>OZ020283.1:10613966-11144136 GCA_963971205.1 Aethes cnicana
CTCGCGGTTGTGCGCCGCCGCAGTACTTGATGTACAGCGAGTGCGCCAGGGGGAAGCTCCGGATCGTTAGCTGAAATTAGTAATGGATGCCATAAAACTTTCCATTTTGTTACCGATTTCTTCAATAATAGGATAGACGACTGAAAAAATCTTAGTAGACCGTCAGTTCGATTATTAAAAAGTATTTGACTATTTTTGCATTCGTTACGTAAACCAAAATCGATTAATTGACTTACGAAAATTTACAATACGTCACGTTTTAGTCTCCCGAGTTTTAATGCACTTTCTCTTTGTTAATTTCCATTGATTAAAAGAAAACAACTATTAATGCTGTTATCATGCCTATTGTAGTTAGCGATACAATTTAATTTACTGGTTTGTCTCTGAAATAAAATAAATAAAAGCATTGAAAACATTGGTATCAAAACACCTCGAACTCGTGCTTGCCCATGGTCTCCTTGAGGTGCAGCAGCACGGTGTACACGAGGTCGGTGTCGCCGCTGGCGGTGGCCTTCAGCAGCGCCGCGGAGCCCTCGCCCAGCTCCAGCAGCAGCGGCACTTGCAGCTTGCTGCGGCTCTCGTATTCCAGAATCTGAAAAAAAAATACAATTAAAAAAAAACTGCCAGTGCCGGTGGTAGGACCACCTGCTAACCTGCTGCCAAATAGCAGTGCTCGCACTGTTGTGTTCCATAAGAGGGTAAGAGAGCCGGTCAAATAACCAGCATAGATGAGTTCAATATTAGTCAGGGATTCGTCAGGGTTCACAACTCATTCGCGATAATTCAAGTGTAAGTCTGTAATAATTGCTCATATTTGTGGACTTACTTTGATCGCCAGCGCTTTCCTGCCCTTGTCAGCGGCTTTCTTAGCTATAGTGGTGTACGAGATCCCGGGTACATTTCGAAGCTTTTCCCCTATCTCCCGCGCCGCGCTCTCGTTGTCCAAGTGGGGTTGTGTTACCTAGAATAATGCAGAAACTCAATTCAATCACACCTTTAGAAGTAAAGAAACTCATTTTCTTTCCAATAGACTTCACACAAATATAGAGCACTATGTGATTCGCGTTCTATGGAAATATGAGTGATATATTGAGTCTATTCTATCGACTTTTACATTTGCTATGTCACCGAACAGGGTGACCACTATTTACTACAACCAAAATTCCCTGACTTTTCCCGGTTTTCCAGGCGTTTTTTCAAGTTTTTCCCTGACTATGGTCAGTCAGATAGTTAAAAAAACACAAATCATCGAAATCAGTGCACAATTGACGAAGTAATCGCGGAATATACATACAAAAAAAATAGTATACAAGAAATCCATACTAATATTATAAATGCGAAAGTAACTCTGTCTGTCTGTCTGTTACCTTTTCACGCTTCAACAGCGGTTGAAGATCAATTTGGATGAAATTTGGTATGGAGACAGTTGGAGTCCCGAGAAATTAGTTCTACAATTACCCAATAATACATTAGTAGTAAAGTGGTAAAGTAGTAAAGGGGCGCGTGCGCGCCGCGCGGTCACTTTTACCTATTATAGTAGATACCTATATATATAATGTTTGGAGATGGTAAAACTTCTTCTTCGGTCTTTATTGGTTGCTAATATAGATAAACATATTATATAATTTTATTTTATTATGTACATACAGTGACCATTGTTATTCCCTGACCTCCATTAATTTCCCTGACAATTCCCTGACTTTTCCATGACTGGCGAAATTCCCTGACTTTTCCCGGTTTTCCCGGTTTTCCAGAAAGTGGCCACCCTGCCGAATAAATGTCTCCCTGCCTTCTGACTTGGATACTTTGCTAATATCAAATAACGCTGTAAGCTTCGTCGGCTGTGGCCGACTGCGGCGGTTAACCTTTTCAACGCCAACGAGGGAAGTCTCTGCACCACGAATTCTATGCCAACTACGACTACTACTACTACTACAACAGCCTATTTACGGCCCACTGCTGGGCACAGGCCTCCTTTCATCACGAGAGGGTTTGGGCTATAGTCCCCACGCGGGCCCAGTGCGGATTGGGGACTTCACACACATCTTTGAATAAGTAATTGAATAAGGAAAACATCGTGAGGAAACCTGCACGCAGGCGCGTGCAGGTTTCCTCACGATGTTTTCCTTCACCGAAAAGCTCAGTGGTAAATTCAAATTGAATTTCGCACATAAGTAAACTTGGAGGTGCGAGCCGGGATCGAACCCCCGACCCTCTGCATGTGAGGCGGTAGGTCGAACCACTAGGCCACCACGGCTTCAATTCCAATTCAATTTCGGATTCTATGCTAAGGAGTTAAATAAATAAGCGTAAGATCCATACCATATTCACTTAACACATCAGCCGTCCATGGTCTGTGAGTGACGTCTAGTATTCGACATGGCGTTGAAAAGGTTAAAAAATACTATATACCTTATAGCAGGCCCAGTGTGAGAGCACTCGGGTTTGTCCGTCCTTCAGTTGGAGGTACCCCGCTATGTGCCGCGCCAAGCAATGCAGGCGCCGCCATATTAGCCGGTCTAGTAGGATCCGCTCGCCTAGATTTTGAACTCTGCATCATTGTAGTAAGGCTCACTTCTTATTTAACTAACATATCAATTACAAAACATGTCGACATACAACCATAAACTTCAATACAAAACATTCATAATTCGAGTAATTTCTGATTTACGACACCTTCGAACAGATTTTTAAAAACTCTTGCTGTAACTAAAAATGATTAAGAGTGTAACATGAAGCCTAAAATGCTATTAATGCTAAAGAACCACTCACCACTACCATCATCACGTAAGCTATTGACGTCCCACTGCTGGGCACAGGCCTCTTCTCATCATCATCACTATCTCAGCATCATAGGAAATTGTACTCAACATCAGGCACCCTTTTACGCGAGTTTCACTCATATTTCTCGAGACATAAAGGCCGCCTTTTGTACACTAAGTTTTCTTTATGTGCAATAAATTTTAAATAATGAAATACATATTCGTCCATTTTATTCTACTTTATGATTATGTTAAAAATCAGCTTACGAATTTTTATCCAAAAGGATATGATACTTAGGACTCAAGGGTAGGTTGATTGAAGCATAGTTGACGGACTCCTGGTCGTTAAATAAAGCCGCCGAGCTGTCATTTCATACAGAAACGACATTTTGTCCCATTAGTAAGGGTGAGTTGATTCAAACCGTCCGTTAAAGTTAACGTTCAATATTTTACTATGGGATAAATTGACGTTTCTGTATGGAATGACATCTCGGCGGCCATATTTAACGACCAGGAGTCCGTCAACTGTGCATGAATCAACTCGCCCTAAATTATTTATACTCTCTATATCTTTAGGCTACTCGACAGTATGGAGGGTTGAAGTAAAGGAGCGCAATCTTTATAGCTCCAAAAGTGGACACCAAATCTGGTAGGTTGGGGGCGCTGCGGTCGCCACTCCAGTCAAGCCACCTAGGCGGATAGTCTGCAGTAGCGCCTTCAGATAGCGCTGCTGATGCGAAAACGCAGCAAAAACGGTTGTGAGGAGAGCGTGTTTTGTTTTGTTGCTCATCAAATCCGCTGGACACGTTTTCAACTGTTTCGCCATATAAGATTGCGCTCCTTACCAAGACACATTCCACACTCCATACTCGACAGGCTTGACATCACGGAAAGACGCAGTGTTACGGCAGTTGTCGGTAAGGATACTGCCAGTAGGTGAGCGGCACGGCGACGCGCGGGTCGCGCACGGCGTTGAGCACGCGCAGCCAGCGGCACGCGTGCACGTAGTGCTCCGTCAGCGGCGGGTCCGACACGAAGCCCTTGCCGAACTGCGCCGCGCGGACCAGCATCTTCTGCACCTGGGGGACGGCAGCAGGGATGACGACAACTTTTTTTCCCTTAGTCTATCAGGAAGTTTATTGAAAAGCATTGGACACGTATTTTTTCTCTTTTCACGTAATCAAACTTATACGGAGATATATTGAGTTGAAATGTCGCGTGACGTCACGGTTAGGTATTTAGTCGATTTATACTTAGCGGTGACGTAGTTAGCCCCCACTCTCCAACTTCAATGCGTTTTAACTTAGTCATTCTTTGTTTATTTGATAAAACAAAAAATACGTGTCTAATATTTTTTTCACTTCTCATGCTCTTAAAATGTTACTTTAGTCTCTGCACATCGGGACTAAAGCTCTTTTTTAGTCTCTAGGGACTAAAGTAATTTTTTTTTAATTTACATTGGAAACCCGCCTAAACAGCCAACCACAGAGTTTGTGAAAGGAGGATTATCCCCATTTCCAGTGAACCTAGACAATTTCTAGGGCGTGAAAAAACGATTTAATTTCGTGAAACACGATTTAATGATTACGAATACCTATGAATCTTGTTTTATTTAAAGTGAATTCATTTAATAATGCATGACCCAAGTATTAAAATACATATATTAATAGTTTTCAAGTTTGAATCTGTTGGCTAAATATCATTCAAAACATCACGTGATAAAAAACAGGTCAAGTGCGAGTTGGACTCGCGCACCGAGGGTCCCATACCTACAAACTTGATGATGCAAATTTAACAATACAAACTTATTATTTGCGGTTGGTGAAGTAGACACGGCTACTGCGCCAACCGCAAATGATAAGTTTGTATTAGTAAATTGTCTTTTTTTGCACCAAAATATATAATATTTACGGTTATCAGATTTATTCCTGGACGTGTGCTGTAAGACCTTGCTTCTGGCCAAATTTCATGATTCTAGGTCATCGGGAAGTAGCCGGTTATCTACTTTGTTACAATAAATATCGTAATTTTGTATGATCTTCGTTTTTTTTTCCTCGCATTCGAAGTGAAAAGCAGAGTGTTTAACGCGTGACTAAACAACCATAATGACACTCGAACTATAGCCACCCTCGCTCTGCTCGGGTGGATAAACATCTCGTGTCATAATGGCTTGTTTTAGTCCCTTGATAAACAATCTACTATTTATTACCTGACTGACGGACTAATTAGAATTTCGATTTCTTTCCCCTGTCGTCATCCCTATTAGTAATGGGTCACACAAGAAAGGTTAATAAATAGCCTCTTCAGTCCTCCTATCCGAAAAGGAGCACTTTGTTGCCCGTTTAGAGGTAGCAAAATGCGACTTTGCTCCTACTCCATTTCTACCCCGCTAACAAAGTACTATTATGTCATCCTTGGCAGTAAGTGGAATTTTCTGCCCGCCGGGGAGAAAATCTCACTTCCTGGCCAACAAGACGTGAAACTTTAGTCAAACCACGGGCGGTAATTCGTAAAGCCCCAGATCGCACAAACACCTGCGATCTGTGACATTAACGAATTCACTACCCTATGTGTGCTATGTACTATTGCTCCCTGCTGCTAATGGTTTTAGCATAAGAGGAGTGGAAAACATTGGTTGACATAGCTTGAATCCCTCTATAGCTCAAGATTCAACATTAGAATACTTCGCTCCACTCGGGATCCTATTCTGGAATCTTTCGCTTCGCTCTGGATTCAATCCGTCACTCGCGGTAGTTTGGAGTTTGAAGTTTAATTTTTTTTAACGGATTTTATATTATTATTATATTATATTGACACAGGCGGTTCATCAACTGATAAATGCCTGTATCCCAGTATTTTGGAGTTTTATTTTGAGGCTCAATGGTCATTTGTTGTTCGAAGTGGCTAGTGTGTTACCTGCGGGTCGAACTCGAAGGCCGCCGCGTCGATGCAGTCCTGCACGGCCTTCGGCAAGTCCGGCTTCACCAGCCTTATGTACTCGTCGGCGCGGTGGCTGCGTTTCTATGGACAGGAAAACAGAGTCCAAAATAAAGTAAATACTACGTGCCAAAGTATGTGGACTTAAGAAACAACACAAGTATTTCAGACTAGCTTTCTGCCGCGTGGAATTCGATTGACGTTCCCGCGGGAACTACGCGTTTTCCGGGATAAAAAGTAGCCTATATGTTGACCAGTGTTATAAACTATCCCCATACCAAATCTTGTTCCAATCCGCAATCCGTCCAGTAGTTTTCGAGTTAAATCCGGACATACATAAATACAATACAGTAAATTTTTCTAAAAGTGTTTTTTTATGTTCATTATCGTTTATATAGTCCCCTCGACTTGATCGATTCTTTTAATTTTCAATTTACAGACACGACTTCTTCTACAGACTTATTATTAATATAGAAGACGTTTAGCAATTTCAAAATGCAGAAAATGCAGACCACCTATAGAGGCCTATCATTCAATTTCTTTTCTCGAGGTTGGCAACACAATCGTAATCTTCTATCAGGATTTTTAAGATTCCGACTGAAGGACTCCTGTGTCATGAATAAATTAAAAAAAAAACTCTTATCAGGGTAAACATAGAATGACAGCGTTCATTAAAATCAGCTTACGTCCGAAATAAGTGTTAAAAGTGCAAAATGAGGACTATCGTTTCTTTGCTCACTAGTTGGCGCCACTGTTGACTAAGGTCCAGAGGTATAGCTGTCAAAGGCGACTTTATAAGATCGACGCCGAAACTAAGTTTTAAATTTTGAATCTCATTAAGTTTATTAATTATAAATAACTATCATCATATCGAGTAGCTATGTCACATTGTTGTGCAGTTCCGTTTTGTTCGGAATTTTTATTTTTGTTTCAAAGCGTTCACATTCATCGCCAAATAATCCATATTTGTGATAATTTCACGAAGGAGACCTTTTCAACAGATAAATTAAAGAAAATAATAATTTATATCACGAAGCCCGCCAAAACCAGTGAAAAGTGAATGTTATTGGACCTCACGCGACACTAGCGCCTCTAGTGGAAAATTCACACGCGATAGCCCCCATTAAAGCGCCCCTGGATATTGCTCACATACAGAGCCTTTCCGATGTAGAGATCTTCTACTATCTAAAGTCCCGCGCCTTCACATTTCAAAACGCTTGAATGTATTTAATAAGCACCACCAACACTCTCAACACATGTGTTCGAGCTGAGACAGCCATCGACTACGCGTTGAGAGTGTTGGTGGTGCTTTTTAAATAGTAATAAAAAAATTGAAGCGTTTTGAAATGTTTAGGCGCGGGACTTTAGATAGTAGAAGATCTCTACACCGGAATGTAAAAAGATTGTCAATCTATTATAATTTACCTTGTCTTTGTTATATTGCCTTATTAAAATACTCACTTGAAACTGTTTGGAGGCTTCGACCAAATACGATCCAGGCGAGGTGCTGTCAATTCTAAATATCTTTTCAATGACAACCGGCACGCGTTCGATGAGCTCGTGAGTTAGTTCCGATATGACCCTGACGCAGTCCATTTCAGGGATGATGTGGAACGGGCCGTCATAATAAAACTTCTCCACTTGGCCTTTGGAGCCGAATATGCATAGCACGTCGTCCCAATGCGCTACTATAGCCTGCGAGCCGCACCTTTAATTAATCAAAAAATCAAATCAAAATTATTTATTAGGCAGGCAGATTTAGTTACAAACTTATAACAGTTACAGTGTTTATTTTGTTCTACCTCCAAGATGAGTTCGCCGAGACAGTCTACCCGCGACCACGGCCGATGCAATTTGGTGGAAACGTTAGGTCAAGCAAAAAACCGGCCAAGTGCGTGTCGGGCCACGCGCAAATTATAGGGTTCCGAAGTTGAGGATGCCCACAGTACCTTTCTAAGACTTAGTAGCATCTAGCTAGCCTGTGGTATGACGTGCCCGCCCGACGCCCCTGCCGCTCGAGAAAAATCATCATTATAAGTTGGTCGACTATTACTCGTAAGTTTGTACACCCTACTTAGCTGTGATAGTTTTCCTTTCAACTACGTTATATATGCCACAACCGTGATTTTTTTCAGCCATCCAAATACCACCATTTAGCTGGCAGGGGGGGGGGGGGACACGTGACTCTAGCAAAAAATAGCACTTTAAAGCTTAATATTTCACAAACGCATCACTTAATCAAAAAATGGTTTTAACAAACCCACAATATTTTTTCAAGACCTATTCAACGATATGCCGCACCATGGGGTACGCAAGAAAAAAAAATTACATCCCCAGTTTACGAGTAGGGGAGGTACCCTATAAAAAAATATATTTCAAAATTTTATTGTACCACTTTGTCAGCGTAACTAATATGCATATTCATGCCAAATTACAGCTCTCTAGACCTAAGCATCTCCGAGCAATAATGCGGACAGACGGACGGACATGGCGAAACTATAAGGGTTCCTTGTGGACTTCGGAACCCTAAAAAAGGTAAATAATAGCCTTTCTCGAGTGTTTATCGCGTGACGTCATTTATAGTGTGTATAAAACTTATAACAGTTTACGAGCTCTTATTGTCTATTAGATCTTGCGTCCCTTGCTTGCCGTGCTAGCATAAACTGTGTTACGGCCGGACAGGCTTCACCGTCCTTGTACAGTCAGCAGCAGAAGTAGATAAGCTGTCCAGGTGTTCAAAATGACCTACACACGACCTTATTCTTAAGACGTTAAGGGCGTGTGTAGGTCATTTTGAACACCTGGACAGCTTATCTACTTCTGCTGCTGACTGTATATAGCCTAACTAACCGGTGCCCGCGAACTTCGTCCCGCGTAGACTTAGAATTTGCGTTTCCGATGATACTATACATATAGACAGTTAGAGTTATAGAAGTATTGAAAAATTTGTTTGACCCGTGGAAATATCGGGACAAAAAATCCTATGTTATTGTCCAGGTCTCAAACTATCTCCATACCAAATTTCATCCAAATCGGTCCACTCTTTGCGACGTGAAGGAAGGACAAATTTCTACTTTCACAATTATAATGTCATCAGTATATCACTCACCACACGAGCTCCTTCGGTTGCTTGATGTACTCAGTATCAGTTTCGCAGTACTTGTTCTTGAAGTCGGATGAGCCGATCCAGAGGAATCCCGAGTCGGTGAAGAGCGCCGCGTGCCGCCCGTTCTGCGACGGCACAATAGCAAGGATCTGCGTGTACGGGTTGCGGATCTCTGGACGCTGGAACCATTAATAATAATAAAAAAATACAACAACAGCGTTTGTGTTTCCCGGTTCCTATAATCTTAGTGTATTCAAGTCTAGAGTGAATAGGCATCTTCTGGGTAATCGTGTTCCACCTTAGACCCTATCATTACTCTCAATCAGGTGTGATTAGGGTCAGATACAAGCCCATTCGTAAAAAACAACAACAACAACAAAAACAACATCAACAACAACAATACTCTTCATTGTACGCCATATATAAAACACAGGGAATACAGAAAGGATACGCAGTTAATAGGTAAACAACAGGCGGACTTATCGCTAAGCAGCGATCTCTTCCAGTCAAAAATACTTCGAACGTATCTTAATCTTAATAATATTATAAAGCTGAAAGTTAGTGTGTTTGGATGTTTGTTACTCAATCAGGTTACCACGGCTCGATCAATTTGCATGAAATTTGGTAAACAGACAGTTTGTAACCTAGATTAACACATAGGCTACCTATTATTTTATTTTATTATTTTAGGAAAACTTACAGCAATATTGTACTAAACGATAGGTGATACAGAAAACTATGATACTGCCAGGAATAAGTTTTTGCCTATAGCTTGTTGAAAAAAGTAAAATCAACTTAAAAATGTTTACGTCACACCAGGCCGAAAAGCGGGATTTACCGCCCTTGGGCGCTACAAAAAATCCCTCTTCACGGCCAGGTGGTGACGTAAAATCGTATACTAACCACGGGCGATCGTAAAGAAATCCTCAGAACGCTATATTATAGCCCTCGCCTCCGGCTCGGGCCTCAATTACCCGCGATCTGAGACTTTCTTTACTTGACCGCCCTAGGTGTGTAATGTACTATTACATCACCCTTGGCCGTAAAGTGGGATTTTCTGCCCGCTACGCGGAGAGAAAATCTCACTTTTTGGCCAAGGCAAGACGTAAAACTTTTGACAAACCACGGGCGGTAATTCGTAAAGCCCCAGATCGCATATTTATGGCCCTCACCTTCGGTTCGGACCACAGAAACCTGCGATCTGGGACATTTACGAATTCACCACCCTAGGTCTGTAATGTACTATTACATTAGCTCTTTCTATTTTATTAACATAATTTATTCATGTCAACAATGATAATAAATAAGCATGCAACTGAATGTTAAGTATCTATGAAATGAAAATGAAAAGTTTAGTTAGTTATTAATTATTTTTCATTTAAAACCCTGTGTTAATTATCCCGATAATACCGGAAAATACTGAAAAAATCCCGGTAACTTCTTAGAGGGACCCCGGAAATGGACTTTAGATAGAAATCTCGGGAATCCCGGTAATTCCAGAAATTCGGAGCAATTCCTGGATATTGCTCATAATACCCGATGTACGCCGCATTGTAAGGAGATTGTCAGTCTATCTATATAATTTCCTTGTTTCTGCCGAAAGTAATGCAGTGACAGTACCATTAGAAGCCGTGGTGGCCTAGTGGTTCGACCTACCACCTCTCATGCAGAGGGTCGGGGGTTCGATTCCGGCTCGCAAGTTTACTTATGTGCGAAATTCAATTTGAATTTACCACTGAGCTTTTCGGTGAAGGAAAACATCGCGAGGAAACCTGCACGCATCTGCGATTAAATTCAAAGATGTGTATGAAGTCCCCAATCTGGGGCCGCGTGGGGACTTTAGCCCAAGCCCTCTCGTGATGAGAGGAGGCCTGTGCCCAGTAGTGGGATGCAAATAGGCTGTAGTAGTAGTACCATTAGAATGGGTCTAGTCTCTCCAAGCTGGCACTTGTATATTTCCTTCTCTCTGGAAACGAGGAAGGCGATGACAGCCGACGATCGTAGGCCTGTGCTTAGTACACACCATGACGTAATGAGTTCATTTGCCCCTGGAAATTAAATAATAAAAAGTTTCAAGTAATGTTTCATTCATATTTATATGTATTCATCTTGAAAATGTATATTATAGTGCAAAAAACCGGCCAAGTGCGTGTCGGGCCACGCGCAAATTATAGGGTTCCGAAGTTGAGGATGCCCAGAGTACCTTTCTAAGACTTATTAGCATCTAGCTAGCCTGTGGTATGACGTGCCCGCCCGACGCCCCTGCCGCTCGAGAAAAATCATCATTATAAGTTGGTCGACTATTACTCGTAAGTTTGTACAGCCTACTTAGCTCTGATAGTTTTCCTTTCAACTACGTTATATATGCCACAACCGTGATTTTTTTCAGCCATCCAAATACCACCATTTAGCTGGCAGGGGGGGGGACACGTGACTCTAACAAAAAATAGCACTTTAAAGCTTAATATTTCACAAACGCATCACTTAATCAAAAAATGGTTTTAACAAACCCACAATATTTTTTTAAGACCTATTCAACGATATGCCGCACCATGGGGTACGCAAGAAAAAAAAATTACATCCCCACTTTACGAGTAGGGGAGGTACCCTATAAAAAAAAATATTTCAAAATTTTATTGTACCACTTTGTCAGCGTAACCAATATGCATAGTCATGCCAAATTACAGCTCTCTAGACCTAATCATCTCCGAGCAATAGTGCGGACAGACGGACGGACATGGCGAAACTATAAGGGTTCCTTGTGGACTTCGGAACCCTAAAAAAGATTTAAAAAAATCATTACAATATGTGTCCTTTTATGGATTTTTTTGCAGCGGAATGCAATGTGTGTGTGAATTGGAGAACTCAACTGTACATCTCGGGGCCGATCTTTTAAGGTAAGGGTAATTTATTATTAAAAAACTTATCGGCATTAGTCCCCAATCCGCACTGGGCCTGCGTGGGGACTATAGCCCAAACCCTCTCGTGATGAGAGGAGGCCTGTGCCCAGCAGTGGGACGCAAATAGGCTGTAGTAGTAGTAGTATTTTCTTACTCGGTAGATCGGGCACTGGTCTTATTTTGGGATCGGAGATGTTGCTAAGCAGGAACATGCGGTTGGTAGTAGTCATTATCGCTAGCCCTATGCCATGGGGGTTCGGGAAGAACTGGGCCTTGCAAACCTGGAAAAATAGACAATTCAATATTAGTATACAGTGACCGTCAAGAGCTCAAAAAATAGTACCCACCGCCCATTAAATTTCACCACTTTATCTATAATAGAAGCTGAGATAATCAACGACTTAACTTTTTACGAACTTGAGTGAATACTGTGCGAGTTTCCGTAGTAACGCTGCCAAATTTCGTACACCGTTAACTGTTGGCATATCTCAGCTTCTATTATAGATAAAGTATTTTGACCGGCCTTTAGTTGTTGAGCTTATTAGTAAGAGAATGACCAAGTATGTTCTACATAATAGCCACTATTTCCACGGAACAGGACTTTCCATTGCAGAATACATGGACACCAATGCACTGAAAGAAAGAAACATTATGAGGGAACAAATGTTCACGGCTCGTCGACAAGGTTTATACGCAGTAATACGCAACAATCAACTTATTGTTGAAGGAAAAATAATAACCTCAAACAAGAAAGATGTTACAGAAGACAGTCATCCAGAAAGTCAGAATATAATAAAGGAGCGTAATAATCAGAAAAAATCACAGAAAACTACCTCTCAAGAGGACTTACCTGAAGACAGAGACACATTTCAATCACAGTCATTTCGAAACTGAAAATTACAATTTAAAAATTCTATTTCAGAACATTCAAAGTATACATAACAAGATAGATTTACTAGAAGCCTATGTCACTGAAAATAAATCATACCAAGCTATATGCATATCAGCATCTTGGTTAACTAAAGAAAAATTGAGCCTTTTAAAAATAAATAATTATAAAATTGCAGCATCATATTGTCGACAAGACAGAGTAGGGGGCGGCGTCTGTATCCTCGTGCAAGACCACGTCGCATGCGTCGCCAAAGAAGACATCACAGACATGTCTATAAATTATGTGTTAGAAGTGTGCGCGACAGAATTAACTGAACAAAATATCTTGTTAGTTACTATGTACTGGAACAGAAGAGAAGAAGAACTCTTTTATAACAGAATGGAACAGATTCTTAATTATATATAAATACTAAATATAGTAAATGTAATATTATCATAGGAGGAGACTTTAACATTAACATACTATGTAAAAATAATAAAACTAGCCATTTCCTTGACCTGATGTCACAATACAAACTAACTCAACATATTAATAAGCCTACACGAATCACACAAACTATATCTACATGTTTAGATCTTATCTTCACAAATTTCAACTACCAATATTTTAAAACCACTATAGAGGAGTTGGGTTTTTCTGATCATCATGGAACTGCTATATATATAAAATTGCCCCAAACACAAAAAGAACTCTCGTGGTATACAACCAAAAGATTGTATAACAAAGTTAATATGGAAAAGTTTAAATACGCTATTAGCTTGGTTAATTGGCAAAATATAATAACATCTGATAAAAACGTAAATGAAAACTATAATCTATTTAATGCGACACTCATAAAGATATTAAATGAATGCATACCTAAACGAAAAATCAAGTTAAAAACTAGAAAACACTGGCTAACAGTAGGTATTAAAATATCTTGCAAAAATAAAAGGTTATTAAAAATACTGATCAATAAATCTGATAATGACGTATTAAAATTACATTATAAAAAATATGAAAAAATACTAAAAAAAACCGTAAATACTGCTAAAAAAATACAATATATAAACAAAATGAAAAAATCAAGTAATAAAATAAAAACGATGTGGAGTGTAATAAATGATAGAACTAATAAAAAACCGAAGAGTGAAAAAAGCAATGTTAAACTAAAAGTGGGAAATAACTTTACCTCTGAGTCTAAAGCAGTAGCTGACGCCTTCAATAATTACTTTGCGTCGATCGGCAATGCCGCGGGAGCCCCTGTGTGCGGGCGGCCCGTGCTGCGCACCACCGACAACTCCATGTTCCTAGCCCCAGTCACATACCGTGAGGTGCACGCCGCCATAAAAAAATTAAAAGATAAAAATAGCCATGGGATAGATGAACTTCCACCGTCACTACTGAGGCAATGTGCAGACTATTTAACTGAACCATTCTGTACTTTAATCAATCAATCTTTTGACGAGGGTACTTTTCCAGATTTACTTAAAATAGCCGTTATAAAACCGATACACAAAAAAAATGCTAAAAGTGATTTAAATAACTACCGCCCAATATCATTACTGCCCACAGCCTCAAAAATATTTGAAAAAGCAATGTGTGACCGCATATACGCCTTCTGCGAAAAATACAACATTTTTGACGAAAGCCAAAACGGCTTCAGAAAAAAAAGAACCACAATTTTAGCAGTGTATAAATATATCCAAAAAATACTCAACACTATTAACAAAAAAGATTACGCAATAGGGATTCTCTTAGACATGACAAAAGCTTATGACAAAGTACAACATAAAATACTATTAAATAAACTACAGGGGATAGGAGTTCGAGGCATAGCTCACAAATGGCTTACGTCATACCTAAAAGATAGATTACAACTAGTAGAAATAGAGTATTTCAACCATAAAACCGGCGAAATAATAAACGTCAAGTCGGACTTTCAAAAAATTAATAATTCTATACCACAGGGAAGCGTAATCGGATGTCTTCTCTTTCTTATTTATGTTAACGATCTGCCTAAAATAATGGACGAACCCTGCGTGTTATTTGCTGATGACATTTCCATGCTAACATCTTGTAAAAACAGTGACACGATCAATGAAAAAATTTGCTTTCTTCTAAATAAGACAACACAATGGATGAATGATCACAACTTGGAAATAAACCTGTCAAAAACAAAATTAATGTCCTTCCACCCATATCAAAAAGCTCCAATAACAATAAACTGTACCCATCAAAATACCAACTTAGAAGTCGTTGACGAATTTACCCTACTTGGAATAGCCATAGATAAACATTTAAATTGGAAACCACATATAAAATTAATAAAAAGTAAAATATCTAAATTCATTTATGCATATCACCAAATCAAAAGAACTACTGATCTTCAAACCGCACTGGTCACATACTTCGCGTACGCGCACGCCTGGTTCAGCTACGGCGTCATCCTGTGGGGCAATAGCACCGACGCACCAGCACTTTTCACCCTTCAGAAAAAACTGATCAGAATCCTAGTCAACATAAAATCAACAGATACTAGCAAACCCCATTTCATACAGCAAAAAATTCTTACCATACCCTCCATCTATATACTGGAAATTTGTAAATTTGTTAAAAAATATCCCCACCTATTTACCAAGCTTGAAGACGCTCCTGTGACCCACTACCTGCGACACAGGGACGACCTCGTGCTGCCCAGCGGAAGCGACAGCTCTCGGCTGCAGCTCCACTCTTCGGGGCCATACGTTATGTCCATCAAAATTTACAATAACTTACCACAAATACTAAAAAAGGAACAAAAAGAACATATATTCATTAAAAAACTTAAACGACTTTTATTAAGTAAGGCATACTATACAGTTAATAGTTAATGAATACTTAGAGGACAAAATAATTATTTAAAACTAATAATACCCATTTAAATTTTATCTTTTATTCCTGCATACACACCCATATACACACACACACACACACACACACACGCACGCACACACACCCTAACCATACATGGCTATAAGAAGATAATAATGTGCAATACCCATGTATACCTAGTATTTAAGGTCTAGTTTCTAATATTTGCTGCACCCTAACAGGATCCATGACATAGTACTTAAGTGAAATGTAACATCTTGTAAACACCATGGCATAGCAATAAATGAGTATGAGTATGAGTATAAAGTGGTGAAATTTGACGGTCGTAGGGTACTATTTGGGATTCACTCACACACACCAGATGTGTCTTTAATTTTGAATTAGAATTGACATGCATTAACACGTTTTAATTCTGAAAAATAAAAACAGTATCTAAGCATAAACGATAAATTATTAGTATTTATTTTTATTTACGTGCTACATATTTATTCTTCCTTCACTTTTAGATTTTTCCTCAAAACAACTTTACATAGAGCTTGTGAAGATGTTAAAAGAAAGCTATGTTAGTTACAAAGCATATTTACACTTTTGTAAACAATTTGAATAAATTTTTGAGAAATAAAAAAAATCCTTTATCCAAGTACGCAGTGAGGGTGAATTTACATAGTGGTTGTTTTTTGCACATACCTTAGTGTCCCTGACCTCCTGCCCCATATTGAACGTCCTCTGGTAGGCTCCGAACATGTCATAGATGAGAACATCTCCGCTGTCCTGCACACAGAGCAGTTGCTCGCCGTCTGACCACCCCATGTGGACTAGGATGCCACTGTTCCACTGGAATCACAAATATCAATATCAATTTTAAAACATCTGCTGGACCACAAATTTGAGGTGGCTGAAGTGGCAGGCACAAGCTAGTCAACTTTTAACTTTTTTGTATTGATTTTCGCTGATTCCGCATAGATAGATTTGAGGAGACCCTCACCTCACACCATTCCTAAGAGTCCCCAGTACGCACGGCGTTTCTCAACTTTTCATACAAACTTATTTTTGCTTTTATTCCCAAATTACTAAACATATTGGCTCGAAACTTAATAAAATCATTATTGTGAGTATCCGAAATTAGTAAATGTCGTGGTAAAATAAAACACAATTAAATTACAGCCAACAGTTTTTTGGCTGTAATTTAATTGTGTTTTATTTTACCACGAAGAAATTTTGAAGTTTGTATGTAGGTAACTAAAATGGTCCTAGTTTCTTTGTTATTCAACTTTTTTCAAAATTCTTTCATCAAAATGTATTTTGGACTCTAATATCTCTGCTGCACTATTACATGTAAAATTTGGTGCCAATCTGATACGTAGTTTGCGAATTAAAACGTAACTATGTTTGTATGGAGAAAGGGGCATACTGGGGACTCTTAATAAACAGTTTAAATGTTACACTAATATAATATCTAATATCCCATATAAATATTTAGAACTAGCTTCTGCCCGCGACTTTGTCCGCGTGGAATTCGGTAATAGCACTCCCGTGGAAACTAGATGCATTTTTCCAGGATAAAAATTTTTTTAAATAAAAAAATAAAAACCGCCTTCAAACTCCGACAGACTGCGATGTCAATGTCAAGTTCACTATATGATTATCATTTCTTTGGGTCGGTTCACTTGACACCGACTTCGCAGTCTGTCGGAGTTTGAAGGCGGTTTTTATTTTTTTATTTAAAAATTTTTTTTCGGCTACAGTTTCCAAACATTACTATAGAAGTACATAAGTAACTCTGAAGTCCTCGAAATTGACACCAAAATCATCTACGTGCTAGCAAATTTGGAGGAGTTCCCTCATTTTCTCATGGATCCCATCATCAAAACTGAACCAAATTAATATGGGACCAACTTGGAAGTACCACCTTTCGAACAAAAAAAGAATCATCGAAATCGGTTCACGTTTACTATTTATTTTTGGTGAACATACATAAAAAAAAAAAAAAGATTCCGACGAATTGAGAACCTCCTCCTTTTTTTGAAGTCGGTTAAAAAGTAGCCTATATGTTGACCAGTGTCAGAAACTAATTACCACCATACCAAATTTTGTTGCAATCCGACCAGTAGTTTTCTAGTTTAATCCAGACATACAGTAAATTTTTCTAGAAATCGTTTTTTTTTGTGTTCAGTGTCATTTATATAGTCCCCTTGACTTGATAGTTTCTTTTAATTTTTTACAGACATAACTTCTTCTACAGAAATTATTAGTATAGACTAAGCAATACATGTAATCCTTACCAATATTTTAGATATCACATTGCCTACACAATTGTATATTGTGATAACTGGTTTGGCTGTCGTTTGGATACGGACAAACTGTTTCCTGTCCCGAACCACAGCTATGGGGCCCCCATACGGTGCCCCGCTGACAATCATGTTGTCTAATCCTTCATCCATGGACCAATTCATGTTATATATATCGAATTTCCTGTAATAAGTAGTTAAATTATTCGAAATCATCTAGTTGGTAATTATGTAAAATTTGTAGTGTAATTTTATGGCGAATCTTATTTCGTATATCAATTACATTTAAGAATGAGCATACCTATACATCAAAATAGAGAAGAAGAAAATAATAAATATTGTTGCATGTATTATGGGGAAACAATCATTAAACCTTTGAGATTCAGAAAATGTTCAAGGGGAAGGTTTTTCCATTTTGAATGAGACACGTTATTCGTCTGACCTGTAATAGGAATCCAACTGGAACCAGTCCGCAGTTAGTAAGGCCGACATTGTGTATTGCGACGATTAAACACACCAAATGACGACAATTCTGCTGATAAGCCAAGCTATTTGAATTATTACAAAAAATATATTAAAATTTCAATTTCTGTAATAGATAACGTAATCTATAACATATTAAAGTTGTATTCGTGTGGTCGCTTAAACAGTTGGGTTAATAATGTTTATATTAATCATATTATTTACACAAAGTGCAAGTGCTGGCTACTAAATACAAAATATATTTTGACATTTCGTATCACTCAGCTGAAGTGACAAGGGCTGCGTTCCGAATTGCGCTTAGAGCGCCACAGCACCTTGCATCCTTTTTCCTCTTACGACTCGACTTTCAAGAGGAAAAGGGATGCAAGGTGCTGTGAGCTCTCTGAGCGCGTTTCGGAACGCAGCCAAGGTGTCAACTGTCAGATGACAGCTTTTCGTTCAGAAACGTTACATTTTTACTACAATATTTTCGTTAAGTAATAGAAATAGAAATAAAACTAAAACACCCATGAAAGTAGTAACTAATAACTGGAACTATTTACCTCCTTGTCCAAAATTAGTGGCAGGTATGTGCCTAAAAAGCACATATATACAGGGCTTGTAACCGGTTAATTAAAAAAACCCCGAAATAGCCAAATATGTGGAACTCCATAGTGTATTTAGGTTATTACTTCGTATTATTTTATAGCCTTATTAAACATGAAATAGTAAACGAAAGAACGACACGCAAACCGGTTTATTTGTATGGGGGCAAAAACCGGTTTCAAGCCCTGCATATATATGTATGATACGTCACATGGGCGTCAAGCCGTTACCACTGAAACAGTCTAAACACGATTTTCTCTAGAAGTAATGAACAAAAAAAATCTGAAACTTTTTAATTGAATCTTAGACAGAGATACCTAAATTGAAAAAAGCTACTTTTTGTTTTCGCAAACCCACAATATTTTTTTAAAGATCTTTCTAATGTCAACCTACATCATGAGGTGCGCGAGAAAAATAAATAACATCCCCACTATATCCCCACTTTAGCTTTAGATGTAGGGGTGATACAGTCAGCAGCAGAAGTAGATAAGCTGTCCAGGTGTTCAAAATGACCTACACACGCCCTTAACGTCTTAAGAATATGGGCGTGTGTAGGTCATTTTGAACACCTGGACAGCTTATCTATTTCTGCTGCTGACTGTACCTACCCAAAAATATTTTATTTTCCAAATTTGTTTTTCCCCTTTTGTTGGCTTCACTAATGTCATTCATGCCAAATCACAGCATTCTAGAACCAAGCATCTCCGAGCTGTGCTGCGGACGGACGGACAGACGAAACTACAGAGGTTCGTTGTGGACTACGGAACCCTGAAAATGGCAAAGTCTTGGTGCTTAAAATGTAAAACTCTGTTTTAAGCTAAGTATTTATGCAAAACTAGACTTGTGAGTTTTACAGCTCTCAGAGCTGAACTAGTTTTCATGGATAGTTACTATCCACATTCATTTGACTGTCCAAGTTATGTAAAATTAATAATTAATAGGAACCTATTAATTAACTCAAGGTTCCACGCGAACTTTTGTTGATTCACACCGGATAAGAAATCCCGTTCTGTGGCGCGTGTAGTTTCTTAGCACTAGAACCATAGTAAGTATTGTAAATACATGACCGGTTAGATGTATTTCCAGTGGTAATAGCACTTTGTAGAAAAGCAAACGCAGGGGCTCTATTCGAAACGTTAACAGGGAATGGGAGATTCCTAATCTCTGCGCTCACGAGTCGCAGCGTTGAAACCAAACTTTAAACAGCTAGATTTAAAGTTCAATTTTACTGCCGCGTGACGCGTCAGCGCAGGGATTGGGAATCTCCCTTTCCCTAGCTAACGTTACGAATAGAGCCCCAGGATGTTCACGCAAAAAACAACCATTTATTCGCGTCACTAGCTAATTAAGAAAACTTACTTTATGGACTGCGTACGTTGTTTAAGTCTTCGTCTCAGTAGGTACTTTCGATGTAAAATAGTCCTTTCATGTGAGCAATAAAGTTAAATGTGTTATGTACAGATATACCTACATACGAGATTGGAGAAGTATTTAACACAAATTACTTAGCTCTTGCAAATCTTGCAATACCGCTTTGACGGCTTTCTACGTTGATCTCTAAGTAAGTAAAGTTATTTAACTTGTGTGTGATGATGAGGACGTAGAACAGTAAGTACAATTCATTAACTATCGCATCGCGCTTAGCGGATTGAGTTTCAAGATTATAGTGTGTAAATACCTAATCAACGTATATTTTATTACATACGTATCCGCGAACTCAGAGGCGTGCTGTCGATGGAGCGACGACCTGGTGAAGGTCGCGGACATCCGGTGGATGCTACTGGTAGGTATATCGCATCGGTCTCATCTGAATATGACGAGCCGAAATTTCTTGGCACGTACCAAAATAAAGGGTCTAGTTTCAAAAGATTTAGCTAAGTCTATAAAATTACTACTGGCCATTTACCGGCCATCGAAATATTCAAAGTTTCCGGGCGCAAGCAGGCTGTCACGCCAGCCGCACGCGGCGCACGAGGCCTGTAAATGTAAACCTTTTGTTAATTTTTGACCCTCCCCCACAATCGGCTTTAATGGCCGAGGGACGGGCCATTACGCCTCGTAATTAATTTCAATGTCTCGCGCGATGCAAAGCGTTTAGGGAAACAGCTGCAGGGTTTTTTGGAAAGCGATATTAAACAAAACAAACCCGTGCTCAGAAGAAGGAAATACGAAATTGGTATTTCTAATTAAAGATTTGAAATGAGTTGTCGATTTACAGCAGACTGTTAGAAATAACTCATTTTAAATCTTTAATTAGAAATACCAATTTCGTATTTCCTTCTTCTGAGCACGGGTTTGTTTTGTTTAATATCGCTTTCCAAAAAACCCATATTTAATGACCAGGAGTCCGTCAACTAAGCATGAATCAACTCAGCCTGTGTGTTAGTTTGAAGCCACCACCAGAACCGGGCCATATATAGTTAGGCCCGGTTCCTATATCCACGAAACGCCTCGTTTTGCCTACGGACGGTTGATTTTTGACATTTGTTCCATAGAGAATCTGTCAAATTTTAACCGTCCGTAGGCAAAATGAGGCGTTTTTTGGATATAGGAACCGGGCGAGTCGATTTACAGCAGACTGTTAGAAATTATATATCGCTGTTAGGTACTTATGAAGAAGATGATCATCGATGATCCTGTATGGAATGACGGTCAACGGCAATGTTAAATGTTGAATGAAGAGTGTGGCCCGGTTCTGGTGGTGGCTTCAAACTAACACAGGCTGAGTTGATTCATGGTTAGTTGACGGACTCCTGGTCATTAAATATGGCCGTCGAGCTGTCATTCGATATAGAAACGTCATTTTATCCTATAGTAAAATATTCAACGTTAACTTTAACAGACGGTTTGAATCAACCTACCGTTAGTAGGTAGGAGCAGGTACTCGGTCTCGTATAAAAAATACTTATCTAAAGTTGGTACTTACATAACCTGGGCGACCGATCTTTGCTCGAAAAATGAGTTTTCCCAGATATAAAATGAGACCTAGCTAAATCTTATTTTGCCCGGGTCACACCGATTTTGTCTGCGGCGCGTCTGCGGATCGTCTGCTTTTTGTAGCATTAGTTCAGTAAGACCCGTCACACCGCTGGCGATCCGTGCGGCTACCGTGCGTCTGCAGTGCATACGAGCCGCAGCCGACGCGCCGCAGACGCATTCGGTGTGATCCCGGCTTTACTCCTACTCTTAGAAACTTTGAGCCGTTTCTAAGATAGTTTCACACGGTTAGCTCATTTTAAAGCAGGCATAAGATGAGCACCTAACTATTTTGTTTCCAAATTGTCCAAACATAATACTTATTACCTACAGTTAACATTAGAGATCCAATCTGATGCTTCATTCAACCCAGAGAAAGCATATCTATGTATAAGCAGAAGCAGTATGTCTTAACGAGTACTTTGGTGCTTTTCGCATGGCTGGCCGTGGGCTGTTCCATTTTCTCACGACTAGTCGCGCGTCCGCCGTTGGACTATTAAGCAGTTAAAGCAGCGAAGGAATTTGCATCCCTAATGATGAGACATCTCGTTCACACGCCGTCCGCGGAGCTCTTGTGAGAATAGAATCGCGAAAGCGTGACATGACGAGGCCCGCATCTATAGCTCGCAACGAATGTGAAATATTTTATGCAGTAGGCCTGGGGATCTATTAGAAACGGTGTGGGTTTTCACATACAAAATTGAAAATACCCCTACTTATGAAATGGGTTCATCGACGGCATGCGAATTCAGAAAAGGGGCGATAATTTTCAAAACGCTGATTTTCTTCAATTAAACAATACTCTCAGTTAACTCACCTATCAAACAAAAAAAAACTTTATCAATATCGGTTCATACGCGGCGGAGTTACAAGACCATATACAGAGCCGTGGTGGCCTAGTGGTTCGATCTACCGCCTCTCATGCAGAGGGTGAGGGTTTCGAATCCGGCTCGCACCTCTAAGTTTACTTCTATGTAATATTCAATTTGAATTTAATAATCCCTAATCTGCACTGGGCCCGCGTGGGGACTATAGCCCAAAACCTCTCGTGATGATAGGAGGCCTGTGCCCAGCAGTGGTACGCAAACAGGCTATAGTAGTAGTAGTAGATACAGAGACAAAAACGACCACGACAAGGCAAACGAAGTGTAGGGCGCCCTGTTGCCAGGTGGAGTGACGATTTGCGCAAGGTGGCCCGGTGTAGATTGGATACGGCACGCCTTGGACAGAGCTCATTGGCGTGCATTGGGTGAGGCCTACGTCCAGCAGTGTGCTATACCTACTAGTTATGTCCAAGGGCGGATCCAGCTTTCGACTCAGGGGGGGTCACGTCATACAACCCCCCCCTTTTCGCGTCAGGGGTTAAAAATACATTAATAGCAGTAGACCTAGTCCTGCCCAGGGGGGGGGGGGTCATGACCCCCATGACCCCCCCCCTGGATCTGCCCTTGGTTATGTCGTGCTATACCTACCCTCTTCTTGTGTCGGTGGCTAAAAATGACAATACATACAAACATGTCACGAACTTACGATAGTATACCATATCGCATAGCGTCATTACGAGCATCGCCTACTACTTATCCCTTTTACTTGATATCCGCTACCCAAAGGTTGTCTGGGAGAGATCGCTCGAGTAGCGATAAGACCGCCTGCTGTATACATAACAACATGTTTTCCTGATCTTTTTGTTCTGTTCTTTTTTCTCTATTGTGTGGTGTTCAATAATAGTACATTATTGCCGTGGCCGGGAAAGTAGGTCTTTGCAGGCTGAGTACTGGTTTAAAGGGCCGAGGCTTCGCCGAGGCCCTTTAATATGTACGAAGCCTGCAAAGCCTTTCACGTGCCGAGGCTTATATAGTGCTTTTCTCAAAAATGAAAAAAAACCTTGATATTAGGTATTCATAATACAGCATTGACACGCACACAAAGGTAGTCAAGTACTTACAACAAATCCAATGGAACGCTAGTCTTATTTCGTATTCACCGATATTTGACTTTAACAGACACACTAACACGGCAAGTTAAAAACTCGCAGGTAGATTTCTCGTTTTTTATAAAAATTAAGACCTTTTATTAATTTTTAAACCAAACTAGTAAACTATTTTCATGAAATTTTGCTAAATAAATCTGATACAAGGCAAGAACTCCCGCTCTTTATGGATCGTTCTTTTTTTAAATTCCGTTCTGAAATACATTGCGCTGTTTCAGACACGGATAAAAACGTTTGGTTTCGCGTCAATTGACAGATACAGAACATGCAGACTTGGCTGTTTGGGAATTCCTTCGCGTATTTATCAGTTTTAAAAAAAAGTACCTGTACGACAATGAAATTTCATACAACATTCCCTGCGCTTATACATGCCGCGGAAGTAAATTCATACAAATTTCCGGGGCATGCAGTTGAGTTTTTTTTTTTAATTTTTGACTGATTGTCAATGACGCACTTTGCGGTCTGATAGAAAGCAGACAATGACGAGTTTCCCCGCCATTTTTGAGAAAAGAGTATTTTTATTGTATTGTATTGTATACCCTATTAGTATACTTACATTATATATCAGAAGCATGTGCTCTCTGTCAGCGACATTTCTTCAAAACTAACCTAAACTCCGAACAACTTCGAGCAAGTCTTGACTTTTCATGCCAACTTGCAAGTTTAGTTTCGTATAAAGGGTGACAAATGGCTGTCAGATCAGATACTTTTCTATCTTTATTTTTTTAGAAATGAATCCTTAAACCAATAAGGCAATAACAATAACGTCTTCTTTTTCATATGGTTGGACTAATAGGCATAATATACCACCTACAAGGTACCGCCCCGCACTTGATGTCGCTGTTTTTGATATAAATATTCAAAATGAGCTCTCTATTTACGTAAGTACTTAATTATGGACTTTTTTGTAATTTTATCCTATGAATACATACTAATATTATCAATGCAGAAGTAACTCTAAGCTGTCTGTCTGTTATCTTCTTCACGCTTTTACTGATGGACCGATTTAGGTGAATTTTGGTAGAAAAAAAAATTTTTTTTTTCACTATTTCAGCCAAGTTTTTCGTTTTTGATTTTCTTGAATATTTTTTTTCGCAAAGGTGCAAAATTCAAGAAAGGGTCAAAAGACGCGTATTCACGAGAGCTGTAAGGAATTGAATATCTTCACAACCTCTTCGAGATATAAGGGAATCGCACTTTTTCGTGAAATCGGAGCCTACGTATACGTATACTACAGCGAACGAAAGGACATTTCCAATGTCAATGTCAAAATTGTTGATTTCGCTTGCGGTTCATCACCCGCCGTTTTAGTATTAGTTAGGTTAGGTTGACGCCAAGGAGATGTTTGATAACACTTTTGTACCCTTTAGGTATACTCCGTCGTTTTAGATCTATAAGTGTAAATATCTCCGGCGTCAACTGTCATGTTCATGTGTGGTGTTCAATAGAGCATATTGTATTGTACTGTTTATTTAGTATTTATCTTTTTATCTATTGGAATAAGTGGCTTTATTGCTATTATTATTTGTTGGTATATTTTCTTGTCACGGGCCCATGGCGACCCGGTCATTCGCATTCATGGGGCCGAATAAACGGTACCAAATCCTCTTAATGTTACCAACATTAAGAGGATTTGGTACCGTTTATTAGAAATGTGAAATGGCAGCAACTATGGAAATCTGTCCTCCCAATATAACATGAGGCTGTACTGGCGGACAGCCCTCCCCAGTTGCCAAACTATTGCCGAGGAAGGAAGCGGCTTGGAGTGGGCTGTGGATGGGAGGTGTGGACTGGAAAATCGGGCTATGGAGTGAGATAATGGACATGCCTGATCAATATCTTACAAATTGAAGGCAAGGCAGACGGTGACTTCTTATTGTATTGTACATATTAATCATTGACATAATAAGTAATAATAACATATGGACGAACAGTGCCTAACAGAATAAGTCAAAATATATGGAGCAAACTGACATTAGAAAATCATATAACTTAAACCGCTCAAGATCCGACAATGCCACAATTAACGAAATACTTAATGCCTGTATAGCACGACACAAGTTAGAAGGCGCACGGCGAAGCACTTAACCCGTTAACGCAGAGTCTATTATTGCTTAATCCACGCGCCTTCTATGTTATGTCGTGCTATACACGCATTTCGCAAACAATAAAATCTTTTACGTCTTCCAAATTTAATTAATTGTTTCGACGTATACTTTATCGGGCTTCGTATTCATAAATCAGCAGCCAAAAATAAATACCGCAGATTCTACGTGATGTCACTTAGGGTAGCTGACTGAAATGAATAAAATCTGGAGGTCATCTCTATTCGAACAGAGGGATATTGAGTGTCCCTAATTCCCTATGCTTTAATAAGAGTACATTTTCTGCTTATTCAGTGATATATTTACGTATCTCTCTAAATAGGATATCTATGTATCGTTTCGAATAAAGACACTGTTGTGTGGATGTGTATGTGCGTAACACTTTGTTGTCCCCACGCAGACCCAATACGGATTGGGGACTACACACACATACATACTAGAATTAGATCGCAGATATGCGTGCAGGTTTCCCCAGGATATTTTCTCGATCCCCGAAAAGCTCAGTCGTAAATTGAAATTGACTTTCGCCCTTTCGCACAAAAGTAAACTCAGAGGTGTGAGTCGGATCGAACCCCCAGGCCCGACCTTCATCCATATTATCCATATTAATATTATAAATGCGAAAGTAACTCTGTCTGTCTGTCTGTCTGTCTGTCACCTCTTCACGCTTCAACCGCTGGACCGATTGAGATGAAATCTGGCATGGAGATAGTTGGGGTCCCGGGAAAGGACATAGGCTACTTTTCATCCCGGAAAAACGCGTAGTTCCCGCGGGAACGCGATAACCGAAATCCACGCGGGCGAAGTCGCGGGCAGAAGCTAGTTAATATTATAAATGCGAAAGTAACTCTGTCTGTCTATCTGTCTGTCTGTCTGTCACCTCTTCACGCTTCAACCGCTGAACCGATTGAGATTTATTTTGGCACGGAGATAGTTGGAGTCCCCGGAAAGGACATAGGCTACTTTTTACCCCGGAAAAGCGCATAGTTCCCGCGGGAGCGCGATAACCGAATTCCACGCGGACGAAGTCGCGGGCAGAAGCTAGTATTGGCAAATACATACCTAATGTATTTGCCAATATCCATTTTAAAAACTTCAAACTGTTTTACGACAATTTTGCTTACATTATGGCAATGCTCACCCATAATTCAAATACTTAAATAAAACGTGTCATTTTGGCGAGCATTCAGCTACCCTATTCGTAAGGGCAGGCTCTTGACAAGTTTCTGCTTTGGTTGTTAAGTAATTTCCAACTTTGCGTAGACATGAGAGCTTGTTATGAAACAATTTATTGCTATCTGTATCTCATGCTTATGTACTCGTATATATGTCAAATGTAGTCCTCATGTGAGTTAAATACGACGGGGGTTTACAGTGTTCGTAATGACATCACACTGTCTGTATTTAGGTAGGTACCAAGTATAATACATTGAGACATTTATTTGTGTCAAGTTGAATTGCCCTGGTATATCACTACATAGAATAAAACAAAGTCGCTTTCTTTGTCCCTATATCCCTATGTATGCTTAAATCTTTAAAACTACGCAACGGATTTTGATGCGTTTTTAGGGTTCCGAAGTCCTCAAGGAACCCTTATAGTTTCGCCATGTCCGTCCGTCCGTCCGTCCGTCCGTCCGTCCGTCTGTCCGCACTATTGCTCGAAGATGCTTAGTTCTAGAAAGCTGTAATTTGGCATGAATATACATATTAGTTACGCTGACAAATTGGTACAATAAAATTTTGAAATATATTTTTTTATAGGGTACCTCTCCTACTCGTAAAGTGGGGATGGATTTTTTTTTCTTGCTTACCCCATGGTGCGGTATATCGTTGAATAGGTCATAAAAAAATATTGTGGGTTTGTTAAAACCATTTTTTGATTAAGTGATGCGTTTGTGAAATATTAAGCTTTAAAGTGCTATTTTTTGTTAGAGTCACGTGTCCCCCCCCCCTGCCAGCTAAATGGTGGTATTTGGATGGCTGAAAAAAATCACGATTGTGGCATATATAACGTAGTTGAAAGGAAAACTATCACAGCTAAGTAGGCTGTACAAACTTACGAGTAATAGTCGACCAACTTATAAAAAGATTAAAAAACCAATGATTTTTCTCGAGCGGCAGGGGTGTCGTGTCGGGCGGGCACGTCATGCCACAGGCTAGCTAGATGCTAATAAGTCTTAGAAAGGTACTGTGGGTATCGTCAACTTCGGAACCCTATACTTTGCGCGTGGCCCCGACACGCACTTGGCCGGTTTTTTTTTAATAGATAGAGTGATTAAAGAGGAAGGTTTTAGTATATAATTTGTTATAGTTTAACGCTCGATTCCCGCGGGAACGCTAGAACTGAATTCCACGCGGACGAAGTCGCGGGCAGAAGTTAGTTGCAGATAAAATTAAAATGTTAAAAATAAAAATACGTAAGAGTAAGTAAGTAAACCAGCAAAAACTCAAAGTAAGGTAACGGCGTTTGTGTATCAAGTTCTCACGCTCTGTCCAATTAATGAGACGTTTCTTGCGAACCAGTTCGGCAAATTGATGGAGACGATTAAAGATGAATGTAACTAGATTACACAAGGTGCCTAGGCCTGGTGTAGAAAACGAAATCACTACGCAGCCGTTTGTATTGTTCGGTGCTTACGATGAGATATGATCAAAGCGCTCTCATTGGATAAACACTCTTGGAGTTCTGCTTAGTTTAATTGGTAAGTAAATACCTAGTTAGTTGTGGTGTTTATCGCCGTAAGGCTGTGAATATAACATCACCTATAATCTAACCGAGAGATTTATCTTATTTATGGTAATGGTAGCCAAACGAATACACATGCACATATGGAAATTATCAACTTCGAGGACTAAGATTTAACGCTTCTGTGCCTCTAAATTCATGAGCTCTCTTGGCCCCTTACCGGAACACAACAATGCGAGAACTTCTGTTTAGCGGCAGGTTAGCAGGTAAATGGGGGAAGAGATGTTTTTGTTTGTTCGAAAAATCCAACAGAATATCTACAATGAATTAGATATAGGTATAGTTTTTTTTTGTTAAGTAATTAACATTCATATAGTAACCTATAATTCGTATAGCTTAATTTTACCCTATTACCCTATTTGTCGTTTTCAGTAAAAGTAATCGTGGCATTTCAATTGAGTTCAAATCTATCCTCGTTCAAACTAAATACCACAGCTGATCTGTGCCAGTCGCGACGCAGCGGGTCACGATTCTGTTAGTAAGTAACGAAATAACTAAAATGTTTCTCGGCAGTCTACGCCTGGTGTCTCAATGGTCTTTAGGTCAACCAGTACTTTTTTACTGCCGTTCGTTCTCGCGTCACGCTTTTTTTGCCAATATATTTGTAACGGATTAACTTATGCTTAATTTGCTTCAAGGTTCTCATAGACAATTACTTTCTGGAGCATTGCGATGTAAATTAAGTTAGTGAGATGAAATGAATGATAAATCGTGGAGGATTCAAGTATTCATCATGTTTTCTTGTGTTGATTGTAGGCATTATCAGTCTCATCTCACCTCGATGTCAGTCCTAAAGCAGAATGAAGTTGAAGGTGCGGCGGTGGCTCGCCCCCTCCCGAGCAACGGTACCGCGGCGCCGGCGCAAGGTCTGTGCCCTCCTCCGCGCCGCTCGCACGTCAATGCGCGCACGCATTCCTCAGCGGATAAATTCAACTTTTTATCAAAACTACAATTCAACTTCAAGCTAACAACTAACTGTGGCAAGTTAACGCTGAAAACTTTTAATGTGAACGGAACGCATCGTGTTAGAAAACTTTCGTCAATACTTTGACTAGTCGAAAAGTTTCGAATATAAAATGTGATTTGTGAGGTGTTCAAAGTGTCGAAATCGTGTTTTCTTGACGAAAAAGTGATTTGTGTATAAGCGGAAAAGTGCAAGTGTTATACTTGGGAAGAACACACGAATCGGAATTAGAAGTGTGAGGAAACAGCATCAAAGGTGAGTTCAAAGCCTCACAAGAATTTTAAACAGGCACTTTTCAATACGAATGAGCTTCTTCAAGCTTTTAGTAAAAGGGTCTTCTAAAGTAGGAATTTATTTACTGAATTTATACTGAAGTCCGTGGAAAATGGGAAAATGGAGAAATCGGTCTATTTGAATAAATGCTTATTTATACATAACGCGGAGCCTAATTAGAAGAGGGAAAATTATGTTGAATATATTTTTAATATTGTATTAATTATGCTTTTGCGAGCAAAAATGAACACTTATAATTTTATTCGAAACTCACGCCTATCTGCGGTGGGCTAATTAATATCTAAGTTTTATTAATTTCGGCTTTCGGCTAATACAATTTAAAATCTGCAAATATCTATTAGTTACGTTTACTTTGGATATCCAAAAGGTACATATGTGAACTACCCATATAAATACGAAAATACTTGTTTAAACTAATCGTTCTGGTACTCTACGTATACCTACCTAGAAGCAGACCTATTAGCACACTTGGTTTAAAACTTGGTTAACTATGACGCCGTGCCTTGACAAAGTCCTACAAAATAGTGATTTACCTACGCTGTTGCAAAGATTTTGAATAGGTACTCAGAGCAATATATTAAAATTGACTGACTAACTCTGCCTGTAGGCCTCCAACAAGATGGAGTGACGACCTTGTAAAGGTCGTGGGAACGCGGTGGATGAGTGGCACAGGACCGGTCTGAGTTGCGCCTTGGGGGAGGCCTATGTCCAGCAGTGGACGTCTTTCAGCTGAAATGATAGACAACGCACAACAGAAACTACTGATAGAAAACTGAATTTTGGCATTTTAGTTCCTTGGGGAGTGTATTTAGTAGCAGATAATTTTCCGTAGTCCGCACGAGAATGGGAAAAAACGCGAGAGACGGCTAGTAATAACATAAATTATTGAAAATATTTTATCTTAGTTACCTACTTACCTTAAAATATTCAGATAGATACCGCGTGTTACCGATATCGCTGAGGTATAAACCAATTCGTGCCCAGTCGCTGAACTCAGGAAATTGAGGTGTACGCAATATTTTTTCCCATTTCATAAGGGAAACAACATTGGCGCCCATGAAAATGGATTTCGGCTGAGCTCTAGGCCTTAGAGCAAATTAAAACGTGGAGAAAATATGAAAAACGAAAAGTGAATGACGTTATCGAGGAAATTACTCGAGACGGAAGTCAAAATATGCAAAAAATAGATTAGATTGTAGCGTTAGTTAGTGTGGGGACGACTTGGGGACTGTAGTCCAAAATCTGTCGTGATAAGAGGATAGGCTGTTGTGGTGATTAGGTTTCTCCTCGCGACTTCCTCCGCGTTTAATTGGGTTAAATTTTCAAACCATTTTTACCCAATTGAGGGTAGAATTGCCAAAAATCCATTCTTAGCGGATATGCGTCGTGTCGTAATAAATAATCGTCATAATAATGTTGGCATCTTGTCAATACAACAGTTTCCAGAGGACAGACCAAGCGGTAGTTAAAACTCGCAGTGGGGCGTTTACAAATATTTAAGCAATTATGCAATTGTTTACTATGGATAGACATTCTTTATTCATTGTGAAAGCTTTTATAAACGTATCCACTCATAAACAAAATATAGTTCTATTTCAAATTACAGAATTCTTGTAAAAAGTGAACTAAAAAACTAAATTTTTACGTTTGACGACATTTCATGTCAAAAGTATAAAGTTAACTTGACCAATATTAAAAAAAAAACAGTTGAGTAAAAGCATGAGTAAATCCAAAGTCACGCGTGCATTTTATATCTAAGTAAGTAAAAGCGTAATATGATAAGGTTTGCTTAGAAAGTGTTGAAATGTTGTGCGGTTAATGTACAATGCAATGAAAGCGTTAGGTAGAGCCACTTGCAGTTATTCAAAGCTGTAATTAGCAATGCGGCCGGGTTTCATATGACAACTACTACTACTACAGCCTATTTGCCTCCTCTCATCACGAGAGGGTTTGGGCTATAGTCCCCACACGGGCCCAGTGCGGATCGCCCAATCCGCACTGGGTTTTATATGAATTAAACTTTAAATCATTCGTATTTAAGATACGCATTTAATTTTGTTTTAAGTATATTCATTACATAGTTTTATGCTGTATCAGTGTAATTAGTGGTTACATATTTTAAGGGAGCTTGTTTGTTTGACAAATTTTATCCCTATTTGGAATTAGACAATTAATTCCTATTTAGATGAATTAAAATATACTTAAATCCTATATTATCCTAGGTTAACATAGGTTAACCTATTTCCAGCAGTGGACATCTTTTGGCTGAAATGATGATGATGAATTAAAACCTCGTTTACCTATAAAGTTAAAGTTGAAGAAATAAGGAAAGAAGTTGAAGACAAACCCGGACGAATGTTCATTGTCGTGCATAGTGCGGTCAGTGTAACGGATTCGACGCATGTTTACACGATCCACTTCATGCCCTATTTCCTCGTTGTAATATTTTTTCACTCGGTACGGAATTTTAGGTGTACTATACACTACTACTACTTCTACTACAGCCTATTGGCGTCCCACTGCAGCACTGCTGGGCACAGGCCTCCTCTCATCGCGAGAGGGTTTGCGCTATAGTCCTCACGCGGGCCCAGTGCGGATTGGGGACTAAACACGCAAAAGTGATATCATCTTCTCAGGAGTGTTGTCAATAGCGTAATTAATAATTACCTATTTATATAAACAAAAGTAAACCACTGATTGTTTGTAACTTTATTCACAACTAGCTTCTGCCCGCGACTTCGCCCGCGTGGAATTCGGTTATCGCGTTCCCGCGGGAACTATGCGTTTTTCCGGGATAAAAAGTAGCCTATGTCCTTTCCCGGGACCCCAACAATCTCCATGTCAAATTTCATCTCAATCGGTCCAGCGGTTGAAGCGTGAAGAGGTAACAGACAGACAGACAGACAGACAGACAGATAGACAGAGTTACTTTCGCATTTATAATATTAATATGGATAACTATAGCTTCTGCCCGCGACTTCGTACGCGTGGAATATAAAATTGCCGATAACTTTTCTTTCCGACATCCGATTTTAATCAAACATAGTTTATACGTTGCTCCAAATGATGCTCTATCTACCCTTGAAAACTGCATTCAAATCGGTTCAGTAGTTTCGGAGATTAACTCTAACAAACAGACAGACAGACAGACAGAAAAGATTTCTAAAAATCGCTGTTTTGTGGTCTACCATACATCTCTAGACCCCCGTTCTTTTTTTTGAAATTTTCTTTCTATGTACAGACACGCCGGGTTCTGCTCTTTTATTATAGTATAGATATGGATTGTCGAGGTATTGAATTACCTACGTATAAATTTCTGTAGCGTTTTTATATATTTATCGCCAAGTTCCATTAGAGGAACAACAAAATAGAAGATAAAAAATACTTTTTTCATGAAAATCCACATATCGAGGGTTCCCTGCTCAAACCCAATAAGTCGAGATAATTACTTTGTTTTACAATTATAAACTTTCTATGTTCTATGAAAATTGTTGTATTTTTGAAATGATCGCATATTTATGGCCCTCACCTTCGGTTCGGGTCACAAACAACTGCGATCTGGGACATAAACTAATTCACCGCCCTAGGTTTGTAATGTACTATTGTTTTCTTACGACGACTCATCGGGTTTGAGCAGGAAGGGAAAGGGAACCCTCGATATACAAAATTTAAGGGTTAACAAATCTGAAACGTCAATCATTAAAAAAATACATTACCTTTTGCGATACGAAATCGATGGAACTTAAACTGAAGCCGTATAATTTTCTAATAAATTCCGAACTGAAATCAAGAACGAATCTTGTTTGCCAAAACTCGCTCAATTTTCTCTAAACATATCTAATATCGGCAGAGAAATTAAGCAAATGTAAAATAATATTTTTGTTCGGATTTCAGAAAGTGTAGTCTGACGATATCATATCTGACAATATTTGTGAGTGAATGGAGTGATTACCACATTCTGAATGGTTAATAAAGTACCTATTTACTGTTAAGTATTTGCTGGTTAAGAAAACACTTAGTTGCAAGAAAAAAACCTAGTCAAGTACTACCTTATAAGTAAGGATTCACAATAAGGCGGAGAAAAATGGCCCCGTCGAAACGATTGGGGACTTCGCACACATCTTTGAATTGCAGATGCGTGCAGGTTTCCTCACGATGATTTTCTTCACCTAAAAGCTGAGTGGTAAATTCAAAATGAATTAGAGGTGCGAGCCGGAATCGAACCCTCGACACTCTGCACGAGAGGCGGTAGTTTGAACCACTAGGCCACCACGGCTTTTTTCCTCAATTTTTTTCACAATTATCATGCTGGCCGCATAGACGTAAATAATATAGACTGACGGTCTAACGTACACGTAATATGTCCCCACTTCCACGGTGTCCAATCCAAAGTTCTGTTACCGAGCGGGCGTGACAATAAGCGTTTTTAAAAAAACTTTTTTCGAAACTGTTTCTCAGTATCTAAAAACTCGTCTCGTTGTTGAAAAAATGTGACCCAGCTTTAGTGTCACGATATAAGTTTAACTTTGGATTGGACACCAATGAAGTGGGGAAACATGACATGTGTCTACGTTAGGCCGGGTCCATACGAAGTATTATTTATGTCTATGGCTGGCCGTCAAACATTTGGAAGTGGCATGTTCGTTATTGAATATGCTCTGATATCTCCAACATGAATAGTTTAAATCTTGTACTTGTCTTGGTTACGATCTGGGCCTATATTCGAAGTCTTTATAGGGATCTCATTCTTCCCTATAGGATCGCTCACGCGTCGCGTGAACTTTAAGCAGCTAGATTTAAAGTTCAACTTGACGCGTGAGCGACCCTATAGGGAAAAGCGAGATCCCTATTAAGGACTTCGCATAGAGCCCCTCGAGAACGTTCCGGCCCCATCGGCCATCAGTCCTGCGAGCAATGTGCTACCTACTAGCTTAAATCAATAATCGTCTTGGCGGGGACTAGCACTACTATGCCTCCATATACACATAGGTACCGATCACAATATTTTTAATGCCCTAAAACATTCCGTATATCAATCTTATTAAAGTGAATTTTCCGGTTGCTGTTTGGAAATTTCAGTATACCACAAAATCTTTTTCAACTCCCTCTCCCTAATGAACCTGTTTAAGAGCCGCACAACTCTCCCACAATTAAAAATTCAACAGCCCTTTTAGGTCACGGTGTTCGGGATCTTCAAAAAGGGGCAGAATACTCGTATACTTTCCGTGAAGTTTTGAACATTTTAATCTAACTTCGACATTTGTTAATTATTTACTGTTGAATTTTGTCGAAATTCAAAATCTTCTCTCTAATTTTAAATATAGTGTCTATACTTATTTCTATTCTGCACATCGTAATTGGTTAGAGGGTGATATGTAATGTATACCGGATTGAAGACTGAAGTACCTGTATAAAGTTATTATCACTAACATAGTATAAAACAAAGTCGCTTCGCTGTCTGTCTGTCCCTATGTATGCTTGGATATTTAAAACGACTCAACGAATCTTGATGCGGTATTTTTTAATTGATGGAGTGGTTCTTGAGGAAGGTTTAAGTATATAATTTGTTATAGTTTTCTGTAAATTAGATGATAGTTCAAGATGGCGAAGAATATTCAAGTAAGTAGTAGTCAGACGTACATTGCTGGTTTCGAGAAAGGCTATCACTGACTAAATCGAAATTTATCCCGGAAAAACGCTTAGTCCTCGCGGGAACGCTGTAACCGAATTCCACGCGGACGAAGTCGCGGGCAGAAGCTAGTACGTAATAAACGTTGAGTCAATGTCACTTCGATGATATTTCAAAATTATGTACAATGAACTCAGTAATTTTTTAGAAAAAAAATAAAGAAAGTTAAAAGTACCTTAACGTAATAAATGTATAAATTACACATTACCTTTATATTATAATAAAATTTCCTTCTTGTCATGAATCATGAATCGTCAAAACTGGTTACATTAGCATAGTTTTTTTTTTAATTTGCTTGTAACGAGAGAGAAAGTATCTCAAAAACGCCGAGTGAAATTATATTGAAACGTAACCATCACGTCACTTGTATGTCTTGGGTCTGCTTGTTTTCATTGCTAGCTAGACCGTAAACCTTTAATATTTTTATTCATGTCTGTATTTTATAAATGTTCAAAGAAAACCTATTAAATTTTCTCCAATACGAGTATGTAATATCCAAAATGTTTTCTTAATACATATTTAACGACGTTGTGTATTCTATCATCGAAAAAATAAGCACTGTGATATTTTGGTACTGAAATACCTAGCTCTTCACCTCTTTGTAACACGGATGTACCTACCAATGAAGATAATAAGACCCATGTTTTCATTACAAATTATTTTCATTTTTTTTACTTGTCCTTACATTCTCAAAACAACAAAAAGTACAAGTGAAGTCAAATACAGCAATAAAAACGGGTCACTTAGTATAGGATTTCCCACACAAAGTGAACCGTTTTCATTCTGTTGAGTGTAGTTACACCAGTGACGTGCGAACAAACATGTCAGACGATTGATTTTATTTATACACTATAGCTTCTGCCCGCGACTTCGCCCGCGTGGATTTCGGTTATCGCGGTTTTTCCGGGATAAAAAGTAGCCTATGTCCTTTCCCGGGACGGGACCCCAACTATCTCCATGCCCAATTTTATTTCAATCGGATCAGCAGTTGAAGCATGAAGGTAACATTTATAATATGAATATGGATTACAGTATGAAATACCATTAATCTAGTTCCCCGTCGAAAAATAAAATTTAGTTCAGAATGCTGAGCGCTTGCGGATCAGTGCTGACGTGCGTTAAGCGGAGTTACAAATGACTGCGACCGTTTTGTGTTTCTTCGCGGCCATGCTTTCTTGACTGACATTATTGTGTTTGAACAAAGAAATAAATTCTGTTTTTTGTTATTATTTCGAAGCGTACTTACTAACAACAACAAGAATGATTTCTGTTTGTCTGTCTGTTACCTTATCGCGCTTACGCGATGAACCGGTTTAAAAGAAATTTATATGTATGGAGATAAGTAGTTTGGGTGAAGTCTCTTAATTGCTGTGAGAGGGTACGACTAGTAGCTCTAATATTTATGTATATAAAAAAGGTTTTTTTTTTAAATTTAGAGCTCTTCGATGAAGAAAAACATCGCGAGACCTACATGAATCGGCGAAGCAATTCATAGGTGTGAAGTTAGTTCTCAATCCCACTGGGTCCGCGCTTGACGCTAAGAACCTCTCAAGAGAAGAGGTCAGCAATGTGACGTAAAAATGTTTTTTTATTGGCCATTGGTTTTTTAAGCCGTGGAGGCCTAATGGTTCGACCTACCGCCTCTCATGCCGGGTCGGGGGTTCGATTCTAACTCGCATCTCTAAGTTTACTTACGCCCGGTTCCTATATCCAAACAACGCCTCGTTTTGCCTACGGACGGTTAAAATTTGACAGATTCTCTATGGAACAAATGTCAAAAATCAACCGTCCGTAGGCAAAACGAGGCGTTTCGTGGATATAGGAACCGGGCCTTAGTGAGCCTAAATCCCCACGCGGGCGCAGTGCGGATTGGGGACTTCACACACATCGTTGAAATACTTCGCAGATGCGTGCAGGTTTCCTCACGATGTTTTCCTTCACCGAAAAGCTCATTGGTAAATTCAAATTGAACTTGTAGCGGTGCCAGCCGGATTAGAAACACCATGCCACCATGGCTTCGGCGACAGGATATACTATTATAATTCTTAACGAAATGTGACATTCCATTTTTGTTACTTTTACCCGCATGTTTCCTTGTGATTTTAAAGACGTTTTACGTCATAAAACTCGACAAGCTCATCAACTTATAATGGAGTAGGTACCTATGCATGTTACGAACACTCACGAAGATCACAATGGTGTGAAGACTGTAACGATTGAGCAATGAGCCGTCTGGCTGCATACCGGCCGTGACCCTGTTGCAAAATAACTTTGAAATGTGTGAACTGCTTATAAAATATTGATCTATTATAAGTAAGGCTTCACAATCAGCCGGAGAAAAATGGCCCCGTCAAAACGGGTGCCCGAACAGCTCGGGCACCCGTTTGGCCTTCGTTGTAAAGAGGCGTTATTAGCATATTGGAACGTATTTTGTAATGTCAGTTTGCTCCATATATTTTGACATATTCTGTTAGACACTGTTCGTCCATATGTTATAACTATCGTCATCATCGATTGTATCATCGATTGTATTTATGTTTAGTTATCATTTACTGAGAGTACGATATTAATAAAAAACCGGCATATCAGTTTAATATGGACTTTTCGAAGAGTCTAGAAGTATTTGTCAGAAAAAAATAACTTTATTAAGACGTGGTTTTTTAAAGTGTAACTTTATAAATACAGCGCTCTTGATCCGACATATGGAACATAAATCTTCTCAGGTTTGTTTTCTCCCCCTATTTTGCCAAAACGCAGTCGCTTTAAGGAGACGCCAATTGATTGATTAAGGAGACGACGGTTGTACCAAGGTGAAAGCACGCAGGCGAATTTTGATGCATAATACTAGCTGGACTCAGCCTCTATGAAATGGTCAAAAACACGTCCCTTATCTTTTTAAACGTGGAAACCCCATTTGTAGAAAATTCAGAGCGGATGGTCTGGAATTAAAATCGAGCAGAGCAAACCGGCCACAATTCGCTTAACTATTTCGCAGCACGTTGTAGAGCTTGTTTGAAACCCGATACAAATTAAGGTTGTGCAGAAAAACGGAAATCCCGTAATGCACAGAGGCAAGGCTCTGAGTAAACAAACAACCGAAGTAGGTCCGCTACGTGGGCAATCAGAGCCACACATAACTTAGCATTTTCAGCTCATAGTTACTCTGCTTGCTAAAATGCCAAGAAATAATACCAAAATCTTTTTCGTGTGTTCTTTAAATTCTCTTAAACCTATTTTCATCAAATTTACGGTACTTGACTGGGCGACCGATCTCTGTTCGTGTGGCTATGAGATGACATGAGTTTTTCTAGATATAAAACTTAGCTGGAACGTCTTTTCGCACCCGTAAAATCTATATATACTAATAAGTCTGTAGAAGAAGTTGTCTGTAACGTGAAAATTAAAATAAACTATGAAGTCGAGGGGTCTATACAAATAAACGATATTTTCTCAAACATGCTCGGAAATGTTCGTGTTACTTTCAAAAAAAGAAGACGCGAGGCTGTCCATTGCCGGCCTTGGCCAGCAAAAACATTATTGTCGTGTGTGTTTTTTTTTTAATTCGCTTGCTATTTGAGACACCTCTAGAAACTGACAAATCCATGGAGGTAATAAGTACAACTTCCATGGCCAAATTATCCACGATCATGGAAGTAGTAAATATTGATGTGGGGTAAGTGCGCCTAAATTTATTTCGCCCTATGCCTTGTAAACAGCCAACTACTAGTTGAGTAATATTTATAGGTTATGATATATTTATGTTAGGCGCACTTACCCCATCCTGGCGCACTTGCCCCGAAACTGACAAATCCATGGAGGTAATAAGTGCAACTTCCATGGCCAAATCATCCACGATCATGGAAGTAGTAAATACTGATGTGGGGTAAGTGCGCCTAAATTTATTTCGCCCCTATGCCTTGTAAACAGCCAACTACTAGTTAGTAATATTTATAGGTTTCGATATATTTATGTTAGGCGCACTTACCCCATCCTGGCGCACTTGCCCCGACTGACCTTACGTATTTCCTCGCTGTTTGAGAAAAGCATTATATATACCTCGGCCGCACTTGCGATTGCCGGACTCGTACTAATAGAAGGCTTCGCTTCGCTCAGCCTTCTAACTGACTCGTCCGGCAATGCGCTACTTGGCGGCCTCTGCAATAATGTACTATTAACACACAAAAAACTATTGTTGGTTTTTTTTTGAAAAACTAGAGAACGGATTGTAACTGAATTTGGCTTGGGGGTAGTTTATACACTGGTCAACATATAGGCTACTTTTTATCCCGAAAAACGCATAGTTCCCGCGGGATTCCACGCGGTCGAAGTCGTGGACAGAAGCTAGTACATAATAAATAATAGGGGTAGGTATATAACACATTTCGTCCAAATCGTTAGAGGCGCGTTTCTGAGATGGTTTGTATAAATATGTATACAAGGTTAGCTCGGTTAAAGTTACTTAAGATAAGATAAAAGGAATAATAATGCGAGTTCATGTAACTTCAAACGCTAACCGCCAAGAACGTTAAATTCAAAGTTTCACTGCATATTTATACTCGTAAGTAAACGTTTCCAGTCTACTAAGATATAAATAAAAGCTCGACTGGTGCAAACTAATAAGTCCATTTTGTATTTTATTAAACCGAATTAATAAAGTGCGCGATCGCACGTGGCCTGAATATCGTTTCCATAATGAATTGCTCATTGTTCATTATAGCACTACACAACTTAGAAGGCGCGCGTCGGAGCACTTAAGAAGTTGACTCAGAGTCTGTTATTGTTAAATCCTCGCGCCTTCTAAGTTGTCACATTATACCTAAAAGAACGCTTTGGCTCCTTATTATAATGATGTCTGCTGAGGTATTTTTCATTTACCTATTGTCAATAAGCGTAAGTAGTAGGCTTACTTTACAATACGATGAGGATCCTGTTTTAGAGAATTTCGTAGCTTTTTGACATTTTATATAAGTCGTCTTGTACGAGAAAAATATTAAGTTGTCTAGTGCGGTATTTACGCGGTGTATCAACTATCTTTTTACTATGTAGTTACTGCATATCGCAATAAAGGTAGTAGTCGATTGTAGAAATTATGGATAACGCCTCTTTGTATAGCACGACACAACTTAGAAGGCGCGCGGATTTAGCAATAACAGACTGCGTCAACGGCTTAAGTGCTTCGTGTTCTGCTATATACGTATGAAATCTCAAATACCATAGCAATTATAATGACGAATTATAAATACAATTGAAAAAAATATTTACAACTTAAAATATTAACAAGCCCAAAGCTATATTACCTACTTAGAAACAATTTGTATTTCTTTGTTCTTCTAACATTAGGTATAATATTTCATAGAAAATTACTCTTGCTTTTATAAAAATCCCGTTACATAGGAAAACTTCGTATTAAATCATTTATTTACTGAATCAACTGAAGTTTTCTGAGTTTGGGTCGTAACATGCTCTGTTGTAATACTTGGCTGGTACTTTATAAGAATGAAAAGTTGGTATGCGCCAGATGTGAAAATGGCGAGCCTGGTGGAATAATTAATGCTCTGAAATATTTAATTTTGGCGAGACGCGCCGCTTTGACACCCGACTCGACCCACTTTATTTATTGTTCTGCGGCATAATCAATACTAATATTATAAATGCGAGAATAATTATGTCTAAGTGTCAGTCTGTCTCTACTAACCTTTGCACGCTTAAACCACTGGAGCGATTTAAATGACAAATGGACATTAGGATAACTTTTCATCCCGAAAAAAAACGAAAAAATTGCGTGCGGGAACTAGCGTTCGAACCGAAACGCGAACCGAATTCCACGCAGACTAAGTCGCAGGCAGATGTTAGTTCTTTTATAAATAAGTAACTGCTGGTGGCGATGACATTTAAGTAATTGCTAATGTTTGTCAAGTCAAGGCACCTGGCAATAGAACATACGTTGAGTTAAGCTAGTTTCATTCATTACCTTTATTAGCACCGCCCATTTAGTCGACGTCCGTGCAAATAGGAACTACAGATATATATTTGTACGTGGCAGAAATATCGCTGTGCTGACCATAATACATAATAAACATTCGCATTTCAAAGATTTTATCAATACACACTCGTCCGTTACTGATTGACTGACTGATGGAGACGCACAGACGACACTTCTGGTCCTGGAAAACTGAAAGGCAATAGGTTCCTTGGGGAATGAAAGTAAAGCACTAAGAATTCCCGAAATTGTTACGGGAACAAAAAAAATGGAATATACAATACACGGGTCATGCAGCGGGAAACGACTAGTAGACGCGTCATATGACAGTTTGAAAGATTAAGCATAAAGTCGACTCAAGAATTTAACGAGTGTTTAAAGTTCTAGCGACTCAGATCACATAGGTTCATATTCAAAACGTCAGAGTTGGACTTAGGTCATGACCCAGCTTGTCAAAGAAAATAAGTTAGGTAATCTCATGCATGCTAGTGGGACATAAAGCTTATGAGATTCACGTACGAAGACTTAATATTCTCCCTGGGGACGTGAAAATAAATTAAGTACGCCCGAGAGCGCCTGAAGTTTAATAAATATAGCTGCCTAGACACGAGCTATGAGTTTGTGGCCTTCGGGGTGGAGACTCTGGGGTCGTGGGGCAAAGGTCCACAGGGAGCTAGGGAAGCGCTTGAGGGAGGCAACGGGAGACCCTCGCGCCGGCAGTTTCTTTCGCAAAGACTCGCTATTGCCATACAGCGAGGGAATGCTGCCAGCGTGATGGGAACCCTTCCGAAGGGCCCTAATTTAGTGTTTTATATTATTGAATACCTTTACTTTTTATTTCTGTAAATTTAAAAGCTATTTGTAGATTAATTTAAATTTTTAACTTATTCTTTTCTGAATAAACTTTTAATGAAAGTACCTATACCTAGATAGAACTACTTACTTAATTTTATCATTTTATTTACTACGCAATTAGCGCGTATATTCGACATTGTTTCGCATCTAGGACCACATAGGTATATCGCTTAATATTCTTTTTTGTCTCGAGCATATTAATTTACTTAAATTATTTTACTCGTAAAGCTATCGATTTGAGATTATAAAGTTTACTAATTATATTGTTTGAAAGATGAATAGCTTTCGATTTATCTCATTAAAACTTAACATGTTGCTAAAACTGTACGTAATGGTTACTAATAAAGTTATTGAATGAGTAAAACTTTAGAAAAATAAGTGAGTAACACTTGCATATGCATATCTAATAGTAAGTATAGAAATAATACGTAGGTACAATTCGCAATTCAGACAAGGGACGTATACAAAGACGAGCTTATCCCTTAAATCTCTTCCCGCAAGCCTTTGAGTAGTGTAGAGAAGACTGTAGGTACATACTAGATAGATAAGACAAAAAAGCCCAAGAGCTATGATTGTAGACTTACATCAAAGAGGTTGTGCTAAACTTGTGCTAAATCCGCCTCGCCTTCGAACGGTTTCTATTCTAAAGCAACGTTATTTACCGAAAGCTTTCTCATCATGGCAGCACAAAGACTTCGAAGTTGGAATTCTTTTTTCAATCGAAAGGTGGTATTTTTACGAGGTTCAGTCGCCCATACTAGGCTTGGCCTGTCCTGGGGCGTCCATGGAAGTTCTTATCCCTGTGTAACGTTTCGAATAGAGCCCGTGTGGCCATGGGCATACCCAGCTTCTCACCCAAGCTTCAGATCCTGATGACTGGCCAAGAAAGTAAAAAAAAAATCGCCTAAAGGTTAAGTCATTCTGATTTTGAACTTGCATAATCAAAAATTTGTAGCTAATTTGTGAATCTCTTACGAGACGTGGAGCTGAGCGATCAAAAAATATCTTTAGCAGATATTTTTCTTTGTAAATATTATTAGAGTCGCGAAGTTTTCTTTTCACGCTCTGCTGGTTACACTTCAATCACAATTTTCTTCATAAATTTTCAATTTGTTAGCGATTTCGCACAATTTCGCCGTTCATAGAACAAGCTTTGACATGGAACTGTGTATTATATTTTTCAACTGCAACACTGTTTTATATGCAGTAGGTTTGGACACATTATAGTTTCATGCTAAGTGACGTACTTATCAGAACTCAGAAGGTAATTGAGAAGAGGCTACGTGTGACATTATTTAAGCTTAGTCCTGTGTAATTTTGCGCAGCGCTGAAGTTTTAGAACAGTCCCAAGTGAGGCGAGGGCGAAAGCATTCCAGCTTCATGTCAGTCACGTGTTCCGTGGGGCATATCTCTCCACATTAATGCCTTTTTTCATGCCTCCAGCAATTTAGCCAGGCTTTTTTCGAGTTTGTAAATTGGGAAATGGGATTTAAAATATCTTTAAGTAAGATTCACTAAGGATCACTATGGGGAAACCAGCTGTGTATGCCTTTGGAGGCTTTTTGGCAAGAGCGACGGTTTAGTAAAGGTCACGGGATTTTGGTGAATGCGAGCGGCACAGGATTTTTCGGAGTGGAGGCCTATGTCAAGCAGTGGAAATGGATCTCCGATAACAATTTAAGGAGTCTATTGGGATATCTTTTTTATAGTGTCCGCTAAATAATTAGGAAGGTCATGAACGCCCACGGCGAACGCATGGTCATGGGTTCATCAATGGTGGGTATAGGATCATTATTTAGGCACATGGAAAACCCGATTTTTCCTATATGCAAACTCGAATGAGGCCCCAGGATAACAAAAAGCGGCATTTCCGTCTATTCTATTTCAACGTGGGGGCGGTTTTGGTGATTATTGGAGTTTACCCGAGACTTCAGTGGGATTTCAATGGTTTCAATATACATATATTATAGGTACTGTAGAGGCGGTATAGTCCTCGCGGTATAGGTAAGTAGGGATGTCGTTTTGTAAAGATTTTCTAGAACGGCACATTTCGAATTTAAAAAAAAACTGTTCTAGGGTATTAATAGATTTTTCACTTCACATGCTCTTAAAATGTTACTTTAGTCTCTGCACATCGGGACTAAAGCTCTTTTTTAGTCTCTAGGGACTAAAGTATATTTTTTTTAATTTACATTGGAAACCCGCCTAAACAGCCAACCACAGAGTTTGTGAAAGGAGGATTATCCCCATTTTCAGTGAACCTAGACAATTTCTAGGGCGTGAAAAAACGATTTAATTTCGTGAAACACGATTTAATGATTACGAATACCTATGAATCTTGTTTTATTTAAAGTGAATTCATTTAATAATGCATGACCCAATTAGTTTTAAAATATATTAATAGTTTTCAAGTTTGAATCTGTTGGCTAAATATCATTCAAAACGTCACGTGATAAAAAACAGGTCAAGTGCGAGTTGGACTCGCGCACCGAGGGTTCCGTACCTACAAACTTGATGATGCAAATTTAACAATACAAACTTATTATTTGCGGTTGGTGAAGTAGACACGGCTACTGCGCTAACCGCAAATGATAAGTTTGTATTAGTCAATTGGCTTTTCTTGCACCAAAATATATAATATTTTCGGTTATCAGATTTATTCCTGTACGTGTGCTGTAAGACCTTGCTTCTGGCCAAATTTCATGATTCTAGGTCATCGGGAAGTAGCCGGTTATCTACTTTGTTATAATAAATATCGTAATTTTGTATGGAACTTCGTTTTTTTTTCCTCGCATTCGAAGTGAAAAGCAGAGTGTTTAACGCGTGACTAAACAACCATAATGACACTCGAACTATAGCCACCCTCGCTCTGCTCGGGTGGCTAAACATCTCGTGTCATAATGGCTTGTTTTAGTCCCTTGATAAACAATCTACTATTAGTCTGAAGCTCGCTTTACCAGCTAGTACATGTATGTAGCTATAGCCCCATCTGATAAAATAAAACCAAGTATTGATTCATATCCCCTTTTATTCCAATAAATTAGTTAATGTAAATTCAAGTTAGGAGGATACGACGGTGGGTACCTACACCCCAAAAGTCCGCATTTGACGTCAGACTCGCCACAGTACCCAGTTATTGGATTAGTTCTCTTTTTACTAGTTTCAGAGCTCAGCGGACGTTTTAGCCTCTAATGTTATACGCTAACTTTTCACCTTTTTTTTTTTCAAGACGAACTCAATGAAAATAAAAGTAGTACTTAATGAAACTACTTAATAAAAAAAGTACTTATTTGAAAAATTATTATACTTTTTTTTTACCGAACGACCGAGGCGTCTCCGTTTCAATTTGGCCAAAAGTGCTATCGTATGTCTGATCTCCTTTACAGATCGCATTTCACAACCGATTTTCGGGAAATTTCGTGACCAGGTTGAAAAATAATTTAGGTTTTCTTGCTGATTTACCTTTTGGATTTTTTTCAAAATGGCGGTGCAATATGTGGTTCAAAATCTTTAAAACTGTTTAAGCTTTGCAAAAATGGATTACAGTTCTCAGAGCCACTAGTTATACCCTGGTACTATAAACTGAGAAATCATCATCATCATTTCAGCCGATAGACGTCCACTGCTGGATATAGGCCTCCCCCAAGGCGCGCCACTCAGACCGGTCCTGTGCCACTCGCATCCACCGCGTTCCCGCGACCTTTAATGAGAAATAAGTTTGTGTAAATTATCAATAGTGGAGTGGTGTAAAGGCAAACTGATTAATTCTGTTTGGAACTTTTAATATCTCTATTTCATTTCTTTTGATGTTTCTGCGATATTTCTCTCAAAAAAGTAATTAGGTAACAGTTGAGCAACCAACTTTAGAAATAAGCAAACTTATTTAATTAAAAGCCGAAGGCTATCTACCTAATTGTATTCTGCTGTAACGTTTTTGGGTTAAAATTTAGTTGGATTCTTTTGTACAGATTTAACTATCAAATAAATTACATCTTTATGTGCTTGTGCCCTAATTGGGAACGAGCTAAAGCATTAAAAAGGGCCCTGCTGGCTAAAAACAGACACAAATATTCCCGTGATTTGATTAAATTAAATTAAATTCGGCCCGCTCCATCGGAATACTTGATTTTCTAGTTTCAGCACCACTGTTCAGTTAAAAATAACGAACGGCAATGTCAATGCCGCTGCTTCAATTGGTAATTGGCTCTATTACGAGAATAAATCTTGTCAGAACAAGAGCGAGTTTCTATACTGAGCAATACAATTTTACAAAAATTCTACGGTTTACGACTCGCGTCATGTCATATCTCATCTACAGTAATATAAATCGGGCCCTCCCCTCGCTTCGTGCCCCCGCCCTCGCCCGCCGCATAACCTAATGCCGTTTTTACAATCTCCTCATCAAATTAAGAGTCGAGCTCCAAAGAAATATACGACGTAGCAATCTTACTAAGTATTACGCTTTTCGTGAGCACTTGGACGGAAAATCTCATATTATTTCCCTAGGAATGATTCCTTTTTTATTTTTTCCCGTTTAGCACAAAACCACGGTGGAACAATAACGCCGAATGGACCTCTTTGTTTTGAGACAATGGCGTAAAACGTGGAATCGGTAGGTGGTTTTATTCGGACAGATTCAATTAATGCTAGTGAGATATGTCTCGATTTGTAAGTGATATGAGTATACACACATAGCAAAATTTTCTTTTCACGCATACGAGACAAAGGTACTCGTAAATACAATTTAGTGTCATCACACCAAAAGAAAGTACGTGGTAAATGCGATTATTCGTCGCGAGCTTTCTGCGGAGTACCTACCCTTGTCGTTCAAAGTACGAGTACACTATCCTATAATGACAACTAATAAACAGATAAATAGATCTACACGGTTTTAAGTAAGGAATATATAGTACGTATAGTATTTTTAGTGAATGCTAGCGCATAAATAAAGTGGGATACTGATTACTGATTGAAGGGAATTTTCCTTTTTTTTGGCCTCGTGTGCTTTTTAATTATTTCTGACCAAAGATTACACATACATTTAAATAAATTCCTAGGTAGGACTCTGCTATAAACATTTGGTCATTTCCTTTTTTACTCTAAAATAAAAACGTAAGATTTTAATAACAAAAAAATAGTATTATTGGTATTAAAATATGCTTACATATTTAAGTATGTAGTGAAACTGGAGTAGTTAGGTGCTCTACACGGCTGTACCGTGGGCGAGCGGGCGGCCTCGACCAAAAGTTGACATTTCTAAACTAAAACCCGTGAGAGGTCCGTATCGTTGCTCAGGCATTTTAACGTAACCTTTGTGAATAAATCGTAACTTAAAGCAATAAGAGCTACATTGTAGGTGAGGTCGAGAAGCTGTGTTGACGTCTGGTTCGCGTGCTTTTATTAGAATGCAGTTCGCATTACCAATACTATGCCAATAAGTACTATTGTTCAGTTCAATGTCGGATTTTACCGACGTGTGCATTTATTTGTAAGCGAATTGCAAGTTAAAGCTGTAGTAAGAATTAGATTGCAGTTGTTAGGTCGAGAAGTTGTGTCGATACAGTTGTAATACCAAGTAAGTTGCACGGTTTTGAACGACGCGTGCCAAATTTAAACGATTTGTATTATATTGTTAATTAAATTAATAAATTAATAACAAATTTATTTTTGTCTTTTGATGCTTTTGTATAATAGGCGTACATGACTCAATTGACTCATTTAATAGCAAAGCACTAAATATTTTTCTAAGCTAGTCAAATCTGAGCCACTGTGAGAAGATTCACAGCAGAACGTCTCGTCAAAGGTCCCCAAGTTTCAAGGCAAACTTTACATTGCCCAATATTGAGCTCTGTGGTTTTCTTGCCTCTAAATGCTGACAAATTAATTTTGATCTAACTTATTATGTCTCTCTTTTACGTAAACTAACCAAACTCATAAGCCCACGCTTCGACAACTTCGTCGTTAAGGAAAATTGTTGAAACTCAGTTCAAAATAAGGACGTAGGTAACTACCTAAATATAGGAAGAACGTTGTAGTATAAGTACTACATGTGGTGCTTCAGGCAGGTCAGAATGATATACATAGTTTATTTACCCTTTGGGGATATCTAATAATGAACAGTATTGTCACAGACTTCAAAAAATAAACAGAAGATTTCCAATTCGGCCGTTTTTAGGGTTCCAAACCTCAAGAGGTAAAAACGGAACGGAACCCTTATAGGATCACTCGTGTCCGTCCGTCAGTCGATTTTCTTCGAAACGAATGGACCGATGAAGTTGAAATTTGGTACGTATATGTAAGTTTGTGACCCAAAGACGGACGTGTAACGAAAAGAAATGAATTTTAAACATATACCCTATAGTTTGGGGGCTTTTGAAAAAATATTGATGAAGTTTTTCAAACTATATCGTGTGACATATCAAATGAAAGTACTTCTTATGAGGATCTCAATTTTTTTTTAAATTTCTTTTTTGGTTAATACTTTTCGAGTTATTTAAGAGAATAGGCGAAAAGTTACCATTCCCCCCCTTATCTTCGAAACTACTGAACCTAACATTTTGGAAAAAATACGGAGGATAGTTATTGACCTATAGATTACAGGAAAATTATTAAGAAGTCAATGCTATTCGAAATCCATCATATAAGAGAGCTTATCCTGTGAAACGGTTTGAAAATGACGTCATTGAAAATAATCAAGGATCGGAACCCTCTCCCCGCGAGTTTGTTGCCTCATATCCGCAGACAAGAGAATATATAACCTTACTTTTTCTACGCTCATATCTCCGTCTCCATAAGATTCTGTTGACGCTTGTATGATTTTCGCGTCAGTTTCTGTGGCGTTTGAAGGTTTTTTTTATGGAGGGTTGTAGTAAAGGAGCGCAATCTTTATAGTTCCACAAGTGGACACCAAATCGGGTAGGTTGGGGGCGCTGCGGTCGCCAGAAATGTCAAGCCACCTAGGCGGATAGTCTGCAGTAGCGCCTTCAGATGGCGCCGCAGAGGCGAAATCGCAGCGAAAACGATTGTGAGGAGAGTGTGTTTTGTTTTATTGCTTATCAAATCCGCTGGACACGTTTCCAACTGTTTCGGACATATAAGATTGCGCTCCTTACCAAGACACATTCCACACTCCATAATTATAAATTCGTACATTATACAACTTTTGCAGATTCGTACATTAAGCAACTGAACATTTACCAATTTGGTTAGATAATTTAAATTAAGAAAATACAGTATAAAACAGTTTTTAGTTAAAGGTCAGTCGCATTCGGTCGCGGCGGTCGTAAAGCAGGAATTATTCGCGGACTTATCCGATGGCCGGGGGTGCTCTCGGATTCTTTGTAAATTAGCCGCCGTAATGGCGGATTATATTTTAATTCCTTTAATTCCTCGGAGAACGCAAGTTCTGCGGCAGTGATTACAAATCGCTTATCAAAGAATTCCGCTCCAGAGTTTGCGCAGCGATATTGGAAAAGTTTTAGCGGGTTCCCCCAATCCGCAAATGTCTACAGAGATATCAGTCACGGGTGTTTGAGTTGACGATGAGCATTCTTTGATCTGCAACTAGCGCTGCAAATATTATTCATAGGATTGCTATAATTCCGCTCGGACTGACTTTTAAAATTCTCGTTTTTTTAATTACTTACCCATTTAACGCATTCACTGCCACCGACGCATATGTGCGTTTTGCTGACTTTCCCGCAGTGCCTTGAATGCACATGTGCGTTGCAATGTTCCCATAGGCCCGGTTCCTATATCCACGAAACGCCTCGTTTTGCCTACGGACGGTTGATTTTTGACATTTGTTCCATAGATAATCTGTCAAATTTTAACCGTCCGTAGGCAAAACGAGGCGTTGTTTGGATATAGGAACCGGGCGTTAATGACAGATGTGGCACCTGACGAACGTTCGTAAAACAGAAGTGGCAGTGAATGCCTTAAACACCACACCATGGTCTAAGAAAATAAGGTCTGCCGATCCGCGCGACGTGTCACCGTAACGTCAAAGTCGAGTTGCCACCTTATTGCAATAAAACAAAAATGAATGAAAAATTTTCTGCCGTTATATTGCAAAATAAATTGTCATTTACTTGTTAAACACACAAAATGGGACAAGCAAAAACAAATTAACGTAATAATTTAACGAAACACCCACAGGATACATGGGAGTTGGGGATTAGTTTTAATGTAGGTACCACTTGCAACACATAGCAGTGCGAATAACGTTATGGTGACACCCACACTACTACACAATACCGGACTGTCATACCTGGCGAAGTATATTATTGTATCATGCACCACACCACCACGAGAAACATACATAGTATTCGTATATGGTTCTCGTTAATGCCACGGTCAGGCGTTGCGTCTCTCAAAAAGGTTTTTAAAGGAATACTGATGTATTTTACTAAAACAAGCTCCTTCCGCAGACATAATCTCTGAACCAATTAGCAAAAAAATAAAACTCTGATTATCTAATTGTTTTGGCCTGGTATGATTTTTCATTTTTACAGGAAGAGGTTTATGTTGTGCTCGTACGGAACACCATCAATAATCTGGGGGGTTTGTATTGGGACAAAGCGGCAACATAGGTATGTAGGTACAAAGCAACTCTTATGTGACGTAACAATAGAGTCGGCTGTATACATATTTTTATGCTTTGGCAGTTTACATATCTTTGCCCTTGATGATAAATACATATTCTTGAAAATGTAATTAATTTAATTGTTTTGAAATATTAGATCGCTGATTTGGAATTATTTGGAATATCTCAAAACAGGCAATTATTTAAAGTCCAATTATGCCCAATCCAATGGAATACGATTGAAGAAAAACGTTTCGTACCGAAGTAAACACTGGAAGAGTCAGGGAGGTGATTATGCACAATGATGTTGACCGTGTAAACAGCGGCGCAAAGGCCCAATCTTTCCCGAGCAAATACAAACAGCCAGTCGGCCTGGGGCCTCCTTTGAGTCCATACATGGGGAGATAGGATTTTCCATATCCCAAATAACGATAGACTGTCTCTCGATTTTTTCGACAGACCAAATTGCTCGTACAATTCCAAGAAGCGCCCTTTATCTGCGTTTCGCTCAGGCACGTTCACGATTGGACTTGGCGGTTGGCGGTGTCAGCTACATTATGTCACTTTATGCGCCGACGTTTAACTGACTCACTTTGGTCGTCCCGAATAGCAAGTTTCGGAAAGCGATGGGAAGATTCCTTTTCCGGGCGCTATAGAATCACTTCGTGAACTCGAATAATCGCCCTGGATCCGACCGCTCGCTGATGTACTGCTTGTTTTATGTTAGTCTGTTAGAATGTGGCTTTAGACCCAAGATTAGGACACTGATTGCGGAGAAATTACCGTAATGGAACACTACTCTGAATGCTGAATACATTAAGCAAAATGTTTTAGTTGGGTTCAATGTATGTGTAGGTATAGCGCTTCGAGGAGCCGACAAGCTCTTGAACTGAATAATGCATAGGTACGTAGTTTAAAACTAACGCTATGACTTCTCCGTGTATAGTGTCGCATACTTATATCTCGATACCGGAAAAGTCGAGATAGTTTGTTTTACAATTATGAATTTTCAATGTTCTACTCGTATTACAAATTCGAATTCCATTATTTCCTTACGGTGACTAATCGAGTTTGAGCAGGGTCTGAGAAAACTCGGTTTTAGCTATTTTCGCTCAGGTCCTCCTAACTTATTCTTTAAACGCGCTAAAGTTGTATATTTCTCTGTTTATTTATTTATTTATCCAAGCGAAATTTGGAATAAATAAATAGGTTTACGGGGGCGATACTAAATCGATCGAGCTAGATTTTAACTACTTGAGAAAACCCGATTTTTAGCTATTTTCACCCGAGCAAAGGTGGCTCAGGCTTTACTTATTGCGTGAATATTCCAAGTGAAATGTCAATATTTTGTAATAGGTATATGAATTACATAATATAATGAAAGTGAATTTGTCAATTGGACACAAAACAAATACGAGGAGCACCCCGCAAAACAAGGTTTGACTTGGCTAGTTTTTACCAGCAACATTTTTTAAAGAGAAAGAAATGCCTTTACCTATAACATACAAAACAGTAAACTTGCGGATTAAATATAAAGAAGATAAGTTGATTAAATTCTAGAAATAGCATCATCTGATGCTCGCCAGTTATCTTTTTTACAAGCTTTTATATAGTTACCTGTCCCGATGTTTGTTTGCTTGCTTTGTCTGTCTGTAATCAAATCTTGCAAGTTATATTTGATCCACTTCCCGGTTACCGATTGAGCTGAAATTTTGCATACATGTGAAAATGGGATGTCAATGCAAAGTTATTATGACATGGAGCTGATCTGATGATGGAACCGGAAGGTGGCCATTGTAGTTAAACCGCACAACCCCATCGAGTTTGGACTCGCTTGATACGTCCTGACGAGTACTTTAATAAAAGCTTGTATACAGTTCAAGATGATGATGATGATGATGATGATGATGATGATGATGATGATGGTGATGTCCTCCCAGACGTATCCGTCGACGACGACACCCTGGCAAGATTTTAGTTAATGTCTAAGCCTCTATTGATCTCTACGAGCATGGGCAAAGTCCAAGAGCAAGAGAGCCGACAAACTGTTTTTCACTTCTCTTGCTCGTAAAGTTGTACTTTAGGCTGACAGAAGGCTGCATAAAATTGAATTTTAGGCTCTAGAGCATAAAGTAAAATCTTCGTCTAAGACTAAGGAGATGAGGGCATACAGCCACATACACTTTTAAGCTTCATATAATCTTATACATGAAACATGCTTTTTCTTGTGATTTATTCTTTATATTCTCTATTTTAAAATATTATTATGGATTATCAAATTAATAATTAAAAATTTAACGACGAAAAGGTGTGTGTATTCCTGAAAATCAAACAAAAAAACATAACCATGGCATTACACGGGGCGTGACTTAAGTTAAACGTCACATTGCTGAAAATTAAAAAAGAAAAATGAAATGGCGGAAATTCATTCTTTGTTCTGAATTGGTAAAAATTGGTGCGTTGAGATTTTTTTTTTAATTTCTTTCAATTTCGTTAATTCTAATTTCAAAGATGTCATCATCGAGTAGTGATGATGAAATAGTGCTTTCACCGAATAATACTACGATGGAGAGAAACGCTAAAAACTTACTACTACTACTACTACTACAGCCTATTTTCGTCCCACTGCTGGGCACAGGCCTCCTCTCATCACGAGAGGGTTTGGGCTATAGTCCCCACGCGGGCCCAGTGTGGATTGGGGACTTCACACGCATCTTTGAATTGCTTCGCAGATGCGTGCAGGTTTCCTCACGATGTTTTCCTTCACCGAAAAGCTCAGTGGTAAATTTAAATTGAATTTCGCACATAAGTAAACTTAGAGGTGCGAGCCGGAATCGAACCCCCGACCCTCTGCATGAGAGGCGGTAGGTCGAACTACTAGGCCACCACGGCTAAAAACTTAGTTGAAAATATATTGCCGCAAAATCCAAGCCATTTGCGGAATGTGTTCTTTTTAATAATATTTAATTTCCTCGCAGTCGAAGTGAAAAGCAGACTGTAAAACACGAGCGTAAAACCCATTTTCCCCTTAACTTACTATACACCCTCGCCTCTCGGCTCGGGTGTATATCTGTAAATCTCGGGTAAAATGGCTTGTTTTATGCTCTTGTTGTACATCTACTATTGCAGTTTGGCACGATATTGTGCGTGTTAAAAATGTAATGCTTATTATATAAATAAATTACTTACTTACTTTTAAAAAGCTTTTTATTTATTTATAGCTTGTCATTATCTTTACATTACATGACACGCTCATGTGTGCCTCTAGATATTCGCTCTGCGTCGTGATATTGACGGAGTGATAACAAAGCACAATGGCGCTCTATTTTGAATATTTACGTGCGGGTGATCGCGGCACAAACGAAGGACTCCGGTATGCTAATGGCAATCTCCCGGCGTTCACTGCGAGGTTATATTCCTCTACGACATGCGTCTATTTGTTGGGAGTTTTTTTATTATTATTTACATCCATACTGCTATTATAAATGTGAAAGTAACTCTGTTTTTTGTTACCTCTTCACGCTTAAACCGCTGGACCGATTGAGATAGTATTTCGCATGGAGGTAGTTGCAGTCACGGGAAACGACATATGCAATACGCAGCATCTCTTTATCCCGGAAAAACGCTTAGTTCCTGCAGGAACGCGATAGAATTCTACGCTGGCGCAGTCGCGGGCAGAAGCAAGTCGTTAATAGAATTATTTTGTAGAGAAAAATCTGCATTCTGTGCTGTACGAGTTAGCCGTAGGTAGGTACCTACTCGTCTTGATTGATTTTAACCAATGTTTAATGTGATTGTTTTACCACCTCTTTTGCCTAGGTATTATAACGTTTTATTAGTTAGATCAACGCAAGCTGGAGTGATGGCAAATGTGGTGTGGACCATTATACCCAGGTTGCGGAATACCCAATCACTTATAAATTCTAAATTAGATTAATATCTATCACTAGCATCCAACGTAGTATTTTTAAATGTTGATATTAATCCATTATATCGCCCCCCTTTTCCATAATCCGTTCGTGTAATGAAGCTGGTAAAGCTGGCTTTGGGTCCATCCAATACGAGTTAGCCAGAAAACGATGTCAAGAGTTCAATTTGCGGGGGGTAATCACGAATCCCAAAAAAATACACAAGGTAACAAATTGCCTATAAAAAGCTAACAAAATGCTGTGGGTAAGCATTTCGGTCAACGCTGTAAATCCTCCGGCTCGAGCAATAAATCCGGGAGAAAAAATATCGAAAGCCGAGTAATACAGTTAAAGGCAGATTGTGTCGGGATAGGACCCCGCGGGATGCCATATTTGGGACTTTAGCAGTCTATTTTGAATATTAAAATGCACGGCGAATGATTGTTCCTTTCATGCGGAGTTTAGTTTTGATGTGGGTCGTCGTTTTACGCTCTGGATTGTTGTTGACGACGGGTTTCGTATTAACTGCTTTTCTCCAGCATTTATTCCAATAGAATCTTCGCGTAATTCCCCTAATGTATCAGTATTAATACCTCTAAGTCGTATACGTATTAAAAGACCAGCCTAATTCACAACCAGCTGGACTGCACGCTGCATGGCATTGCTGGATTGAATTGGCTGGACACCAATCTGCATGATGTTATACACCTCGAAAAGGATAGGAACAGGTAGATGGAGACGCGTTGCAAAAGTGAAGCTGACTTTCGATCGAGGGGAATACGACCCTCAGACCCTCAGTAATGAGGAACATGACGCGAATAATCCTCATTAATATACTACTACTAATACAGCCTATTTGCGTCCCACTGCAGGCCTCCTCTCATCACGAGAGGGTTTGGGCTATAGTCCCCAGGCGGGCCCAGTGCGGATTGGGGACTTCACACTCATCTTTGAATTACTTCGCAAATGCGTGCAGGTTTCCTCACGATGTTTTCTTTCACCGGAAAGCTCATTGGTAAATTCAAATTGAATTTCGCACATCAGTAAACTTAAAGGTGCGAGCCGGGATCGAACCCGCGACCCCCTGCATGAGAGGCGTTAGGTCGAACCACTAGGCCACCGCGCCTTAATGTATGCGCCTTAATAATTAAATTTAGTGTCTTTTTCAATATTATTATTATTATTATTTGTTGGTACATTTTCATGTCACGTACCCATAGGGACCCGGTCATTCATTCATTGAGGTGTGGACTGGAAAATCGGGCTATGGAGTGAGATAACGGACATCTGCCTGATCAATATCTCACAAATCGAAAGCAAGGCAGACGGTGACTCGCCGCTTACGCACTAACCTAGAGGCTAGCCTTCGTGGGCCCCCTATATACAGGCCACCGCACGGGTGGCGAGGGAGCAACACTGATGTAAGCAGCTAAGGGTGTGGAGAGGTCTACACCGGTTTCGCCATCGCGGGTCGCGCCTCGGAGCGGGTTTCCCCGTTATTACGCAGATTGAGCACTTCCACCCTTTCAAGCATATAGCTCCTGAGCTCCACTCTGGGCGGCCAACTAAGGCAATCCAGAGGCGGGGGAGGTGTGTAGCTGTGTGTATGTCTCTGTATGGCGCATGTGTGTGTGTGCCCCCAGGAGGTCTCGGGTGCGAGATGTCGCCGCTCACCATCGGCCCGTCACAGGCCGCCCTGCGCTGACGCGTGGAGAGCTGAAATTTGGCATGTGGGTTACTTGGAGAGTGTTGGGGAGCACTAAGAGAGGATTTCCCGAAATTGCGGGAAAAACGGCATTTTAACAATCAAATGTGTATGCGCACACGAAGTTGCGTATAATTATTAGAATTAGTGACTGAATGCCTACGTACCTACCCCATTTGACATTAATGCATAATTCCGAATTGGAATGTCAATAATCGTTGATTGCTTTTATGGACTAGTTTGGTCTCGCAATAATAACGATTCCTAATTATGACAAGCAAGTGAGGCACGCAATTAGTCGGTACTAAAACTAGTACAGATTTAGTGCATAAAGTTATTATGCGTCATAGGTATTTCTACAATACTTAATTTACATTAAACTTCGTTTATAAGATTAGTTTTCCTATGTTAAAACAATCTGGTCCAATCCAAGAAGATAACGTTACGTTGTATATCTTACTAGATACCCTCGCATACATGTAGGCTTGTAAATGTAGTTACATGTAGTAAGTCTCACATCACCGCCTTGTTCATCGCGGAAAACACAGTCCTATGGGAATATCGGTAAAACTAGCCCGTCATACTAATTTTATCAAAATCCATCTACCTAGTAGGATTAAGAGCACGATAGACTATCAAAAATCCATGGTCTAAGAAAACAAGGTCTGCCGATCCGGGTGACGTGTCACCCTTACGTCAAAGTCGAGTTGCCACTTTATTGCAATAAAACAAAAATGAAGGAAATAATTGCTGCCGTTATAATGCAAAATAAATTATTTGCGCATTACAATTGTCATTTACTTATTTAAGCACACAAAATGGGACAAGTTAAAAACAAATGAACGTAATAATTTATCGGTCGGGGATTATTTTAATAGACCACTTGCAACACACATCAGTGCGAATGACGTAAGGGTGTGACACCCACACTACTACAGAATACCGGACTGTCATACCTGGCGAAGTTTATTATTGTATCATGTCAAAAATCCATTATTTAAATCTTTTTTTACTGTAATAGGTACCTAAGTAGACTTCAGATTAGTTATGAATCAAATATGCAAAAGATGAATGACATACTAGCTTTTCAGGTCACCGAGTGGCTTTCTTTGAATCGACGCTCAAGGTCTGGTGCAAGGACCGGTTTTTGGTTCTGGCCTTTAATTTTACTCTCATAGAGCAGTTACGCGCACAGAGAGAGCTGTTGAAATATGCCTCTGTCTCCCTCTTTAGCAATTCTCAGCCTCCAAGGTGTAGTGTAGGCACAGTATATTTGATAGGTACTTTGTGTGCCGGCCTCCTTCAGTTTATCACATCTTTCCCAGTTATCTTTCGGTTAAAATAAGTAAGTACTGTTATTTCCAGTGAGACACCAACAAAAATCTGTTCATATATGTTCATGAATGAATTAATGGTTAATGGTGTAACGAGTGACATCGTAACAATGTTTTCGATTTTGCACTTGTATTTAAACTTTTTTTGCGCAAGAAAACAAAGATGTACAAACGGTGATTTAAAAGCCTAATGACATTTTCTACCAGCTAACCATAGGGAAAAACAGAAAATACCCCGTGTATTCTATGTTTTTAATTATTTACCTTGGATATAATGCCCCACTGCTAAGCAAACGCCACCTATCTTTCTTCATCCGTCCTTGTGATTTGTGTGCGTAGGTCTGCCAATATTCAGAGGTATCAATCTGTCCAAGGGTCCCAGTCGGAGCGCAAAAGGGATTTCATCGGGAATCTACAGGGAATATCAAAACGTCACGGCGTAATGACGCCCCAGGTTAACCCGACTTCACATTTTTGGTTTGCCAAAAACCGTCATGTGGAGTGAAATCAGAAGCTTACTACAGGCAAGTAGTAAGCTTCTGATTTCATTCATTTGGATATAGTATATACGAGTATTCAAAACGAATAATCCAAAGGCCTATCTGTTAAATGTGGAGTCTGCGACTCCCTGCCTCTGGCAAGATTTCATTGCCGGCGGGCGTACGGTAACTGTTATTAACTAGGTACTTACATTTTTGTGAGCGTGCGCAGTAGCAGCATTCTTCTCTATTTAGTTTCTATTTTATACTTACGTAAAGACTTAGTGCCGATTAATATTCGGGTTTACCTGATTTACTACTAGTGTTATAAATACGAAAGTAACTCTGTCTTGTATGTATGTTACCTCTTCACACTTAAAAACTCGTCTTGGTGGGGGCACTACCGTGCACCCAAATTTATAGGAGATTGAGGGCACAAAATATATATTACTTAGGTCTTCTTTTCAGAAAAGAAAAAATTTGGTAAGTACCTAGTCATATTTTTATGAAATTTTAGGGTTCTATTGGTAATCTAACACGCTGAAATGACTCGCGGACTAGTACAAAACATACAAAACGACAGTTTAAAACAATGCCCTACTAACTTAGCTCACTGCCATAGGACAAAACTAGGGCGCTGGTATCTGTCACCAGGGTTGCCACTGATCAACGTTTCAATGAAAAAAAAAACAATTTCTCATGTTTTTTAACAATATATTTACAAAATTGATACCAAAATAAGACACGAAATCTTCAACACCTCTGATGTGATCTAAGAAAACCAAAAAAATGCAGCCTAATTGAACACCTACTCCCGTAGCATTTGTTTGAATTCGTTTAAAAATATACACCTTTGCGCTTCTGAAATCAATCCATATCAGACCTGCTTACATTTTGAACTTAGTGTCGAAAAATAATTTAAATATGTATATCCCACCAAATACATTGCCATGTAGTGACGCCAAGATGAGTGCCTATGTATTGCTTGTATGATATAAAAGTTATGAGATCTTATGGCGAGCCAAGCCGTGTCGTTCAAAAAGTCAAAACGTAGGGCCTGGCCGTTTAACGCAGTATATTTTATATTGTTTAAACAGTTATTTAAACTTCATTGCACATACAAAATGTATACAATTGGCGGAGTTAATGCCTAAAGGCATTCTATACCAGTCAACCATAAGGCCAAACAGAAAGGAAAATGAGTAGGTGCATCAATATCAGAAAGAAACAACAGAAATACTAGGAAGATAACAAATAATTTCAGAAGAGGATAAAACATAAACACACATAATTACATTCATTGAGAAAATTTCATTGGTTTAAAGTCAAAGGCAGCCCTGGATGCGAGCCAAAATGGATGCGGTCGGAGCAATTACCGCTACGGGCCCGGCGGAAAGGCAGCCGATTCTCACCGGCCAGTGTTTACCTAACTGTACGCCAGCCTCGAATACCTACTAGAAATACGACGAATGAGATTACGAATACGAGTATTCAACCTGATATTACGAGTACCTACGACAAACAGCTACGTAAGTGGAGAATTTCTGACTAAATACTTTTAGTAAAAAAAAACGGTTTAACTTTTTAAATCAATCGATAAGTATTAAAACTCTTTGACTTATGGAGTGTGGAATGTGTCTTGGTAAGGAGCGCTATCTTATATGGCGAAACAGTTGAAAACGTGTCCCGCGGATTTGACAAGCAACAAAACAAAACACACTCTCCTCACAACCGTTTTAGCTGCGTTTTCGTCTCAGCAGCGCCATCTGAAGGCGCTATTGTAGACTATCCGCCTAGGTGGCTTGTCTGGAGTGGCGACCGCAGCGCCCCCAACCTACCCGATCTGGTGTCCACCTTTGGAACTATAAAGATTGTGCTCCTTTACTTTAACCCTCCATACTATGACTCGCTGACTGATGACAACACACAACCGAAAGTACTACTCGTAAGCAGCTGAAACTTGGCATGTAGGTTCCTTAGGGAGTGCAGTGTTTATAATGTGTAGTAAACGTGAAAGTTTAAAAATAACTGTCTAACTATCACGGTTCACGAGATACAACCTGTTGACAGACGGACGGACAGCGGAGTAATAGTAATATGTTTTACCCTTTGGGTACGGAACCCTAAAAAGGAAAACTCATAGCAGAATTGTACGAGCATGAATAACACAAAGTGCGAAGCTCAGAATGCTGCCTTGAAACCTGTACGGGTTTACCCAACTTAGAAGGCGCGTGAATTAAGCAATAATAGACTCTGCGTCAACGGCTTAAGTGCTTCACCGCGCGCCTTCTAAGTTCTGTCGTACTGTACCACAGCCTGTACTGAAAAATATCTCCGTGCCGGGCGTTCGCAATCAGCCAAGGCTTGTCAAATGAAATGCTACGGAAATTGAGTGCAGAAAACAAGCAAAAACAATTCTTGCAACGTGATAAACTTACTGCAATCTCGGACTTGTTTGAAAGGAATTTGTAGTTGGATAGCGTGCTCCTACGGGCAAAGCTGGAGTTCGCAAGTATGGCAGGAAATGGAGCGATGCTTTTTTATAATTAGCTCAATGTACAATACTGCAAGACCCCCCTACCCTCTACTACTAATGTTACAGTATTTTTTTTTATACCAAAAGTATAGGCAACCGATCGCACAGCCCACCTGATTGGTAGGTAAGTGGTCACTGTGGCCCGTCGACACCGAAATCCTATGATCCCCCATTAAGAAACCATAAGATCTCGAATGCGTTGCCTACCCTGAGGCCTAAGATGGAATGCCTCTGAGCCAGAAATTGCACCGGTTGCCTTAAAATAACTTGGTTCAACGATAGGTAGGTACATCTCGAAACTTTTTTGTTTTAGAAGAACTGCGCTTTGCGATACTATTGAATCTTTTCAAAGGTAGTCCGGTAGAAAATTCTACAAAGTATTAAGTCCGTATTCTGTAAAAGTACATATAAATACGCGAGTGTTTAAACTCAAAAACAAATATTTATTGACCCCGCTCTAAACTCGGATTAGATTGGCCAAGTAATTAATTAAATTAAAACGTCATCTCGTAAATAAAAAAATAAAAAAAGTGATTTAAAATCAAACAGTTCCTTCAAGTTACCATGGCGCTGTGCTTTCCGTATGAATGAAGCCTTCGGCGGCATTGCGCTCGGCCATCCGTTTGCGATGCGGCTTACGACCGGTTGTTTCTCAATACGAGTTCAATACCAGGGAAACCCCGTGATCCCCCATTAAGAAACCATAAGATCTCGAATGCGTGCCCACCCTGAGGCCTAAGATGGAATGCCTCTGTGTCAGAAATTTCACCGGCTGCCTTGACTTGATACAACAGTGCGAGCTGCTGTTGTATTTGGCGGCAGGTTAGCGGGGAAAGACGGTGGTACCACCCCGGACGGACCTAGCATCAGGCCCTACCACTAACAAAATCAATTCAATTTCGTATAGAAAAACTACTACACGAACCTCGCCCTTTGATTTGACAGTCGTAATCCGGATCGCAAACGGATGGCCAAAACGCAATGCCGCTTAGAAGAAGAAGAAGAAGAAAGACATTTATTCACTGCACAGAAGATACGCTTCTGCTTAGCCGTTAGCTAGCACATCACTTGTAATACTTAGCACGATTTTCGTATGCTCTTGTGCCGTTGATACAGAGTCTATTTATATAGATAAGAGCTTTTACCCGCGACTTCGTCTGCAGGGAATTTATCACTATATTTCCAAAGCCCTTTTTCCAGGATACTTTTAAAGCCTTTTCCGGGATTACGGGATTTCCGGGATTGCGGGATTTGTGGTATTCCCGGAATTTCTATCAAAAGTCCTCTTTTGGGGTCCCTCTAATGAGTTTCTAGGATAATAGGTAGCCTATAGCTTATTCCAGGTTACGAACTGTCTGTTTGCCAAATTTCATACAAATTGGTTGAGTCCTTTCAGCGTGATTGAGCAACAAACATTCAAACACACAAACTTTCAGCTTTATTATATTAGTTAGATCCGTGGGCTATATTAAATGAGCCGTACTACATCACCGCTTATCAGGGCCCTAACGGGACCGCGGGGACAAGCCTGGCAGGCGATGACTTTTTACGCTCTTCGCATTGGATACTTCTGCGAAGCGTAACGGTGCAGTCGACATTTCTCGGACCCCTACCCATTACAGTCATTAGGCCTCTTTAAACGGTTTCTTGAAACTATCTACATTAATGAGACTGTTCACTAGGTACTCATTTGTTTTTCGACCGAGTGAGGGAAACGAGCAAAAGCCTCTCCGTTTCAGCTCGGGCAAATCATTCTTTCGTATGTCCGGATGTGCTCCCCTGCAAGCATAGACATAAATAATACTTCGTATGGACCCGGCCTAACGTAGATACATGTCATGTTTCCCCACTTCATTGGTGTCCAATCCAAAGTTAAACTTGTATCGTGACACTAAAGCTGGGTCACATTTTTTCAACAACGAGACGAGTTTTTAGATACTGAGAAACAGTTTCGAAAAAAGTTTTTTTAAAAACGCTTATTGTCACGCACGCTCGGTGACAGAACTTTGGATTGGACACCTTGAAAATGGGGACATATTACGTGTACGTTAGACCGGGTCTATATTATTTACGTCTATGCCTGCAAGTCATATTTCTAAACCGATTCTCGTAAAAAAGTATGAGCAGGTTTCACAATTAGGTACTTATAAATATAGGTTTTTGGTCCCTCAGTTTTCTTACTATACTACTAATAAGTCTGTAGAAGAAGTCGCGTGTGAAACTTGAAAATTAAAAGAAACTATCAAGTCGAGGGGACTTTATGTATAAACGATGCTTAACACAAAATAACGATTTTTAGAAAAATTGTCTGTATGTGTGTATTTATGTCCGGATTTAATTCGAAAACTACTGGACGGATTGCAACAAAATTTGGTACGGGGGTTGTTTATAACACTGGTCAATATAGGCTACTTTTTATTCCGGAAAAATGCAGATTTTCCGCGGGAATGGTATTAACGAATTCTAAGCGAATGAAGTCGCGGGCATAAGCTAGTTAGAAATAAATTCAAAATGGCAGAGCTATGGAGTTCAAAACGTAAAAAAAAGGTTTAAATTTAGAAAAATTGACTCGCGATGTCTACAGCTTACAGAGTCACTACACAGTACACCACTTATAAGTACTTCACAATCAGTACACGTCAGAGTGAAAAAAAGAGACTGTAGACAGTATTTCATAAAAACTTGACATCGCTACGCGTTCCTGAGAAAAAAGGCCTTCACAGACGGACAACGAAGTGATCCTATAAGGGTTCCGTTTTTTCCTTTGGAGGTACAGAAGCCTAAAAAATTAAATAGAATGAATTAGAATCAGTAAGTACTTTATCTTGATTTCTGCTTGTGTGCCGTACCTTACCTACATAGTAATGGGTACCAAAAGTAGTTTAACTTACGTAAGAAGTAATATTTTTAGAGGATGTCCTGAAGGCGATAACAAAACGACATCACGCTTATAATAATAAATTATTTGCCAAAGGGACAACAAATAATAGTAAAGATGGATCCTTATGGAATATGGATTCATTTTCAATGAGATTATCTTAAATAATGAAGTAAGTATTATGACACTCTTATGATTCGTTCGGTCTCATAATAACATTCCCATGTTATATGGGGGCTCTATTCGAAATGCTACATAGGGATAGGGGAGCTTCCTTATTCATTAATAAAAATACACTTTCTCTCCATTTAGCGAGGTAGTATATAGTATAATATCTACGTTTGACTATCCTATCAGTGATACCACCACCACCACAACATCTTATTTACGGCCCACTGCTGGAAAGGTCATCATGAGGCTTGGGCTATGGTCCCCACGCGGGCCCAATGCGGGTTGGACACTTCACACACCCTTGAATTACTTCGCAGATGCGTACAGGTTTCCTCACGATGTTTTCCTTCACCGAAAACCTCAGTGGTTAATTCAAATTGAATTGAATTATCAGTGAGTGATACAGTACACCATTTCCCTATTGATATTCTGTCAATGAATGTAGAGATAATCTACTATAGGAAGTCCCGAGCCTCCACATTTCAAAACGCTTATTATCATTATTTAAAAAGCACCACCAACACTCTCAACGCATAGTTGACGGCTGTCTCAGCACGCACACATGCGTTGAGAGTGTTGGTGGTGCTTTTTAAATACTTTGAAGCGTTTTGAATTGATTATCTCTACTCTTAAAGAATAGAGGCACTCCATTGATCTATTACAAGTAAGGATTCACAATCAGCCGAAGAAAAATGGCCCGTCAAAACAGGTGCCCGAGTTGTTCGGTTCAGTTTGGCGCTCAGTAAATTTAACACTTAAGTCTTATAGTGTTAGCTTTACTTTTGTATAAAATATTTATCTTGACACATATTATAAAGAGGCGTTATTAGCATGTTGGAACGTATTTTCTAATGTCAGTTTGCTCCATATATTTTGACATATTCTGTTAGGGACTGTTCGTCCAACTGTTATTATCAGAGATAGGACAAATTTGCGTCATTGCTCGCAATAATGTGGACATGACTCCAAAATTAATCAAAAAGTTAATCAATTAATTAAAGCTTGGCAAGTGCCTATTTGGACCTGATTTATATTTTTGATGTAAAAATAAATAGACTGACTGCAGAAAATTTGGAAAAAATACTGATTATTTTCTTTAATAAATCTATACTTTAACAAACTTTTGTATTTATTGACTAGGAATTAAAATTTAAGTCAAGTAAGAAATCAAATAAATGATTACATATTTGATTAATTTTGGAGTCATGTCCACATTATTGCGAGCAATAATGCAAATTTGTCCGATCTCTGGTTATTATATGTCAATGGGGCACTCACTATTTCATAGAATATATACCTCGAATCAATAGAGATAAAGAGAGATATAGTGGATTAGAATGTAGTCCGTGGTCGGCAAAGAAACTCCATTCCATGCGAGCCGTATTTCGATCAGCGACTCAAAGGGCTGTTGTTATTTGGGTCAGTTTTCGGGACAACGGTTTAAGCGTAATGAGATCACCTGAATATTGTGCGGAGTAATACCCATCGTAATCTATATCTCATTAAGAGGATATTGTGAGTAGATTTGGTATGGTATACACTCGACATTGATATGCTCCTCGGTATTGGAAAGCTATTTTAATCCATAGGTACATATTGTAGCGGGGGGTTGTTGTTAGCTCAGGTAGATGCTGCAGACACGGAGATCAGCGGTGGAATCCGAAGACACGAAGACGATGCCTAGCTTATTAAAATATCTAAATCTTGAAGACTGGCCCTATTAGGTACTGTCCTAACACTGTCTAACTAAGAAATAATAAATTTTAAGTCGCATTGATATTATATTTTGAGAGATGCGTTCGTTACAATGGCTATAAAAAGACTAAATAATAAAAGCTACACAATTCTACGCTTAAAATTACCTATTTTTGGAAGAGAATGTGTCAACTAACCGATTGTACTCGGCCAGTCTCCACAATATTATAAATGCAGAACCGTCTGTCCTATTTTTTATCCCAGAAAACGTACAAGTAGTTCCCACGGGAGTGCTATGACAAAATTCCATGCGGACGAAATCGCGGGTAGAAGCTGGGGCTCTATTCGAAGTTTTAAATAGGGAAATTCCCAATCACTGCGCTCACGCGTCGCGGCGCACTTTAAGCAGCTAGATTTAAAGTTCAATTTAGCGCGCCGTGACGCGTGAGCAGGGATTGGGAATGTCTATTTCCCTATTTAAAACTTCGAATAGAGCCCTTGGTTGATTAATAAATCAAAAGCAGAAAATCAGAATGCGATTTAATTGTTGTAGGACTAAATTTATTTTATCACTAACTTCTAAAAGCAGCTTATTTTCTTCCCTGGGACTCGAACTATCGAGCTCCATGACAAATTTCATCTAAATCGGTAATACGGTTTCAGCGTGAAGAGGTATCAAACAGTCTGACAGACAGGGGTTTTATTCGAAGTCTTAAATAGGGATCTCCCTGTTCCCTATTGGATCGCTCACGCGTCAAGTTGAAACCTAGCTGCTTAAAGCTCACACGACTTAAGACTTAAGGATTACTTTCTCATTTATAATACTTATTAGAACGGATTATCAAATAGCGATTATTCACTAATTAAGTAGTAGGTATAGAGCTCGATAATTATCAAAGGCTAATTGGCGTATGAATCTATTCTCTAACATTAGCGCCTGTGTAAATTTGATACAGCAGTTCTGTTAACAGGCCGAAGCGGTAATTGCATTGCGGCAATATCGGGGTCTAGTGTATTGTGGGTATGGTTTGTAGTCAAACGATTGCAAATATGCTTTCACTGTTCAGCGCTGATTGTGGTAGGGTCATCGCCGCTAATGGATTGACGGAGCAAGAGGGGATCTGATCCAGTCCGGATCAACAAGGATATGTGTGTGATTGTCTGACTGTTAACGGACTCAGGGGCTCTATTCGTAGTGTTAAATAGGGAACGGGAGATGCCCAATCCCTGCGCTCACGCGACGCGGCGCACTTTAAGCAGTGCAGTAACTTTAGTTGAGGCGTGAGCGCAGGGATTGGGATTCTCCCGTTCCCTATTTTACATATCGAATAGAGCCCCTGTACCCGGCAAAGCTATAATTTTAAAGTAATTAATTTCACACTATATGACGTACATGAGAAACTATGTGTCAATCCTGACACTTAGTTGGTGTGTCGTTTCCTAGTGCCATTTTATGTTTACGATTAACTTGAGTATAATATTAGCTTCGGAATTCGGTTATAGCGTTCTCGCGGGAACTATGCGTTTTTAAGTAATTGAACAAACTTCTAATGAGAAAATGTTTCAATGACAAATGAGACAGCCCTGTTTGGCTCTAGCTAGCTCATGTGAAATGCAATTCTGAGAATCGCTTTGACAATAGCAATCGATCTATTCTTCAACAAACGAAAGTGTACCTACAAGTTTCTTTGGTCTCCGGTCGTGCGTGCATAATTTCATTCTCAAGTTGCGGTGTGCAACTGATTTAATATGGTTTGGACATTTGGTTGTACGAATATTACTTTAATATTCGTACAACCAAATGTCCTATTAATTGTCCGGATAATTGACAAACTTGATAAACTCTAGTTAATACGTATAGTAATATAGTTAGTAATTCATCAACATTATACAATCGATGCTATAACGAGCTTGGCAATTTAATGTCATGTGAGATTGAGATAAATATAGGGTCGTTGTATTAACACGAACAATAATTTCATGATTAATATCCGGGTTCTCCGGAATAACCAATGCATTCTGCCTGTGATGACATAGGTACAGTGCTGACACAGTACAGGAAACTCACTGTGTGGCTGGTCCATATAAAATGAAAGTCGCACAGCGTGCTATGGCAAGAGCCATGCTTGGTGTCTCCGTGAGAGATCGAATCGTCGAAATCATCGAATCGATTCATCATAGCACCAAAGTCGTGGACATAGGCCACCGGATTAGCACACTGAAGTGGCAGTGGGCCGGCTACATTTGGCGCAGAACTGATAATCACTGGGGCCAACTTGTCCTGGAGTGGTGACCGCGTCTCGGTAAACGTAGTGTGGGACGCGCCCTCTCAGGCTCGGTGGAGCGACTACCTTCGTAAGATCGCCGGTAAGAGCTGATAGATGCGAGATGCCGTGGAGGTCCGTTCTCATTGAATTGCTTTGGGGGTGACTTATGTCCAGCAGTGGACAGCAATATGTCGATGATTATCATCATGATGATATGATGATGATGATCCGGATTCTCCAGTAGTCAGCAATACTTAAATTTTACTGCTATCCATATGTTTAATCGTTTAATCTGCTATTTTTCATATATATTCAATTTGTTTCAGATAATATCAACAGCTACAAAGACGATAAGGTCAGTAATTGATCAAGCGTTTAATTAAGTAAGACTAACATAAATTATTAATGTCCACTTTTTAACATGAATTTGAACGTAAAACTAAAAAACAAACTAGTAAATGGAGCTACAAATACTCCGCCATAAAACTATTCATTCGTCCTAGACATAAAATAGTGTGTTGTAAGACATTTTGTTCGTTGTAATACTCCTATTTCTTGAAATAAAGAAATAAAGGAAATTCCAATGAAAGCACTGAAGGAAACCAAGATCTGAGGACCTTATCATGGCTCATATTTACAAAGACGCCTTATCCTTTACAGACGAATTATATTCCGACATTTATCCATTTAATTAAATTGAAATGTCACTTCCCTTCCATTAGATTTGCTTTGCGTTATTGTGGACCGACGTTCATTTGATTTTTGATTTTCAATTAATTAGTTCATCTAATTTAGAAGCGCGGTGATTTAAATAAGCATTAATAATTCCCTTTTGAGAGTAAATTCTGGCTAGGTTCAATATGATTCGTATATTTTTGGTAAATACCTTTTGTAAAGCTTTATAAAATCTCAAATAGCTTTTAAATTGAACAGCCGCAATACTTCCAATAATCGAATGAAGCACAATGGATGGAGTACACGAAGCGTGAAGTATACTCATACACAATGCAGCATGTTCGGTAGACAAAGGCGGCCAGCACGTATTGTACCGTACAGAGTGGGCTGTCTCGAAAATACTGTAAATAGATTTAGGTCCTCATACCATAAAGCGTTGACAGAGGTTCAAGCGTGTTGGCTCTGTAACGTCTTAATATCCAAGAAAGAGATCGATCAACATAGGTTTTGAATGTATTCCTCCGCGGTCGCGATGTCCCGTTCAAACAGTCCTAAAACAATATTGGAGGCGAAGGACAAACAATACGTAGCTATAATGCGACGTTGGTAACATGTATCATGTGCTGAATGACACCTATAGTGAATTGAAGCGGCGATGACAAAGTTACATAATTTCTGGACCTACGTAGGTAAATATAGATGAAAATGCAAGCCAGATATAATTTTAAACTCTATGTAATTGACTGGAAGATGAATTTATTATTACTGATCTCGTCTAATATAATTATGTTAATGCGATTAATATAGCAGTTCGAGGTTCTAAAATGGAATAAATTTATGACCTTGAAATGAAATTGGGATGAAAACTGCATTTGCGCATTTTATGCGCTAAAGTATTTATTTGTCAATTTGCTCCAATAACAAATATTTAGCAAACAATAAAAAATACGTCTCAAATCTTTCAGAGTTCTGTAAATATTCACCGTCGACACACTTTTGCTGTTAAAATTGTCAATTTTCGAACAAAAGAATCGTAGTATTTCAGATATCGCGCGAAAATAAATTATCGAGAACAAACTATTTACGTGTTTCACGGGGCGCAAACAAAGGTATACGAATGTCCAGAGATAAATCTACCTATTTACGGTAGATTTGAGCTACAATCCGCTCAGCCGTCGCCGGGTAACGAACCGGGAAAGCGTCTTACGATACAAAACCCTATGGGAAACGCCCCAGGAAGACAACACATTAGTAACTAAACCGACATTAGGTTCGCTTCTTTAAAATGATCTTGTGTAACGTTTGGATTTAATGTTGGTGCTCAATCACGCTAAAACGGATGCAAGGTCCGTTCAGATGGTTACCTATGTCTCCATCTTACCCGCTTAACTGCCGTCAAATAGCAGTACGCGCACTAAACAATGTGTTTCAGTAAGCTCGACTTGAATTGCACCAACGCCACTGACCTCTTGTTAGCCTCTACCTCGAGTTAAGTTAGGTACAACTAACCCTGAATTAATATCCTAACCCGAGGTTAGCGGCTTGGTGCAAGTGGGCGTAAGGGGTACAGGAGCCGGTGAAATGAGGACTCAAGCGCCTCTAGCGGCGAATTCATTCGCGGTGACACTCATTGCTTAGCATATGCAATCCATCTTGGGCTTCAGGGCCATCATCATCATCATTTCAGCCGATAGACATCCACTGCTGGACATAGGCCTCCCCCAAGGCGCGCCACTCAGACCGGTCCTGTGCCACTCGCATCCACCGCGTTCCCGCGACCTTTACAAGGTCCTCACTCCATCTTGTTGGAGGCCTACCGACAGCTCGTCTACCGGTTCGCGGACGCCACTCCAGGACTTTCTTGCCCCATCGGCCATCAGTCCTGCGAGCAATGTGCCCCGCCCACTGCCACTTAAGGTTCGCAATTGCAGTTCTACTGCGGATATCCTCATTTCTGATTATATCACGCAGAGAAACACCGAGCATAGCCCTCTCCATTGCCCTCTGGGTGACCTTGAGCCTTCTTATGAGGCCCATCGTAAGCGCCTTCAGGGCCAGCACATTCGCAATCTCATCATTTCTGACCAATGGGCAGGGACCACTTACCATCAGAATATGGCATGTGAAAGAAAAACAAAATATGGCCTAGAGTTTGTATGGAAGCCAAACTATTCTCTAAGGTACTTTACAGGTACTTTTGACTTATACCGGGGCGTCGATACACGATGGAATGACTCGCAGAGGCGGCGTTTTGTGTCAGTGCGAATATTGTTTGAGCTTTTCTCGAACTCACCGTCAGCTATAGCGCCCTCTGGGAGACTACGCTGCAAATTGAAAACTGAACAAGTTACCCGCCCGCGCACGGTGCGACTTGCAGCGTTGACTAAAATTGAGCACGACGAGCATTAAAAAATGTCAATAAATAAATAAATAAATAAATATCTTGGGACATTTCACACATATTGACCTAGCCCCAAACTAAGCAAAGCTTGTACTATGGTTGCTAGACAACGATATAAATACTTATATAGAGAAATACATACATAATATATAAATACTAAACATCCATGACTCGAGTACAAACATCGTGTTCATCACACAAAGTTTGCCCCGAGCGGGACTCGAACCCGCGACCATCGGAACAGAAGGCAGGGTCACTACCAACTGGACCAATCCGGCCGTCAATAAAAGATCAAGGAGGTATATGAAAAAATACGAAGAGCAAGTTTATTATCAGATTTTGTTAGTGGTAGGACCTGGTGCTGGGTCCGTCCGGGGTAGTACCACCGTCTTTCCCCGCTAACCTGCCGCCAAATAGCAGTGCTCGCAGCCGGTGAAATTTCTGGCACAGAGGTATTACATCTTAGGCCTCAGGGTAGGCAACGCATTCGAGATCTTATGGTTTCTTAATGGGGGATCATAGGATTTCGGTGTCCATGGGCGCAGTGACCACTTACCATCAGGTGGGCTATGCGATCGTTTGCCTATACCATTGGTATAAAAAATAAAAAAAGAATTAAGGGAAATCCTCTCTTAGTGCTCACCTACAGTCCCCAAGGAATAACCTTCATGCCAAATTTCAGCTCTCTACGACCAGTAAGACCAGACTCATCAGTCAGTCAGTAATGAAAGAGATTTATATTGATTTAAAATACGTACTTAGTTTATTTAAAGTAAATTGGGTAGGGATAAAGTGCTTGATTTTTTATGCATTTCATATCAAGAGAAAAACAAACATAATTTTCCTATCAACATTCAAAAGTAGGCATGGTTTTTCCGCTACAACTCTGACCCTACGTAGGACCTATGAGGGAAATTGCAACTCTTCCATTGCAAAACCCGATAGTGCATGTAGACTACATCCGGATATAGTCACTCCGGAGATCCGTTTGATCGCAACACTGATATCGGATGACAGGGGAACATTGAAAAGTGATACTGTGATATGATTTTTTACAGCACATCGTGTTTGTTCATTGTCACATACTTATATCTTGTCCCCCCTGTCTTAAACCCTCTCATGGTGAGGGGAGGCCTGTGCCCAGCAGTGGGACGCAAATAGGCTGTAGTAGTATATTTTGTCTACCCAAAAACTGCTGGAAATAAGCCTCCCTTGAGTCTTGCCACTCAGCAGCTCAGATAGATTGTATTAACATGTACAAAACAGTTGATTCTGGCTCAATTAATGATATAAGTGCATTAACCATATTATTAAAATTAGCTTTGAAAAACTTAGCTTAATTATCGTTCATCATCATCATCGTTTCAGCCGAAAGACGTCCACTGCTGGACTGTTCCCCTAGGCGCGCCTCTTAGACCGGTCCTGTGCCACTCGCATCCACCGCGTTCCCGCGACTAATACAAGGTCGTCACTCCATCTTGTTAGAGGCCTACCGACAGCTCGTCTACCGGTTCGCGGACGCCACTCCAGAACTTTCTGGCCCCATTGGCCATCACTCCGGTGAGCAATAATTATCGTTAATTGCGATTCATTGAACAAAAATACTTTTGATTGAATAAGTAATATGAGACTCAGTAAAGTATGCGTAAGACATTGATTTTGTATTATCAATTCGTAGTCATCCAGTATAAACCGTGTTTTTGTCATTTGCTGTAGATATCTTCTACTATCTAGTCCCGCGCCTTCACATTTCAAAACCCTTTTTTATTATTATTTAAAAAGCACCACCAACACTCTCAACGCATAGTTGATGGCTGTCTCAGCACGTACACATGTGTTGAGAGTGTTGGTGGTGCTTTTTAAATACATTGAAGCGTTTTGAATTTTGGAGGGGCGGGACTTTAGATAATAGAAGATCTCTAACTTAGCGTCAACTGGGGGTCAATTCTATGGCTATTAAACGAGACTACGAGACCTATAAGTTGTGATAGTTTGGCCATTATTGGTAAAAAATTAAATAGGTTTACGCTAGTTACATAAAAGTAAAGTAAAGTATCAGTATTTATTTAAATCAAACAGAAAATGAGATTATGCAAAATCTAAATAATATGCTAAAAGAACAAAACAAGCCTTTTCGATTCGGGTCTTTGAATAGTTTCATAAATTGAAAAACAATTCACCCTCGGACTCTGAGCATTTATAATTGAAAGCTACGGTGAATTCGGGTTCCCTGATAAATCCTGCGCATAGGTACTGCAGGCGACAGTGCCAGTTAAAAACCTTTGACAAATTTGCTTTGGAAAGCAGCGCCAGCATTTGTGGTGTATACAATACATGTTCGTAGATCGACCTAAGCTGTGAGATGGTCGTATCAAAGCTCTGCGCCTGATTTGGAACTTTTTACCCTAGTCTTTGACACAATTTAATGTGTTATTCTTAAAAATGTTTATAATTTGCAACGGCTGATGTTGGTTTTATAGCCATTTGAAATTATTGTTGATGAAATTGTAATTTTTTTAATGTAGGTATAATTTTGACTCGATTTAGTTAGCGTTATATTATTTAAAATGTTTAAAGAAGTAATTTGCAACCGTAAATGTTATCATCATCATGAAATGATGATGAATGTTATGAGGGTTTGTACTTACCTATAGCCCTTTGAAATTACTGTTAATGAAATAGTATTTTTTTAAACATAAAGCCTTTGAAGCTCTTAAAATTCTAGATAGCCTTGAATTGAATTGGTATTGGTATTAGGAGAATTTATAACCTAACTAAGTGATATCTCGATAAAAATAGGAATAAAAATGTTCCAACAACAATTCGAATTCAAACTTATGTCTGATAGCACAGTTATTAAGTAACTTTATAATTTATAAAATTACATGTTTTTATTAATATTGTCATATCTTAAATGCATGTTTTTTATTACTGCCCATACATGTGAATAATAATGACCATGACTGGTTTTTAACGATTGCTACGAACTTCGTAGCACAGCGTAGCTCGTAGCAACTGTGCTACAACTTACAATTTCGGTTTTTTTTAAAGGAAGAGTAGATACAAATATCTCCATATTACATGAACAAACGGGATCCATTGGGATCTCACATACTTACACTTACATACAGTGATAATTTGATCTCATGCATTAGCTATATGGTAAGATCTCACATACTCATGTCACATCTGATTTAGGCTGCGTTTCCACCAGAGATGTGCTAGGGTGCATTGCCAGGGATGTGTTTGTCATGAACCAATAGAAACACATCATTTACCTTTCTCGCTAGGCGCTGGTCTTTCTATTGGTTCATAGCAAACACATCCCTCGCTACGCATCCTCGCACATTTCTGGTGGAAACGCAGCCTTAGCCGAGCATAAATAATACTAAACGTGTAGCCTGCATTGCCGCTTCCCCGTGTCGGTCCAGACTTTATTTCTCTACGCTACGCTGGGCTGAACACCAAAAGTTCAATTAAAATAATAATAATAATTCCACAGACAATTGTAAACAAACTTTTCCCTTTTCATCAACGCGAATAGTTAATAAGCATTTAATGAAGTCGCTCAAGTCTGTCATTAAAACTCCATTAAGGTACAATTGTGCCGCCTAATTATGCTAAATGAACTGCGAAACTCTACCGAAACCTTTGGCGGAACACGGGGTGTTATATCCACTCTAGCCTTAAACCTATAGCCATTTTATTAAGTTTACTAACTTACCTGAACAATATTATCAACTTGGCAACTTAAGTTATATAATTAGAAACACCAGGTACACGTTTGCGTGGGTTAAAGAAATCGATAAGATAATAAAGCGAAGATTTCCATTATATTTTCCCGTCGGTGTGAAAGTGATCGAGTGCTCATGGCTCGATGTCAGATATTGAGAAATGGCCTTATTTCCATTATTATAGGACGTTGAATTAGATGAGAAATTACTTAATTTAAATATTTAGCACACCTATATTCATTTACGAGTTTCGGTCCAGTTCTGGTATACCGAGCATAGCCGTTTGCATTGCACGTTGTGCTACATTATTTTTTTTGGTCCGATAACGTTTTGGATGAAAATGGCAAGAAAGGGACACACGTAGGAACATTGGAATGATGATGATGATGCTCTATTATACGTAGTACGGGTTTGTTTATCAATATATGCAGTCACGCCCCGAACTGCCGACCCCGACTTAAGCAGGCGTTATTCCGTGTATACCTACTTAGACCACAAATATTTAATAGTACTACGTACTTACACTAATCATCTTATGCACTATTATAGAAATGAAATAAAATTCTACCTGGTACATTTTGAAAAATAGATTAGTGTATTTTCATGTCGTCCAGAGCACTAGTCCGTTGGATTTATTTTCATCTATTTGTCGCTGCAGCGCTGCTATCGGACCAATATCTGCCCTCGTTCTTTCACGTCCGACGTTAGAGCCTCGTAACTCTAGGGAAAATGCTGCAGCGGGTAAGTTTCTATCGTTTCTATCTATCCTTTTTTTTGTCCTGAATTACTTTATCAAGTTTGTCGATAACTTCTAATGCTTGGGCTCAATAGGTACGAGTATAGGAGAAGATCGAAGTGAACTAATATTTAAGACAGGTTATATTTATAATTGTTATATTTTTTACATTTTAATGATTACTCATACTACTTTTTTTTTGTGTACAGTTTCTTTTAATTTTCAAGTCAAAGACGCGACTCCTACGGACTTATTATTAGTATATAGATTACAAGAAGCTAATTAATCCAAGCAGTTGAGGCTTGAGAATCGATACACCGTATACGCTTCCAAACCAGAGGTTAAACCTTCCATCTCAAAATAGAATTAAGTAGCTTGATGTAACAGCACATCAGTAAGTTTGTGCTTCTCATCCCAGGATGTATGTACAATTGTATACGGTCCCTCTCAGCGTGCGTCTTTAGTTCTGAGGGTTGTGGTCGTCAGCTTCTTTTATATATATTTTGCTTGCAATTTAAACTAGTTGCTCGAAGAATGCAGGTGGATGCAGTACCACAAGCTAAATCTGTTAAAAGGTCCATGTAGACTTCTTGTGCACGTTTCAAATGATAACATAGAGAAACTGCTCAGAAATTTAATAGTCAAACCATATCATTGTCAACTATCGGATTAACTTTTCCGTAATGGCTTTCTTATGTTTCGTGGTTGATTAGTATTACACTTCTGGGTTTCCATCCTATTTTTTGTCGATTAGCAGTAAAGTCAACATATTTAATGATAATGAGGTACTACAAGCCCGCGTCATCTTATCTCGTAGTTAGTTAAGACCAGACGAAATGATTAAGCCCGTTAACCACCAAACAGAGTTGCGGTTGCGGTCTCCCAGCCACTGATTACAGCGTATTAGGCAAAATGTACAGTTAACTGTTACTAATTAGATGTGGTGATTTAGGTGATCTCGTGTTATACATCTCAAGCACACATCAAGCATATTAGAGATCATAAAACGGGCCAGATTATTGAAATGTGGATATTTAGTAGTCTAAAACGCCGACACAGTGAACTCGACAAGTGTTAACCTGTGTTTTGATTTGGATTTTAATCGTTGTCTAGTACCCACAGTACAAGCATTGCCTAGTTTGGGGCTATATTGTATATAGGTCAATTTGTGTGAAATGTCCCAAGATATTTGTTTATTTTATTTCATTTATAGTTTGAGTGTCAGCATCTCATGTTCTCGTGGATATTTAATGCATGCCACATGCATAATCGCCGCCGGTGCAAGTAAATACACATGCAAGCGGTTTACCTACATAAGCAGCGAACGTGCCGCCGAGGAATATCAGGTAGCCTGTGCGAAGTGCAAGACAGTGAGGTGTGTTTTCTTTCGGAGGTGGTTGTCGAGTTACCTCGATTTGAACTACGGGTATTTATTATTATTATTACCTACAGCCTCAATAGTGTATTAATATCTCTATTATATCGGCAACATTGCCATGGAAAAGAGCCGACAATTATGAAACCATAAAACCGATTTTCTTCAAATGTCGCTCTCGATTAACTCATCTATCCAACAAACGAATAAATTCAACTCAAATCATTCGTTGAGGCCTGTCACATATTACAGTCGAATTTCCGACTCAGAAATTCCGAACGCATACCTTCCGTGCAAAATGTTTGGACCTACCTACCACATACATTCAGTAGTTTCCGAATTGCTCGTATGTCGGCAGGTGTACAAACTACATATACATTTTGTATGGAGGTTCGGATCGGATTTTCGACTGTAGGTATGAGAATGGCCCGGCCTAATCAATCAATCAATCCTTTATTTATAAATTGCAAATTTACAAGTCATTCGTGCTTATATGATTACGATAATTATTGTACACTATAACTAATATTTTAGCCGTATGAGCAGCTCCTCGCGTCTCAGCACACATTCACTACGCGGGGCCTACGGGTTAAAGGAATTCCTCAACTACAGGGCGTCAGACAGCAACTTAACGGAGGCACAGACGGACTTACACACCCTAAAATAACCACCCTGGGGAAATGCTTTTAAGCATACCACCGCGCAGGTGAGAAAAATAACCACCCTGCTCCTTTTTTGGGTCGGAGGTACCTATGAGGTTAGCTACACTTTGAATATTTACTTAAAGGAAGTTTTGTTATATTACCGGTTTTAATTACTTAGTTTGAGACTGTGGAGGAATTGGAAGCATATTATCAAAAAACATTTCGAACATTGGATACATTATATATGAGTGCAACGTTTGTTCTGCTGGAAATATTTTTTACAATGAGCGAAAACCAACACAATACCGGCAGGTAAACAAGAGGTAAGTAATCAGATGAGGTTGCAAGCATGAGAATGTAAACTGTGGCAGACTGTAGTAACTTCAAACTCAATTCTGTCAGACAACATGTTCTGAATCGCATCGTATCTGGTTTCCCGTAGAGTTCCTGCAATAGCGGTCAATGTCTAGAGATAATCTACTATAGAAAGTCCCGCACGTCCACAATTCAAAACGCTTCAAAGTATTTAAAAAGCACCACCAACACTCTCAACGCATGTGTGCGTGCTGGGACAGTCGTCAACTATGCGTTGAGAGTGTTGGTGGTGCTTTTTAAATAATAACTTATACATTGAAGCGTTTTGAAATGCGGAGGCGCGGGTCTTCCTATAGTAGATTATCTCTACTACAGAACGGGATAAAATAGTACATTACAGACCTAGGGTGGTGAATTCGTAAATGTCCCAGATCGCAGGTTTCTGTGGCCCGAACCGAAGGTGAGGGCCATAAATATGCGATCTGGGGCTTTACGAATTACCACCCGTGGTTTGTCAAAAGTTTTACGTCTTGCTTTGGCCAAGAAGTGAGATTTTCTCTCCGCGTAGCGGGCAGAAAATCCCACTTTACGGCCAGGGGTGATGTAAAAAAACATAAAAGTATATAATTGGAAGTGCACTAAAAATGTACTTATTTTATTTGGAAGCATACTATTGAAGAGCTTTAAACTCCGGTAAAATAAAATTGAAAACTGTAACGTGATAATTAAATTAATTTATACACGAAGCACGTCAAACGTCATTTCTGTTAAACATTATAATTATAATTTTCTCGTGAATCGGAGTACGCGGATAAACGCTGACGATTCTCAACAGCGATATAATATTTCATGTAAAGGGCAGAGGTTGTCCGAAAACCCCTGAAACAAATAGGGATGTCACGGATGTCACAAATCGCGAATACGAACCTTCAGGATGCGGATGTGCGACAAAACAAGATAAAATTTGCTAGTAGTAGGGCCTGGTGCTAGATCCGTCGGGGTGGTGCCACCGTCTTTCCCCGCTAACCTGCCGCCAAATAGCAGTGCTTGCATGTTGACCATATGGTTGCTATGCTACCTATCTGTTTTTATTGTTGTTATGTACAATCAACCGTCAATCAGCTACTTACCTATATCGGAATAAATTATTACTCCAAGCCACTGCGACTCTCCTTTAAAGTATATATATTCAATATTGCACTGTTGTGTTCCGGTAGGGGGTTAAGGCAGCCATTAGATATTTTACATTTTCTCTCATAGTTTTTTATTTTTTTTCCGACTTTTGCCGCTTTTTTCTTCACTACGCTGGGAGGTGAAAATGTGACTAGACGCAACCTGCACTCATTAGCATACGCAAAACATTCCCATCATTTGACGTGAATGCGAATATCGATGCTAATGTTCTGAGATGATGCAAATCATTTGCACACGCGAATGCGAATATTTTTATTACATCCCTAGAAGTAACGTGTCGCAGAGTTGGTCACTTGTTATCATTACCTTGTCAGTCCGATGACAGAGACGTTCATTGTAGCTGTTGTGTAACTGTGTAACTTTGTGTAACAACTTTGCGAATGAAGTGTGAAAGTTTCAAGTACCTGTTTATTCCATGAAGGCAATTCAGCGACGCGTCTTCCCTGAAAATATAAATGGCTAATTTATCCTAAAACTTTCAAAATCTGTCTACTCCTCTCATCTACTTCGGAGACCGTGTTCTCTATTGCTCGATTTTCAAGTGTTTTTGTTTTCTTTTAACGAAAACTAATTGATATGGTTTTTGATCATATAAAATGTACCTACTTATGTAAATTGTCAAGTATTTTAAAATTTAAAAATTCTTGGCAACTGTTCAGCTTGTCTGAAATTGTATAATTTTGTCCTCTACTTTTTAGCTCAGTGCATCTCGCTCTGATGTATTCAGTATGAAAAGGATGAGCGGAATGACACAGCAGAGACTGCCACTACTAGTTTCCGAGCGTAAGTTGTAACTAGGGTGTCCAAGCAATTTGCTCGAAGACTCGGGACATCGCGGCAGTGTTATTACACTACTTACGGACAAGCTGAGATTCCCTCCATGGAATTCCAAATAGTGGGGCACTTAGTCCATTATAGAGGCTGTTTAGTTTCATGTTTCGCTGCTCTAGCAGACTTTAGGGTACCTAAGTAAAGTAAATTAACAAAATTTTTATCCCATGATCTTTTTGACGAGAAAAAAGCAAAAGTAAATTACTTATAGTATGTTGAACGGTGCTATGATTTACCCCCAGATTTTGAGGCAATCCGCCGACTTACGAGCGATTACCATATACAGAAAAAAAAACCTGAAAATGAAACGACGGAGTGAAGAATAAGGTTGAAATATGACACCGACTTAATAAAATCTACAAACCATTTTTAAGTATTTTGTACAATTATTAACTGTACTTATAGGTGAGTCACCTAAGGGTGAGCACTCATTATCGATCAATCTGTGGAAGTCCGTACCAGGACAAAAACATTCGAAAACCCTAATCAGGGGATACGAAAAAAAGTTTTCTAAAGAGTTCCTACAACTCAAAAGATTTAAAACATGTGCAGTAACCAGGAGCCTGACTGGACATTGCAAACTAAATAAGCACTTAGCACAATGGGGAATGAGGGAGGACACAACGTGCAGATTCTGTCACGAAGCGGAGGAGACGCCAGTGCATATCCTCTGCGAGTGTGGACCCCTCATCCACAAACGAAGCATCCACCTAGGGAGTCACACTATACACCCGGAAGAGATACAAAACATCAACGCCCAAAGAGTCTGGAACTTCTTGGACTCAACGGGTATTTCTGATGAACTATAACTATACAAAGGGCCGTCACAATAGATCAGCAATGGTCGAGGTGACACATATATGGCCCTACAACACCCCTAATAATAATAATAAGGGTGAGCACTTTTAAAACTGTTGAAAGTGATTCTACACATTCTCTTGTGAGAACAAATAAAAACAAAAAGTATTTGCATTAGATTCTTTATTTATTCATTTGTAGAAGTACGTAACAACGCCAGTCCCAATATGAAAATGAGTTCTGAAGTGCCCTCGGCCGCGCACAAGTTTGATGAGCTTCCACATCATTTAGATTCATAGCTTTCTTGATGGCAGCTGGGATGCTTACATTTATTTTGAAGATAGTTTACTATTTCACTGCGACGATGAATATTGAAGGGGAAGCTATTGCCCTTAAGTTTTTACCTATGGAACAAAGAAAGAAGTTTATTATTCGCACTGGACCTTGTATAGGTAAACCATCCTCTGGAGAGCCGAGTCGTGGTGACCTAAAATAAATTGGACAGAAATGAATTCGGGTCAGTTGGAATGACAAAGTGACCCGAATTAATTCCTGTTGAGTGTAGTTAGGTACCTATATGATACGCTCCTATGTCCAGCAGTGGACGTCCTTCGACTGAAATGATGATGATGATGATGATACGCTCAGTGTTATAACAATAATACAATGTTGCTATTATAATTTAATGAACATTAACGAACGACTAGTCTTCCAACAATCTCGATCCCTCCAAATCTATCTATATCTAATATATAAAATTCTCGTGTCACAGTGTTTGTAACCAAACTCCTCCGAAACGGCTCGACCGATTCTTATGAAATTTGGAGTGTATGTTCAGTAGGTCTGAGAAGGATGTAAGCTATTTTTCATACCAAAATAAAAATTCCAAGGCGGTGCGAAGTCGGCGGGGTCAGCTAGTCTATACTATAATAAAAGAGCAGAACCCGGCGTGTCTGTACATAGAAAGAAAAGTTAAAAAAAGGAAGGGGTCTAAAGATGTATGGTAGACCACAAAACAGCGATTTTTCTCTATCTGTCTGTTTGTTAGAGTTAATCTCCGAAACTACTAAACCGATTTGAATGCAGTTTTCAATGGTAGATAGAGCATCATTTGGAGCTATGTTTGATTAAAATCGGATGTCGGAAAGAAAAGTTATCGGCAATTTTATATTCCACGCAGACGAAGTCGCGGGGCACAACTAGTTCAAGATAAGTAACCAACAACAATAAAATTCAATATGGTAGGTAGGTTAATTGAGTGCTTCGTAATTTACACCAGTCAGTTACATTTTTGAAGTCTCGTTTCGTGAATGTCGCGGGAAACCGGTGGAAGCAAGTAGGACCGGTCTGAGTGGCGAGCCTTGGGAGAGGCCTATGTCCAGCAGTGGACGTCTTTCGGCTGAAATGATGACGATGATGAGTAAAATTTTTGTACCTACGATATCCGTTCAAATCACATCTAAGGCCGAGGTGGATGGAAGCTACCACCATCAGGAAGAGATTGTACACCTGTGGAGAGGCATATGCTCGGCAGGGGGTAAAAATAATCTGAAGAAGAAGAAGAAGAGAAAAAAAGAAGAAATTTTCGTTTGTAAACAAAATTCTAGTCAATTAAGAGGGTTTACTCCGATAGTTGGCAACGTCGCAAATAGCTGTCAAATATTCCATTGTTTTCATTAATTTCTGAATATTGCTGAATGAAAATATGAATTATTGCTCTATGGTTGAATAAAACATTTAGATTGCAACAATTATCATAGGAACACGAAATCTTTAGGACTATGGAAGTACTATCTTTTGAAAACTTTCCATCGCATTTTCCATGCATTTTAATGTTATCGTATCATTTGAATGCCTAACCAACAAATATAAAATGACACGCGTCATTCAACCATAGAATGATAACTACTATTTTAATTCAGTAATATTGAGAAATTAACAAAAACAGCGAAACATTTGACAGCTATATGGGACGTTGCCAACTTTCCAGATAAACCCTCTTAAAAGTATCTTCTTCATCAGCGTGTATTCGCCCACTGTTGGGCATACGCCTCTCCAATCTCTCTCCATTTAGAGTGGTTGTCCGCTTCCCTCATCCAGACTACAGCAGGACTGTCGCTTTCAAGTCATCGGACCATCGGGCAGGAGGTCTGCCGACACTTCTCCTATCCAACCGGGGTCTCCACTCCAAAACGCGCTTGCTCCATCGTTCGTCGTGTCGCCTGCACACGTGGCCCGCCCAAGCCCACTTTAGCTTGGTGACTCTGTAACCCACGTCGACCACTTTATTAAAAGTATCATCTCCTTGAAATTATCAAGTTCCATAACATCCTTGAGTTTATTAATAAGGGTGAGCAATTTACCTATTTCAGTTTGACTTAAGTAAACCGAAGGCGGTGTTGAATTTCATTTACAACTTGCCCTGCTCTCAGAAAGTGCTTGTTTATGGTTTCATAGCCCCAAGCAGTACTACTTCTACCTATTCTGTGTCCCGAGCATTGACCTATAATAACATATGGACGAACAGTGCCTAACTAGAATATGTCAAAATATATGGTGCAAATTGACATTTAAAACTACGTTCCAATATGATAATAACGCCTCTTTATAGTACAGTCAGCAGCAGAAGTAGATAAGCTGTCCAGGTGTTCAAAATGACCTACACACGACCTTATTCTTAAGACGTTAAGGGTGTCTACTTCTGCTGCTGACTGTATGTGTCAAGATAAATATTTTATACAAAAGTAAACCTAGCATTATAAGACTTAAGTGTCATATTTACTGAGCGCCAAACGGGTGCCCGATTTGATCGGGCACCCGTTTTGACGGGCCATTTTTCTCCGGCTGATTGTGAATCCTTACTTATAATAGATCAATGGTCCCGAGCGAGTTTTGAATTACCAAAAACCAATTAAGAAGTAGGTATTACTTGGAACAGGTAAACCAAAGACACCAAGTTCTAACCTCTACCTACCTCAGCGCATAAAATCCATACTATCCATATTAAAGTAATTATGTGTAAAGGCGGTCGTTCTGTACTTTCTACAGGGTTAAGAAGAGGCGTGATACGTTTCCAAACTAACAAATTTTCTACGATTTATATTTAAGATTTAAAGTGGAGTAACAACGGAAATTATTGCATAAGAGTAGTTTTTCCGAACCGACACCTGTTTCATAATTTAAAAAAACCGGCCAAGTACGTGTCGGGCCACGCGCAAAGTATAGGGTTCCGAAGTTGACGATGCCCACATTACCTTTCTAAGACTTATTAGCATCTAGCTAGCCTGTGGTATGACGTGCCCGCCCGACGCCCCTGCCGCTCGAGAAAAATCATTGGTTTTTTAATCATTTCATAAGTTGGTCGTGGAAGACTGGTAAGTTTGTACAACCTACTTAGCTGTGATAGTTTTCCTTTTAACTAAGTTATATATGCCATAACCGTGATTTTTTTCAGCCATCCAAATACCACCATTTAGCTGGCAGGGGGGGGGGGGAGACGTGACTCTAACAAAAAATAGCACTTTAAAGCTTAATATTTCACACACGCATCACTTAATCCAAAAATGGTTTTAACAAACCTATTTATTGCCAAATATATTTTTAAGACCTATTCAACGATATGCCGCACCATGGGGTACGCAAGAAAAAAAAAATTACATCCCCACTTTACGAGTAGGGGAGGTACCCTATACAAAAATATATTTCAAAATTTTATTGTACCACTTTGTCAGCGTAACTAATATGTATATTCATGCCAAATTACAGCTTTCTAGAACTAAGCATCTCCGAGCAATAGTGCGGACAGACGGACGGACATGGCGAAACTATAAGGGTTCCTTGTGGACTTCGGAACCCTAAAAAGCTGTCATAGTTGTATGCAATTGCTGGGAGAAACGCGAAATATTGTAATGTAATGGGTGAGATAAGAAATTAAGAAACATGTTTCGATGTCAAACATTTTTTTTTCAATTGATTAAATTCCGACGAGTTACTTTTGGCGGGTTGATTCAAACCGTCCCGTTAATTAAGCTGCGTTCGTAAAATTGTACACTATAGAGAAAATGGCGTTACTGTATGGAATGACGCCTGGGCTTAACGATGACGAGTCCGTCATCTGTGGTTCGATTAACCCAGGCTTACTGTGTAGTTTCACAATTTTACTCTGAATGAACTGTGCATACTTTTACAGATAGGATCATTAGATTAATTAAACAACACAACAACAAATATTACAACGCAATACACAATAAATATTGAAAACAAGAATTAATTTGGTACAATAAATATTGTTAAATATAAGAACGTAATGACTTGTAAATTTGCAGTTTATAAATAAAGATTTGATTGATTGATTGAATTTAGAACTTATTTTTTGTATAGGTATATTCGAGGGGGAGATCTATAACCCCTTTGATGGGAGGCAGTCATTTTCGCCCATGGACATCTGCAAAACCAAGGGTCACATTATAACATATTCATTATAATACATTCTCAGCCTTTGAGGGCCCATAACCTAACTCGATTTTCAATATTATAAATTCGATAGTAACTCTGCCTGTTTCTTTTGCACACATATACATCGGAATTGACTAATTGACAGTACCTATAAAATTTTGTAAAATGTTTAACATGTGAAAGGAATAGGATTTATTCTAGTAAGTAATCATTACTTTAAGGGGTGAAAATAAATAACTCACAGAGGCATGTCCAAAAAGGTCGACCATATTTACTGTAGAGTGACGATATTTTCCATCTATGATATAAAACAAGAAACTGACTGACTTACTGACTGACTAACTCACTTACTGACTGATCGATCAACGCAGAGCCGAAACTACTGGTCGTAGAGAGCTGAAATTTGGCATGCACGTTCCTTAGGGAACGTAGGGGAGCACTAAGAAGAATTTTCCGAAATTTCCACGGGAACGGAATAAAAACGGGATTTTTCATTTTAATATTTCTGCGCATACGAAGTTGCGGGGAAAAGCTAGTTCTTCATAAAATAAATACGTCAAAATCTTTTAAATTGCTTGGCAGTAGGTGGCAGTGGGCTCAGTGGAGTAATATTGTGTTTACGTAACTTTGTAATAAGTACATAATTCAATCAGTCGGCCTGACGCCGTCGCGGGCAGCCGGCGCATGACGAAGCACCCCGCTCCAATATCAAGTTACAGTTCAGACAACACCGTAAATTTACGAGTACAACACTCATCTAATTTAACATACAACATATCTAACTATAATAGACTCGGTAGGCCTCCTACAAGATGGTGCGATGACTTACGCCGGGTTCCTATAGTCTATATAATTTGTCTGATTCTCTATCACAGATTTACTTAATGGTATCCATATTTTATTAATATTATAAATGCGAAAGTAACTCTGTCTGCTTGTTACCTCTTCACGCTTCAACCGCTGGACCGATTGAGATGAAATTTGGCATGGAGATAGTTGGGGTCCCGGAAAAGGGCATAGGATGCTTTTCATCCCGGAAAAACGCGTAGTTCCCGCAGGAATGCGATAACCGAATTCCACGCGGTCGTAGTCGCGGGCAGAAGCTAGTGAGATTATATATTATATGTTATTAATTAAACTAATCCAAACTCGATTCATTGATCACTGATTGAATTGCACTTATTACATCGTGCTGTTATTATGCTTTGAGTGTAAACGAATTAATATTTTATGTGGCGTCTGACCTATATTTAGTTTCAGGTCCCACCTTGTCCCAGGGTACCGATTGTGCACGGTGCTTGTGCTTGTCTAATCAATTTAAAAATAGTAGTTTGTAAAAAGGAATATCCGATGTACCTATTACAAAAAAATATATTATACAAGCGCTTATACGAGTTGTACATAAAGGAGTTGTACCAAATATTATTATTATTTGTTGGTACATTTCATCTCACGAGCCCATTATTATTGGGGGGTTTTGTAGGACCATATATGTGTCACCTCGACCATGGTTGATCTTTTGTGACGGCCCTTTAGTTTTGTTAAAGTTCACCTGAAATGCCCGTTGAGTCCAGGAATTTCCAGATTCTTTAGGCGGTGATATCCTATATCTCTTTTGGGTGTATAATATGCCTCCCTAGGTAGATACTACGTTTGTGTATGAAAGGCCCGTACTCACAGAGGATATGCAGGGGCGTTTCCTCTGCTTCATGGCAGAATCTGCACATTGTGCTGTGCAGTCAGGCTTCTGGTTACTGCACATGTTTTATATCTTTTGAGTCGTAACAGCTCTTTAGATAGGTTTGTTTTATAGCCCTTGATTAGACCTTTCGAGTGTTTTTGTCCTGGTACCGACTTCCACAGCTCGATTGCCTTTGTACCAATAGGTACTACCAAATCCAATCATAATAATATCAATTCCACAAAACACATATCAAAACAAATTGAGGATTTACGAAATTCAGAGTTTCCTTATTGGGAAGTTGATGAAGATATTCGTCAGCCAATATTATCCTTATCGGCTTTCAAGGCGGTAACATGAAATATGCAAATAGCTTTTTAATTGGCTTGGCGATGGCGAAATAGCTTTCTTACTTCATTTAAGTCTTTCAATATTGGCAAATTTTACTCTCGAAAAATATAGTCTAGTGATCGTCTGTAGGGATAAATAAATGTAGGCTACTTATTTACCGCCTACACCACCACATCTACAACATAAAACATCGAGACATTTCATAGCAGTCCTACATAATGAAGTTAGGTAGAGCGACGAGCAAATAGATCTGCCACTGCTCAACATGGCCTGGCCGCTCTACCGTATAATGATTAATTGGATTGCCATGTCAACCTGTTGCCGCCGACCGCCGAATTACCTGTGGCGTAAGGGGTTACCTCGGATTCTTCCTGTTTGCCGACAGACAGGCTTCTTTGTCTTACAATAGTACCTACCTAATATTAAAGACTATCAACTTTTCTACTAAACTACATGTGTACAAATTTTGCAAACAAAGAAACTTTGGTAATATATGTATATCCGATTATATTAAGGCGCTGACAAATACACTATTCCGTCATACTCATATCAAAAAATTTGCTAAATTATATTTTTCGTGCAATGTGGGATTTTTTTAATCCTAATTTTTCTGATTTTCTACGTATATCACCCACATGCCGCGGTCGAGCTTCTCGCACCCTCCAATGCAAACAGACATTGTCCGCTGAGACAGTTGCCTGCCTCGATTGCTCAAGGTCATTAGCACTTGTCAGCGTCTTAACGTCACGTCGCCTTCGATGATGGCTGCAGTTCGGAGGGCTATTCAAGGTATTCAAATCCTCTTCCTTCTCAGGCCTAGTTCCTATATCCACAAAACGCTTCGATTTGGTTAAAAAAAGGTTCGAACTTGACCTTGCGCCATAGAAAATATGTCAAATGAAGGTCTACTACTACTACAGCCAATTTCCGTCCCACTGCTGGGCACAGGCCTCCTCTCATCACGAGAGGGTTTGGGCTATAGTCCTTAGACTTCACACACATATTTGAATTACTTCGCAGATGCGTGCAGGTTTCCTCACGATGTTTTCCTTCACCGAAAAGCAAATGAAGCGATGATAAATGAAGGTCACCGCGAGTGAATTCGCCGCTAGAGGCGCTCGAGTCCTATGAGGTGCATTTTTGCCAATTTAGCACATTTTAAGCCATATTATAAGCTCAACGTTCTATTTTAGGCTGATAAAGCTCTTGATTCTAATTCCTCGACCTTAATATACAATGTACTATTACAGCCCGAGGGGCCCGTAAGAAAACTCGAAAGCCCGTGGCCATAATAACGCTTTGCCTGGCCTCTATGTCTCTATTTACGAGCAAGTGCGATGAATGGTACATTATTGCAGAGGCCGCCAAGTAGCGCATTGCCGGACGAATCAGTTAGACGGCTGAGCGAAGCGAAGCCTTCTATTAGTACGAGTCCGGCAATCGCAATTGCGGCCGAGGTATATAAATGCTTTTCTCAAACAGCGAGAAAATACGTAAGGTTAGTCGGGGCAAGTGCGCCAGGATGAGGTGAGTGCGCCTAACATATAAATATCGAAACCTATAAATATTACTCAACTAGTAGTTGGCTGTTTACAAGGCATAGAGGCGAAATTAATTTAGGCGCACCTACCCCACATTACTTCCATGATAGTGGATGATTTGGCCATGGAAGTTGTACTTATTACCTCCATGGATTTGTCAGTTTCTGGGCAAGTGCGCCAGGATGGGGTAAGTGCGCCTAACATAAATATATCGAAACCTATAAATATTACTCAACTAGTAGTTGGCTGTTTACAAGGCATAGGGGCGAAATAAATTTAGGCGCACTTACCCCACATCAGTATTTACTACTTCCATGATCGTGGATGATTTGGCCATGGAAGTTGTACTTATTACTTACCTCCATGGATTTGTCAGTTTCGGGGCAAGTGCGCCAGGATGGGGTAAGTGCGCCTAACATAAATATATCGGTTCTCTGAACGTTTTTAACTCGACCAATTATTATGATCTTCGATCTAGGATTAAATCGAATTCCCATTAAATTATAATAGAGTTATAAGTAACTATAAACCGTTTAATTATGTTTCACCAAGTTTATTTAGAGTGTGTTGTTTGGGAACTGATTGGTGATAAATTATCGCCCTGGGAGGCGAAATGTTTCTGCAGCATCCTTTTTGACGGATCTAGGAATCCGTCATCTCATAACTGACTCTACAGCAATGAAAACGATTCTCACTGTTGTAGAGTGTATTTGTCTGTTACAAATTGGAACATTCATATCGTGTACAATTCAACAACAATCAATATGTCAGGAAAAACAATAGTCAACGATTAATAGAACTGCTAATCTTGTAACACCGTTTTTTTCACATTACTAGGTTTTCTTTTTTAACTATGGCAACCTCGTCGTCAAAGGCGTATTTTGGCCGTTCAAACGTTCCGATTTGCTGGTGTAATTCTTTCAGCCAATATTATAAATAGATTTTTATTTCGTTTCAGTGTTTATCCATCGATTTCAGGATATTGTTAGGATAATATTCCACGCCCTCGTGAGTGTTTTTTTGGTTCTTCGATTTATTCAATAAATCGTTTAATCGATCGTCCATGCATTCGGTGCTGTGGAACCGCGCCCTTAGCAATGACGTTTCGATTCGGTTCTTTGATAAAATGGCGTAATATCGCCTACGTATTTAATACGCTATAAAATGCGTTAAATCCACTTGAAATGCAATTTGCATAGTGGTTAAACTTTCATTGGAATGTGCCTTCCATCCTGAAAACGCTTGGGCTACCGTGTGCTGCTGGGCATCTCCTGCATTCTGGAACGTTGTGCGAAGCCTTCCCCAGCGCCGCCCGTTGTCCCGGCCATCTCCTGTGTCGAGAACATGGCATAACCTAGCAAAGCGTGCACGTCATCAAGTCACGCGAATAGTCGGAGCCTGTCCCCAGCGTTGGTTCTACCTGGCTAAATAGGACCAGAACCGAGTCCCGAGTGTGCCGACTGCCTCGCTAAACAGTCGTCGCTTCATATCTCTGATATTTTGACTGAAGGAAGTGAAGCGCTGCGCCCATCTTCGTCGCAGGCCGCTCTCCATCTTAACCTGACATTGCAAGCCACCGTGAGCAGCCCGTGAGTCTGTAGCGTGAAATGCAGATTCCCGGGCCTCTCAGGATGCAGCTATAATAAGAAGACCCACACTGTGACATGTTTATTTGTTACAGGGTCTTTATACACCCCGGACTTTTACTATCTACCCGGAGACAATGTATCTCCCTGGAATCTCGATACTTTGTTGAGTCTTTGTACTGAAGAGCGTGTACCCCTCGTGCTTCGTCTCCTATACGTTAAGCCTAGGGTTATTCATACTGCACACTCACTCCCACACTCACATTTAGTATAAGGTCAAAACTGTGTTATTTTATTTAACCTTTGCCGCTTTTGCCGCATTAAATAACCTGTGAACCTAAAGTTATTTGTGTTTCACTGTACCACCACTGTTTGTGGCCATCTCTTCAAGGCGCCCCTTACTAAATTGAGAAGAGACGGGCCCTCAGGTCTAGATCCCATACGACCCTGTACCCCGCAGCTAGCCGGCCTTTTTTTGGATGTTTCAGTGGCGTACCCAACGTTTGGCCTGAAGTGGTGGTATTGTGAAGCTTTAGTCATACTTATATAATATATCAGTAAATTGTTTAACTTCTAGTGATTTTGAGCTGTGACTACTTGACTATAACTATTTGATATTAACTGCTGTATTTTCTTAGTCAACACTGCTGTGATCTTTAATTTAATTTGCTCACAATGGAGCTTAATGTTAAAATAGAATATTTGAATAAGGAGGAACTGTGTCATGAACTAACCACACTCCACATACCTTACAAGTCCACACAAACTGTTGATGAGCTTAGGAAGCTGTTGAGGCAAACGCGTAACCTTTTGAAGCGTGGTAGCTTGAAATCTTCGTCGCCACAGCCTCAGGTAGACTGTGAAGAGGAAATTACTTCCTGCAAAGCGGCAATCGAAGAACTTGATGCTTCAGTTGCCAGTAAAAGCAGTTTGACGCCGTCCCAACGTGACAGGTTAGTGGGCCGTGCTAATTACTATTTACAGCGGCTCTCACGCGTATCTGAATCTAGCACTGAATTAGATGATCTGAAGGGCATTCTTGTTAAATGCTTATCTATACTAGTCCCTGAGTCGAGTTCATCTGATTCTGAGGTTGAAATCTTTAGGTCCCCGCTCAAGGCTGAGCCTCCCCAGGTATGTCATGCTGAACCTCGACACAACTTGTGTAGCTTAAACCTTAAATATCGAGGTGACACGTGTGTTCGTGCTTTCATAACTCGGTTAGAGGAATTAAAGAGTTCCAGACAGATACCGGAGCGGGTTCTTTTCAAAGGGTTTCCGGATATTTTGGACGGCCCAGCCTTATTCTGGTATAGGGCTAATAAAGTTGATTTCAACTCATATACTGAACTGTTGGCGGCTCTGAGAGCTGACTTTGACATTCCTGATTTTGACCACAAGCTGCTGAAAGAGATTAGGTCGCGTACGCAAGCTCGCCACGAGACTATTGTCGTGTACTTATCAATTATGGGTGGACTTTTCTCACGTTTGACCAACCCTCTTCCTGAGGCAGATCGATTAGATATCTTGATGCGGAACATCCGTCCCGAATACAGCCGCGAGTTGGCCTTAATAGATGTTACATCCTTACCTCAACTGAAAAGCTTGTGTATGAAGTTGGAGCTCGCTAATTGCCGTGCTAACGAGTTTCTCGAGCCATCCACGTCCAAGAATACCGTCGCGCCGGACATGCAGTGTAAACCTGCCATTCCGCGCGCGTCCCGCAGTGAAGAAGTTGGTTCTATGGCGAAGTCCGTGACGAAACCTAGATCGTTCATTTGCTTCCGATGTGACGCTACCAGCCATCCCACGAGTCGCTGCCCGGTGTCGCGTGATATCGTCTGCTTTAAGTGTGGGCACAAGGGGGTCAAAAGTAATGTTTGCCCCTCCTGTAATAAAACTGTACCGGAATCAAAAAACTAATTAGGCAAGTCTCTCAGGTACCTGTGACAAGTGGACTTATCCTACCTGAAGAGACTTATTTTGTGCCTCCTTTGAATGACAATCGCCCTTATTTGACCGTTAAGGTCCTTAATGTAAACGTGTGTGGTTTGCTCGACTGTGGTGCTTCCTGTTCTATCTTGGGTAACGGAGTTCACTTGAAGTTTTCAAATTTGGATATTCCAATTAACGAGTTTAAACACCCGCATACATTAAGGGTAGCTAATGGTGATAATTATATTTGCCGATACTATATGAATGTTCCTATTCAGTACAAAGATAAGGTTAAGCTGGTGTTGTTTCACATTCAGCCGGAAATATTGCTACCCATTCACTTTGGACTTAACTTCTGGAAGGCGTTTAACTTGGCTCCAGACGTCTTGGCTTGTTTGCCTAATAATAATAACACCTTGTCTCTTTACCAAGGGCAGTGCAGTAGTGTTGAAGAGGACGGCTTACGTAACTATGAATCCTTAAATGTAGAACAGAAGCGCAAAATTGACGAGATTCAGACGCTGTTCGACAGTATCAACACTGACAAAGTAGGGCTAGGGCGAACGTCTTTGATACAGCATGTGATTGATACGGGAGATGCTGCTCCCATTAAACAAAAGTACTATCGCCTTAGTCCGGAAAAATTGCGGCTTTTAGATTCCGAACTTGATAAGATGTTAAAAAACCACGTGGTCGAACCTTCTCATTCTCCGTGGAATTCGCCTGTTACTATGGTTCCTAAATCCAATGGCGAAATGCGGTTATGCTTGGATAGTCGCAGACTTAATGCAGTTTCAAAGACGGACGCATATCCCCTGCCCTATATTAATTATATCATTGATAATCTACGTGATGCCAAATACTTGACATCCTTGGATCTCAGTGCTGCATACCACCAGATACCACTTCATCCTGACTCTAAAGAAAAGACCGCCTTTACCGTTCCTCGCCGTGGCCTCTTTCACTACAATGTTATGTGCTTCGGTTTAGTAGGTGCCTCCGCTACCATGCAAAGGTTGATGGATGGTCTCTTTTCTGCAGAATTCGACAATAAAGTCTTTGCATACGTCGATGATGTGGTCATTTGTACTTCCACTTTTGAAGAACATATTGAAATCCTCAAACGGGTTCACGAAAAGTTAAAGAATGCTAATTTAACTGTTAATATGAAAAAGTCTCAGTTTTGTCGTAGTGAGCTAAAATATCTTGGATATGTCGTGGACCGTTTCGGTTTAAGAACGGATCCCTCTAAAGTCGAGGTAATTATGAACTTTCCTGTTCCGACGGACGTTAAGGAGTTAAAAAGGTTTTTAGGAATGACCGGGTGGTACAGGCGGTTCATTGAAAACTTCTCGCAGGTGGCTCGCCCTCTGACTCGTCTTACTAGCAAGAAGGTGCCCTTTGTGTGGTCGCCTGAAGCCGACGAATCCTTCAATACTTTGAAGTCTGCCCTGATTTCGGCTCCTATCTTGAAGTGTCCTGATTTTGGGAAGCCTTTTTACATTCACACCGACGCCAGTTCCTTCGCCATCGGTGGAGTGTTGACCCAAAAAGTAGGTGACATTGATCATCCGATCGCTTACTGTAGCAGAATTCTTAACGCTCAGGAAGTCAATTACACCGCTACGGAGAGAGAACTGCTCGCTGTCATTTTTGCTCTGGAGCAGTACCGTTCGTATGTCGAGGGTTCCAAATGCTATATAGTGACGGATCACGCTTCGCTTCAGTGGTTTTATAAACTCAAAAACCCTATGGGTCGTTTAAACCGATGGGCCTGTCGTCTTAGTCAGTTCGACTTCGAAATCATACATAGGAAGGGAAAGGAGCATGTAATTCCGGACACCCTGTCGCGAATCAAAGTAGACTCTATTACTTTCAAACCTGACGACATCCAGGATCCTTGGTACGTCAAACTTTTAAAAGGCTGCACCTCAAATCCTCGCCTATATCCCAACTTCACGGTGACAGATGGTAAACTCTTCCGTTTGTCTAAAAATAAATATAACTTAACGTCACAGTTCGAGTGGAAGTTAGTCGTACCGATGCAACATCGTGAGGAAATCTTGAAAAAGTATCATGACGAGCCTTCTTCTAGTCATTTCGGTGTGGCCAAAACTCATAAACGCATAAGTGCCTCCTACTTTTGGCCAGGTTTGTACCGTGATGTTGAGAAATACGTGAGAGCTTGCGAGGTATGCAAGTGTTATAAGCCTACAAATACTGCGCGAGCAGGCCTGATGGGTAATCCTCGTTCTGTTTCGCGGCCGTGGGAAGCTGTTTCGTGCGATATATTAGGACCCTTTCCTCCGTCTTACGCAAGGAACCAATACCTTTTCGTGTGCTCTGATTACTTTAGTAAGTTTGCCATCCTATTTCCCTTACGTAGTGTCACTGCCAAGGCAATTGTTAAATGCTTAGAAAAGGGTGTCTTCCTAGTGCACGGCGTCAGCAAATTTATCTACGTAGACAATGGTCCTCAGTTTATATCGAAGGAGTTCAGGGATTTACTGACCAACTATGGCGTCCCTAACATCTTTTATAATCCCAGATACCATCCTCAGACCAATCAGACAGAGCGGGTGAACCGTGAGATAGTTCGTGCCATTGCATCTTATGTGCGTACTGATCATCGCAAATGGGATCAGAACATTCCTGAGATACAATGCGCCCTTAATACTGCTGTTCACGAAGGGACAAAATTCACCCCTTTTTATCTGAACCATGGTAGGGAGATGATATTAGACGGGGCTCTTTATAATTTGGACGTGCCAGTCGACCATGCTAATCTAAAGGTCACCCTGGAACCGTTTTCATCTAATCTTCCTAAACTAAACGATGTATATAAGTCGGTTCAAGGTCATCTTAAAAAGGCGTACTCGCACAATGTTAAATACTACAACCTTCGGAAGCGACCTGTTGAATTTGAAGAGGGCCAGATCATTTATAAGCGTTGTTTTCCTCTTTCTAACGCGAGTAAATGCTTTAGTGCCAAACTGTCTCCCAAATATGAAAGGTGCGTGATTGATAAAAAGCACTCACCCTTGGTTTACTCGTTAAAATCTCTCGACGGGAAGCCTTTAGGGCGATTTCACATCAAGGACTTACTTGAACGAGGAGACCCGGACTCTCCCGGTGGTGGCAACACCACTTAGTAGTAGGGATATCGTCATGGGTCGTCTAGTTCTAGCCGACTAGACGGTAAAGAACAAGCGGCCTTGACATGCGCTTAAGTCTATGTTTCAATGTTCATTGTTCAATGTTTAACTTTAAGTTCAAAAGTAGGTACTCATTTCGTTGTCAAAGTTTGCTTGTAGGTGACTACAATTGTCCGGACTTGCTGTGAGATAAAACTGTTGGTAGAAGATTCGTCCTGACGCTGGCTCTTTTTTTATTGGATTGGTTTACTGGGGAAATGTGAATTAAAAATGCTCGGACTGCAGGTGTTTATAGGAAGGAAAATATCTGTCCTAGCAGTTGGCTTTCTTAAAGGGTTTGTTTTACAGAAAGAAAGGAATATAATAAGAAAGTAGGATAAGGAAGTAGGTTAAGGCCCAGTAGGCTAGGATTAAAAACGTTCATCCCGGGAGAACGACTGATAGCATAAGTTAAACATAAGTAACTTACATTATAAGTTGGTTAGAGGATAGTTTGTGATGTCCTGTATCGTCCCATTCCTAGGCTAAAATCTCTAGATTTAGTTATTGCCTGGCGATAAAAACAGTACTAGTTTTTATCTTCAAGCAATTTTTGAGGTGTAGACACTCTGTGGTCAGATTTGTGTCTCCCTTTCATACATACAATTCTCACATACCATGACTGGTAATGGTATAATCCCATCCATTATGGTATGCTTAAATAGCCGTGTTGTAAGTCGGCTGTGTGTCACGCCCTTCACTCGTGCGTATCTCCTAAACTTTAGGTTAACTTTTTTCCCTTTACTTGGTTCATTTAACTCATTTATTTATAGGGAATATTATAAAGGTTGCTGTGTGTCACGCCCTTTAATTTCTTCCGTACTATCATTCTGGTGATAAGGTTTTAGTTGAACCACTCGTTCTTCGTGGTCAACAGTTTTGTTTAAGTGTTTGGACAGTAAGCATGAACTGACAAACACAAAATTTAGTTAAGGCCATAAAATTTAAAAATAGGGTTCTCATGGTGATGTTTCTTTCTGTTTTCAGTTGTCAACCCCTACGGGCGTCGACCTTCAACTCTTTTCTTAACTGTTTCACAGTTAGCAATAATTTTATTTCAGAATTGTTCCAATTCTGAAATAAAATTATTTCCCCAACTAAATCTGTACTGTAACACCGTTTTTTTCACATCACTAGGTTTTCTTTTTTAACTATGGCAACCTCGTCGTCAAAGGCGTATTTTGGCCGTTCAAACGTTCCGATTTGCTGGTGTAATTCTTTCAGCCAATATTATAAATAGATTTTTATTTCGTTTCAGTGTTTATCCATCGATTTCAGGATATTGTTAGGATAATATTCCACGCCCTCGTGAGTGTTTTTTTGGTTCTTCGATTTATTCAATAAATCGTTTAATCGATCGTCCATGCATTCGGTGCTGTGGAACCGCGCCCTTAGCGATGACGTTTCGATTCGGTTCTTTGATAAAATGGCGTAATATCGCCTACGTATTTAATACGCTATAAAATGCGTTAAATCCACTTGAAATGCAATTTGCATAGTGGTTAAACTTTCATTGGAATGTGCCTTCCATCCTGAAAACGCTTGGGCTACCGTGTGCTGCTGGGCATCTCCTGCATTCTGGAACGTTGTGCGAAGCCTTCCCCAGCGCCGCCCGTTGTCCCGGCCATCTCCTGTGTCGAGAACATGGCATAACCTAGCAAAGCGTGCACGTCATCAAGTCACGCGAATAGTCGGAGCCTGTCCCCAGCGTTGGTTCTACCTGGCTAAATAGGACCAGAACCGAGTCCCGAGTGTGCCGACTGCCTCGCTAAACAGTCGTCGCTTCATATCTCTGATATTTTGACTGAAGGAAGTGAAGCGCTGCGCCCATCTTCGTCGCAGGCCGCTCTCCATCTTAACCTGACATTGCAAGCCACCGTGAGCAGCCCGTGAGTCTGTAGCGTGAAATGCAGATTCCCGGGCCTCTCAGGATGCAGCTATAATAAGAAGACCCACACTGTGACATGTTTATTTGTTACAGGGTCTTTATACACCCCGGACTTTTACTATCTACCCGGAGACAATGTATCTCCCTGGAATCTCGATACTTTGTTGAGTCTTTGTACTGAAGAGCGTGTACCCCTCGTGCTTCGTCTCCTATACGTTAAGCCTAGGGTTATTCATACTGCACACTCACTCCCACACTCACATTTAGTATAAGGTCAAAACTGTGTTATTTTATTTAACCTTTGCCGCTTTTGCCGCATTAAATAACCTGTGAACCTAAAGTTATTTGTGTTTCACTGTACCACCACTGTTTGTGGCCATCTCTTCAAGGCGCCCCTTACTAAATTGAGAAGAGACGGGCCCTCAGGTCTAGATCCCATACGACCCTGTACCCCGCAGCTAGCCGGCCTTTTTTTGGATGTTTCAATCTGTACAAAGATCAGTAAAATCACTACTTATTACTATATTTTAGGAATAAAGCGACATTTGCGTCTTCCTTTCAATTTGAAACAATATGTTTGGTTCCTTAAAATTCACTGAGACAGTTCTGTGCTTTGCAGCACATAACTAAAATCCCCGCTGTATATCCTCTAACTATTCCAAAATATCTGCCCGTTACGTTGCCCCTCTCACCAGAACCCATAGGCGCCATAGATCAGTCGGGCAGTCCATAAAGGGTTTATGTCCCGTGAACGCCGGCATTCCACGTGACTCGTGAATTGAAGGAATAGTGTTCGAGCATTTTTTGCCGATGCTAGTCGGCTCGGAAAAAGTTGAAGGTGCGGTGTGAATTATGATAAGGGTTTTCCTTCTTCAAGCGCTTCGCTCGTTTGCAATGCGGCCTTCATGTTAGACGTATTTTATTCATGTAACACATCTTCTTTACTAATAATAAGTCTGTAGAAGAAGTCGCGTCTGAAACTTGAAAATTAAAAGAAACCATCACGTCGAGGGGACTATATAAAAGATAACTGAACACAAAATAACGATTTTTAGAAAAATCGTCTGTATGTATGTACGGATTTAACTCGAAAACTACTGAACGGATTGCAACAAAATTTGGTAGTTTATAACGCTGATCAACATATAGGCTACGTTTTCCGAATTCCACGCGGACGAAGTCGCGGGCAGAAGCTAGTACCTACTTATACATGGTGGGTCAGAAAATATGGCAAATAATTAACCCACAGTATCGGCTATCGATTCTAAGTATATTGTATAGGTCTTAATTTTTTTTTGAGTTGGTAAAAAAAAATATTTTGTTTAGGATTCAGGCGTCGCTCACACAATCAATCCCATATACAATTTTTTTTTTACCAACTCGAAAAAAATTAAAGACCTATACAATATACTTAGAATCGATAGCCGATACGGTGGGTTTATTTATTTATTTATTTATTTATTGAAAATTAATAAATCATACAGAAATAAAAACTTAAAACTAAATCATTTTCCCGCAAAACTACTTGTATGCAGTTTGTCTGCAGGCAAGAAAATATTCATAGAGTTTTCAATTTGACATTCCTTAATTTTAATATTACCTATTTACTAATATTATTATATGTTATATATTGTTATTACATAATATATTATTATTATTATATTATTTTAGCTATTTATAACTTAGATAACATATACTTTTTTAGTTTATTTTTAAATCTATTTTTATTCGGTTCCTGTCGGATATCTTCAGGCAAAGTGTTTAAAAAGTATAATTAATTATTATTTGCCATATTTTCTGACCCACCGTGTATATTTGAATGCGAGCATGATACCTTACCAAGATATTGATTTTATAAAATTATAAAATATTGATTCATCATCATCAACAGCCTGCAGCTGTGCACTGTCGGACGTTAAACCCAACCCAATGTACGCCAATAATATGATCTAGTCACTTCACTCGTGATTGTCGCGGGAAACCGGTGGCGGTGGAGGCCTATGTCCAGCAGTGGACGTCTTTCGGCTGAAATCATGATGACGATGATGATGATGATGATGATGAATCTAGTCACTCCACCTGGCAACATGGTGCCCCACAGTGCGTTTGCCTTGTCGTGATCGCCACCCGAGAACGCGTCTACTCCAACGATTATCCGCAGTTCTCGCGATATGACCGCCCCACAATAAAATATTGATTGCTTATGAGTTCATTAATAAAAAAAGTACTTGTACAGTATCATTTCTCTTCAAGAAACCGCAAACAAATAAGAGTAAATAACACAATAAAATAAAGAGCAATAAAATTAAATAACATATCATCATTATGAAGCTACAAAAGTCGAGAGCCAAACAGCGGGGTTACGTAGGGTTTTTCCGCAAAACGGCAGCAAGTAAACCCTTCGTGGTTTTACCCTAAATAGAACATTTCCGTTTTTCCTTATTCCTAACAAGCAGAAAACGTAGAGGTCGTAAGGCTTACGTCTGGATTGCGAGCAACGCCGACAGATTTTCCTTTCGATTTCTGTTCTGAACGCAAAGTAAGGAACAATAGGTAAGCGTTCGCTAACATCAGGGATAGCTTCATGAAGTGATGTAGGTAGGCATTTTGCGTAAGCGTAAACACGTAGGTATATGCCCTTTAAACATTTTAAAAGCTGCAGGTAAGTACGGTTAATTAAGAACGACATATGATATTTTAGCACAATTATAGAAACCACACTTCAAATTAGGCGCTGTTATTTTCTCCAGGGAGTCACAGGGGAGTTGGGAAGAATTTATAGGTTGTCCCGGGAACAGATTTCGTTTTGGCACGTGTCTCGTTACGTTTTCCTTCAACGTGATCGATGACCTCGCCTTTGTAATTGAAGTTTAGCCTGTAATACGGTTACTCTCGAATTCATCTGCTGGAATGATTCTATTAGTTGATAACCGCGCAATTTATATCTCGAAACACACGTGAATTCTATCATGAACTCACTTTTGAAGTCGAATAATGGACTATTAAAATCTAGTAAACCGTAATTGAATATCTGTTACAAATAGTTGAAAGCGCGGTGGAGATTTAAAGATTTACAATCAGCGCTAAATTCCTCGTCTGAAGACTATTGGTAGCTATAGCCATTATCTACGGGGATGGGAGACGCCGGAGTGTTGCCAACGTGCCTTATCTCCGGCCTTACAGTTTACGGTCCTGAATAACAAAGAGCCCAAAGAATGTTTTCTTTTCATTTTATTCTAAAAAGCTGTTATTATAATCGGGCTTATGATATTAAACCCACATTCGTACTTCTACCGGATACGTTACATCTTTGAAGCGATATTATTTCAGACTGTTTAGGTAGATTGTTCGGTTCGCTTATTCCCTTATTTATATATTGAGATTATTATATGTTCCATTTACCTACATATGTGTTCGGTAGGTACGTGGATTTTATTAGTTAGGTACCTATTATATATTTTCATTGGTAATCATAATTGGTTCACGGTGGTTAAAAAATATGTAAGCGGTTAAAAAACTAGATTGATAACTCGATTCAAGGATGACAGCGCTAAATAATAAGTACTTATCGCTTTAAAAGTCTCATTAAGAGCTTGGTAATTCAATACTCGTAATTTTCATGATCCTTAGATGCTCCACTACTAAACTAATAATCTACTGATCGTATCATTGTATAATTTTCGATCCGTTCGTATCAATCGCTGTTGTGTGAATCTGGCCGCATATTAATGACGCATCCATCAGACCCGGCGCACGCGGATCAATCACTCCGCGGCGATGGCGATGTTGCCATGAAACAAGATAATTTGTAGTGGTGCCACATTGGTTTTCAGAGTAACCAAATTTTTTAAATTCTCTCTGGAACTTGTTGATGTTTTAATATAAACGACTAGTTACAATCTCTAATATTTACGAGTACTTACTCAAATTCTTTGTGGGCTTTACCATATTGTCATCAATGCTGGTTTCGGCTACGGACGGAGCCTACGACTTGACTGCTTGTCAAAAATTCGAGCGTTACCTAATGGCAAGCTCTGATGTAGATATCTATTAAATATACATATAATAAGTATAGGAACAAAAGAAAGCCGTTAATATAGTCATACCAGCTTCTGCCCTCGACTTCTCCCGCGTGAAATTCGGCTATCGCGTTCCCGCGGGAACTATGCGTTTTTCCGGTATGAAAAGTAGCCTATATCCTTTCCCGGTACCCCAACTATCTCCATGCCAAATTTCATATCAATCGGTCCAGCGGTTGAAGCGTGAAGAGGTAACAGACAGACAGACAGAGTTACTTTCACATTTATAATATTAAGTATGGATTGTAGTGTTTTGTCGAAGCCCTGTTCTCGAGATGGTCTCACGTCGTATCCAAAATTATACTTGCGTACATATTTAAACGTTTTTTTTACAGTCGAATGCTTCGGTTCAATTATTCGCCAGTGTCTCGCAACGAGAGGGCTCAATTTCACATTGTTCCATGAGTTATGTGGCATGTGCCTTTTCTAGTCGACTGCTTAATACATTTGGTGGCTTTGCAGCTAAAACAACGCGCAATTTGCCAGCAGCCAAAAATCGATTTTGTTGTCCGTACGAACCAAAGCTCAGCTTATTATGATAGCTTATTTTCGCCACAGAAACGAAGATACCTTACAAAGTGTATTTAAGTCCCCAAATCGCACTAAGCCCCAAACAAAAGAATACAAAAAACTAACCTTGCTATGAGTAACTGTTATGAAACCACAATGTATTCTTAAAAAGTCCTCTACACATTACATAATAGTACAAATAATCTTACTATCTCTATTCTTAGTTTCTCTATATCCACATCATTATAAAGACCTAATTAATGTTTATGACAATACCTGCCAGCTACGAGTACCTACATAACTGGAAGCAGGCTGCGTGTAATTAGATTAACCCTCCTGTCAATATTGAATTCGACACAAAGCTACATTAAACAATGCCCCTAGCCATAACTCACAGTCGGCTTTCGAGGCAATGCAGATCGCGTACTGATTCCAATAAGTTTGTAATGTTTCTACCTTTATATTTTATTTATATTTAAACTATTTTTGACAAAAGGCGGCCTTAAATGCCTTACAAGTAGTAATTTATAAAAACCAAGCTTGTTTGGTTTTTAAGCTTGCCTTGGCAAGCTTTAGAAACTATACATGATAATATTAAAATCACTTATAAAGTAAAATAAATATTGCAATTGCGGGCTAAACATTTTTAATCGGCCGTTTTTCCCACCGCTTTTGCCTTCGTCGTCAACTAATAATTGTTGACTTTTAGAAGTAAGTAATAAAAATTTGTAACAACTTGTAATATAGACGACCTCGTGAAGGTCGCGGGAAACCGGTGGAAGCAAGTAGCACAGGACCGGTCTGAGTGGCGAGCCTTGGGGGAGGCCTATGTCCAGCAGTGGACGTCATTCGGCTGAAATGATGATGATGATGATGATGTAATATAGAAATTTGATAAATTGATGAGCGCCGGCTGCGCCCACGAAAAAACATGACGCAATAGTAGCGTTGTAGCGTTACGTGCCGTTATCACGTATAAAATTATCGTCCGTAAACCGACTTTACAGACAACCAATTTTTCATCTCGGATATTTTCAGAAGTATTCGATATATACGCTCTTCTCAGAACTCAGAACTCAGAACATTTATTTTGACATAAAAATACACACTACAACGTAACAGAGTCTTCTCACGTTTATCTACATAAAGAATAATAACGGCGTCTTAAAGTCTGAGAAAAATCTTATACCTACTTTAAACGAGCTAACCGTGTAGATACTTATATTTATTTATACTAACTACCTCAGAAACGGATCCGAAGAATTGAACGTTTGCAAGATTGGGGCTTACGGGTGCGAAAAAAAGATTTATCTAGGCCTCATGTCTAGGAAAACTCAGTCTTACCTATTTTCACCCGCGCAAAACTCGATCGCCCATGGTAGGTATCACAGGTATACTTGCTTTAAAACTTGAAACAATAGTACATTTTGATGCAAGTGTGAAAAGTTTGTCATTTTATCAAGAAATATTATATTTCGTAGGTATGAAACGACATCAAAGAAATAAATGAACAGGATGAAGGTTAAAAAAACTTTACGCACTAGTTCGTAAAATACAACTTTAGGCACACTCACTACTTGTTCAGAAATACTTACTTAATATACAGCAGTCAAAACTTGTTCGGAAATGACAAACTTTTGGCACGTTAAACAGGTATCGAAATGTTTACTTTTTGAGTAACTGTATTAAAAAGTTTTTTTTGTTGTCTATCAGAATCGGCCACCGCACTGTGTGCACAAGGCAGCGCTGTCGCTATTGAACTTCCGATATTGTATCGAAATTGCAACCAGCGAGTTATCGGCGCGCCAGTATAACGTGAAATGTTTCTCGTCAATTGCCCACCACGCCGGTTATCACACGACTCGATGTTCTGGTTTGCGTTCCACAATGCGTAATTATTGCAATGAATTATTAATCGTTAATGAATTGTGACGGTTTGCTCGTTAGTTTACAAATGTGTTTATTGTTTTGGCTGGGATTATGTCAGTAAATTGGAAAATATTTAGAGCTGTTGGGTATGGACATATCTTCTGACTTGAGCTTTGGTCGGTCTGTCATGTCTAAAGCGAAAACAGCTGCGAAAAAGCTTGGCATCCTCTCAAAGGTGCGGCGGTACTTCACACCGGAACAGTTGCTCCATTTATACCAAGCACAAGTTCGGTCGCGTATAGAGTATTGTAGTTACCTCTGGGATGGCTTTGGAAAGTATCAGCTGGATGCTTTGGACTCGGTTGACCGTCGAACTAAACCTGTTTTAGAAATAACCCTTCGATTGGCAAGCGGCCGAATCTCCACTGTCATATATACACTCAACCGCAATGAAATCGGGTCACTTTGCACAGAATTTTCCATATAAAGTGACCCGATTTCATTGCGGTTGAGTGTATAATGTACTCTATAGCTATGTACATATAGGGCACTGTTATATAAACTTAAAGTCAGCCTGTTGAAGGGTTAAATAAACAAGATCTGTGGTAATTTCAGCGCAGCATCGTCTTTTGATGGAAGTTTCACGTTATCCAAAAGGAAAACAGTGATCAATTTGAATAAAGGTTAAAAAGGTAGGTGATAGATTTTATACAAAAAATGGTGGAATCTTTCATACGTCAGTTATGTTATTTTCCATTGAGTAATTTCCAATCCGCGGTCTCTGGGCTGCGCGTTTAAAATATGCATATTGATTTTAATTGGGCGCACGCCCCAACTAAGCTGAAATTTCAGATTTAAATTCATAGACACTCAAAGGTTTCCATGAAATTGCTTTTGACCGATTTAATGTAAGTTTTAAATACTAACAAAAGCTTCTAAAATATAAAACAAATAAACTACATCAAGCCATATAAATGTATGGTGAAAACGTTAAGAATTGTATGTAAACTACAGTCCCGAAGTTGTAAGAGGCGTGTTAACACCCTGTTGGATTCTCTTAAGGAGTTTATTTTCTTTGCTTATATTTTTAGATCTCATTATTTTATACTAGCTTCTGCCCGCGACTTCGCCCGCGTGGAATTCGGTTATCGCGTTCCCACTGGAACTATCCGTTTTTCCGAGATAAAAAGAAGCCTTTGTCCTTTCCTGGGACCCCAACTATCTCCATACCAAATTCCATCTCAATCGGTCCAGCGGTGGAAGCGTGAAGAGGTAACAGACAGACAGACAGACAGACGGAGTTGCTTTCGCATTTATAATAGGGGCACTGAAAATCAGCGCCGACGCTTTCGAGCGCCACGGTATATATAATGCTGAGTAAGCACCCTATTTGGCACCGTCCAATACAGAGGTTTTTTTTAATTATTTTTTTAACTTTCTATTATGTTTTGTTTTGTATCTGTATCTCTGTGTCGTTTGTATGTCAAATAAATTCATTTCTATTTCTATAATATGGATTACAGGTATCGCTAGAATTAAGGTGAATGATATACAGCTATCATAGGTACATAAAGAACGAACGGCTATTCGGTAGGAAAAAGCATAATAGATTCAAAATGACATGTTTTTGTGGGCGTCATTGACCTATAATAAGTAATAACATATGGACGAACAGTGCCTAACAGAATATGTCAAAATATATGGAGCAAACTGACATTAGAAAATACGTTCCAATGTGCTAATAACGCCTCTTTATAACGAAGGCCAAACGGGTGCCTGAGCGTTCGGGCACCCGTTTTGACGGGGCCATTTTTCTCCGGCTGATTGTGAATCCTTACTTATAATGTGGGCGTGAATTTAATACCTACCTTACCTATACACTTAAGAACTGTCTAAAAACCTAACAGTGAACCAAAGTGAATGTTAACTTTGACGAAATAGGTTATCCTATGCGTAGGTATGTGAAAATCTCAAGTATTTTACAGCAAGTCGTAAAATTTAAGTATTGTTGCCCTATCATAATAAAAGCTGACGGTTTACGTCCTGTCGAACAAGCGCACCGACATCATATTGGTTTTAGGATATAAATAAGAACTATTTTCTATCCATTATGTCGGCAAATAACGGTGAGAACCCTAAGAGGCCTTCTCTTATGTTCATGGACTCGTTAATATATTCTCTTACTTATTAAGTAAGTACCTACATAATTCCTTCACCTTCTCCGAACAAAAGACCAATCAAAGCTATAAATGTGAAAGTAACTCTGTCTGTCTTTTACCTGTTCACGCTTTCGCTTTTTTTTGTTACTTTTTATCCCGGAAAAATGTAGATCTAGCGATATCTACCGCTATAACCGAATTCCAACATAACCGAATACAGTATACAACAGAGAGACAAGGTATATATATTAGACTGTCAATCTCCTTATATTACGGTGTACATTGGCAATAGCCAGGGGGCTTCAAATTTTCATATTTCGCCTGTACAACGCCATCTACAATTGCTCATGTAGTTCAAATTTATTTGCAGGCTACCTAGGTAGTGACGTCTATTATAGCATTTAAGATTTATTTCGGTCGTACGCTGATTTGAAGGTTGTCCTTCTAGGTTTACCTTATTTTTTCTATTCTTCTACTTAAATCCGCTCTTCATCTATGGTACCTACTTATACATATGGTAGGTATTTCTTCTATATTATTCTACCTACCTATACATATATGAAATCATTCAACCTCTGCAAATTTCAATCTCCGGCCACAAGCACCGAGTGCATTTAAAAAAATAAAATTTGTGCTTGTCCTAGTGTGCATTTCTTTAAGTTAGTAACGTACCCATTATCATATTTTCTGTTAACTCACTAACCGTCTTATATGTACGGTAACAAGAAATTTAATTACCAAGTGAATGCAATGAGCGTGCAGTGAGGAAACCGTGCATTCTCGGTTCATTACCTGCAGTAAGCTGAACGGCAGGATAACTAATATGGCGCCCGACTTAGCACTTACACTGTTGGTATAGAAACTATTTTTGCTTACTCCGACCGCCATATTAATTGATATTTACTGATCCATCAATATGCAACGATAGCGAGGAAGTTCAATGAAATAGATCATTATGTCACCAAACGTGGAACCTAGCAATGGCAGTACTTAAGTAAAAGTATTTTCTTGTGAATGTCCAGACACAAAAGCATTATCCGATGTAACTTTTATTTTTGACCATCTTCTCAATTGGGGCACATAGGGAACGACACAATCCTAGAATCCCCGCTACTTCGGTTTCTGGCAACTAAGATTGATAATTGAATTTTGAGTACTTACCTATACCTTATAAATAATTTAAAATACCTTTTTTTGTTTCTGTAGTAGGCGCCTAGATAAAATGATCTTGCTATTAATATGAAGTTAATCACTAAACAAGTATTTAGTACATGTTTGTACGGGCAGGTAAGGGGGCTAAGCGAATGTTTGGTATAATTAAGGTACCTACCCAAATTGAGCAATATCAGCCTAAATTAAAAATTGCATTAAGTTAAATACCATTTTGAAACGAAAAATTAAATATCGTTGGAATCTTGCAATGCATTATTCTATAAGTATAAGTAAGTATAATGTGAAATAATGAAATTGAAAATACATTCCTATTACTAAGTACTACTACTACTGACTATTTGCGTCCCACTGCTGGTCACTGGTCTCATCACGAGAGGGTTTGGGCTATAGTCCCCACGCGGGCCCAGTGCGGTTTGGGACTTCACACACATCTTTGAATTACTTCGCAGATGCGTGCAGGTTTCTTCACGATGTTTTCCTTCACCGAAAAGCTCAGTGGTAAATTCAAATTGAAATTGAATTTCGCACATAAGTAAAGTTAGAGGTGCGAACCGGAATCGAACCCCAGATCCTCTGCACGAGAGGCGGTAGGTCGAACCACTAGGCCACCACGGCTTCAAAATACATTCATCATCATCATTTCAGCCGATAGACGTCCACTGCTGGACATAGGCCTCCCCCAAGGCGCGCCACTCAGACCGGTCCTGTGCCACTCGCATCCACCGCGTTCCCGCGACCTTTACAAGGTCGTCACTCCATCTTGTTGGAGGCCTACCGACAGCTCGTCTACCGGTTCGCGGACGCCACTCCACGACTTTCTTGCCCCATCGGCCATCAGTCCTGCGAGCAATGTGCCCCGCCCACTGCCACTTAAGGTTCGCAATTCTTTGGGCTATGTCGGTGACCCCAGTTCTACTGCGGATATCCTCATTTCTGATTCTATCACGCAGAGAAACCCCGAGCATAGCCCTCTCCATTGCCCTCTGGGTGACCTTGAGCCTTCTTATGAGGCCCATCGTAAGCGCCCACGTCTCGGAACCATAAGTCATCACTGGCAACACACACTGGTCGAAGACTTTCGACTTAAGACACTGCGGTAATTTGGACGAAAAGACACTGCGAAGCTTCCCGAACGCTGCCCAGCCGAGTCGGATTCGACGATTGATCTCTTTCTCGAAGTTGGACCTACCTAACTGGACTGTTTGTCCCAGGTATACATAATGGTCAACAACTTCGAGCGCAGAGCCTCCGATTATTACTGGAGTTGGCACAACATGGACATTGGACATGATCTTCGTCTTGTCCATGTTCATTTTCAGACCAACTCGATCGGAAACTCTGCTGAGGTCAACGAGCATAGCACTGAGGTCTTCCATGGTCTCAGCCATAACTACTATATCGTCGGCAAATCGAAGGTGAGTGATGTACTCGCCATTTACATTGATGCCTCGACCTTTCCAGTCCAGCACCTTGAAGGCATCCTCCAATGCAGCGGTGAACAGCTTCGGAGAGATTACGTCTCCTTGTCTGACTCCCCGCTGCAGTGGGATGGGCATCGTGGTCTGGTCCTGTAGTCGGACGGACATGGTGGCATTTTCGTACAAACACTTCAACACTTCGATGTACCGGTAGTCAGCTTGGCACCTCTGGAGAGACTGCAGCACAGCCCAAGTCTCGATCGAATCGAAGGCTTTCTCGTAGTCCACAAATGCAAGGCAAAGGGGGAGGTTATACTCTTCGGTCTTCTGTATAACCTGCCGCAACGCATGTATGTGGTCTACGGTACTATAGCCCTTTCGGAAACCGGCTTGTTCGGGAGGCTGGAATTCGTCAAACCTGCGCGCGAGACGGTTCGTAATGACTCTCGAAAACAGCTTGTAGACATGACTCAGAAGTGAGATGGGTCTATAATTCTTCAGCAAGGTGTTATCACCTTTTTTGAAGAAGAGCACCACCACACTTCTGTTCCATGCTCGCGGCGTTCTTCCTTTATGGATGACGGATATAAACAGCGTCTGAAGGGCCTTAAGGACTGGTTTACCACCCGCCTTCAGGAGTTCAGCTGTAATTCCGTCATCACCGGGGGCTTTGCCGTTCTTAAGCTGTTTGAGAGCCATACTAATCTCGTACAGGCTGACGTCCGGGATATCTTCGGTATAGTGTCGGGTTAATCTAGCTCTAGGGTCTTTAGCTGGATCAGCGACGGGTGTTCGGATTGTCGTGTATAACTGCCCATAGAACTTCTCGACTTCTCCCAACAGCTCCGGTTTGGATGAGACGATCCTGCCGTCTTCGGTCTTCAGCTTCGTCAATTGGCTTTGGCCAATAGACAGATCTTTGGCAAACACCTTCGAGCCTCTGTTACGCTCAATAGCCTTTTCAATACTGTTGGTATTGAATCGGCGTATATCACGCTTCAGAGACTTCGAGATCTGCCTATTGAGCTGCCGATAATGACTAGCGTCACCTGAAGACTGCAGAATCATCTCACGCCTCACCTCCATGAGCTTTAGGGTTGAGTCTGAGATTTTCTTGGTTCTTGTACGGCGGGTCTTGAAGAACTTGGACCCAACCGTATGGACAGCTTCCACAAACCCGTCGTTGTAATCGTCCACGTCGCTTTCTAGGCAAGCAAAACGGTTTTGGAGTTCGAGCTGAAAGCTCTCGGGGTTTTGGAGCTGGGTCGGTGCCGGGCGGAGCGTAGACTTTATCAGTCGAGATCTCTCAAGCTTCACTTGGATATTCAATGTGCCTCGTACCATACGGTGATCGCTCCCGGACTTAACCGAATTGATCACTGAGACATCATCGAATATCTGCTTCCTCGTCGACATGATAAAGTCTATCTCATTCCTCGTTACACCATCAGGGCTCATCCAGGTCCACTTTCTGTGCTCACGTTTCCTGAAGAAGGAGTTCATCATATAGAGTCCCTCCTTCTCCATGAAACCAGCCAGTAGATGGCCCCGGTGATTCCTACGCCCTACTCCAAAATACATTATTCAATCGAAACTGTTAAGATCGTGAAATGATATGAACTCACATACTTAACATTAAAGAAAACTAACCGAAAAAGTAACTTAATCGTAGTTTTGCCACTACTTTTATTAGGCCTCTTGGCGTCAACGCGCCGCGCTGTCCGACACTCATTTATTACAGATTACAAAACCGAATTACAAATGATTTACTTGATTAACAGGTTCTATCTACTCAAGTTCGATCTCAGTGTGTTAAGTGTATTGGCCGGAAACGGTATGGTATGTAGTCTGTGGTATCGGTAATTTCGGATCTAGTTAGTAATTGAAGATGTTCAAAAGTTGAGTGAATACGCCAAGTATTTGTTTTTAGATTAAATCTGAACATTATTGGTTACCTATGTGTCTAATGCATGTGTAATACAAATGCGTGTGAGAGTGTGATATAAATTGACGCATTGATTTGATTTCAGCCGGTAATTTTGTTTGACGAACCTGTGAATTTTTTTGCGTAGGTACTAAACATTCTACATTTGGGCATGAATCCAAATATAGCATCGAACCTAATATTCTTCGGCCGTGTTTATCAAATATTAGTGTAATGTTGCAATTTGGCGCACGCCCAGGGGATTTGGCGGAGCCTCGTCTCGGCTTGCGCGGGCGATATACTTTATTAGTTACCTACATTGCAAACACCCATGCACAGCACCAGAAATCTCTTCAATGGAAAGAAGAGTGATTTTCCGGGCTGAAAAGTTTCTATTCGTGATCCATACTATCCTTTTTGTCCTTCCTTCACGTCGCAACGACTGGACCGATTTGGATGAAACTTGCTATGGAGATAGTTTGAGACCCTGGGAATAATATAGAATACTTTTTATCCCGATATTTCTATGGAAACGGGTTTTCCACGGGTCAAACCAATTTCTCAATACTTCTATGACTATGAGTATGTATACTATCATCGGGTACACAAATTCTAAGTCTACGCGTCTTGCCGTTTGTATAGATAATAGTATGGAACCCTTCGTGCGCGAGTCCGACTCGCACTTGGCCGGTTTTTATAAACAGTCACTAAATAAAGATACCTACTCTTTCATTAATCACCAAATAATCCTTTATTTACTTCATCGATAGTTTAAATACAAGTATCAGCAAGTAAGCAAAGTTATTGTACTGGAATGAGGTGTAATAGGATAGGACCGAAAAATGTATTGCGTCTAAGATAAAGCTCTCAGATCTCAGAGATGTTATTACTCAATTCAAAAAGGAGCATTTTTTTTATAAACTCTGTCTCATTTTGGTATCTTTTAATTACGCTTTATATCTGATATAAGTAAAAAAGCACAAAAGAATTTCAATGGCATTTCTGTGAATCGGAATTCTGCGGTCACAGCGTAGCTGCAACGTGGCCCGTGTATCGCTTGGAAATTTGTTGCGTGTCTCTGAGCTAAATTATCGCCTTTGTTTCCTATTGCTGGCATGCCAGCATACAAACTGGGCCGAATAATGCCTGGACAAAAGTATAGCTACTTTGTAAAAGTTAAAGTTACACAATAAATACGTTTTTAAAGTCAACCCTCTAAGTATTGGTAACTAAACTACTATATGGTTTTCGTTTGTAGTAAAACTCCAAAAAACCGATAGTGCAATTTTTGCGTGTATAGAAATGGGACAGACTCAGTCCTGATGACGGTGGTGTAAAATTCAGAACAAACTCCGCTAGTTTCGAATCAGTTCGCAAAACTTTTCACATAAATCTAGATACATTAATAATTTAGCCATTCGGTATTCGCGTCCGTACGATATTTCTACGGGCCGCGGATGACATTTTAAAGTAAGTACACTAGTTTTCTCATATTCTCCTAGCCGAGGGATTTTGGTTCACGGACCACCAATTTTAACTACGAAAAACTCCGTTTGGAAAGTTCCGTTCTTTACCCGGTGTCGTTTTGATTCTTTAGAACAGGGAAACTTACCTTTAGAAAGGAAAATTTCATAAGTTGCGCAATTTATTACCTGATGCTTAGTAGGTACTGTTTAAACTTTCGAGATTCTTTGAAAATTTAATAAGTGTTGTCTCGCGATATCTTCACGTAGTCGTCGAGGCGTTCGGAATATTTGCATGGAATTTGTATTTGAATTCCATCTTTTATATTTTTAAATTTAGCTTTTATATCTTTAGTATATATCGCTTTACAACTTGGTTTTCATTTCAAACTGTTGAATGGTTGATACGTCGTTGATCTATTCATTCGAGAACAAGTTATGAATTTAAAGGTGGTGGTGATAACTAATCGAACTGTTGAATTAATATTCATGTGAATTATCACGATTAGACATTTCTGAAGTAAATAGTAATGAGTTGGTAATGCAGGATCCTTCAATAGCATCAGCTCCGTATACTTAGCTAAGTAAAATATCGAGTAACGTGTGCAACATTTGCAATTAAGTTATGTAAACCTGACCAAAGTTAGGTGTGCTACTAAAATTTCATCGATCATGAAACTTTGGGTAAAATGAGCTGAAGTTAACACGATCGTGGGAAACAAACAATGGTTCGCTCGTAAATTCTGCTTACGACGACTTAGTTTACGAGATGTTCCTTGTTGGCCTGGGCCGCTTATGTTTGGATTGGATGTGGGCCCGTTTATGCTGAATAAGACTGATGGCGGCCCTGCAAACAGTTTGAAAACAAATCAAATTGCAATTGAAATGTACTTACCTATGTAATATGTAACTTACTAGCATTGTCCTAAAATAACATATGGACGAACAGTGATTAACAGAATGTGTCAAAAAATATATGGAGCAAACTGACGTTATATAGAAAATACCTTCCAATATGCTAATAACGCCTCTTTATAATGTGTATCAAGACAAATATTTTATACAAAAGTAAACCTAACACTATAAGGCTTAAGTGTCAAATATACTGAGTGCCAAACGCGTTTTGACGGGTCATTTTTCTCCGGCTGATTATAAATCCTTACTTTGCCTACTTATAATATATCAATGCTTATCTAGTGGTAGGACCAGGTGCTGGGTCCGTCCGGGGTGGTGTCACCGTCTTTCCCCGCTAACCTGCCGCCAAAATAGCAGTGCTCGCACTGTTGTGTTCCGGTAGGGGGTTAAAGCAGCCGGTGAAATTTTTGGCATGCCTCTGTGCCAAAAATTTCACCGGCTTCAGGGTAGGCAACGCATTCGAGATCTTATGGTTTCTTAATGGGGAACATGGGATTATAATTATCATAGGCCCACTTACCATCAGGTGGGCTGTGCGCTTGTTTGCCTATACCATTGAAGTAGCTAACTACACTAGCCGTCACCTGCAGTATAGTATAAGCCTACGTATAGATCGGTATTTTGGGAAATCCTCTCTTAGTGCCCCCGTAAACTCCCCAAGAAATCTGAATGTCTTCCGGTTTCTACGACCAGTAGTTTCTTCAGTCATGCAGTCAGTAACTGAAAAGTTTTATATATATTGACTAGCTGTTGCCTTCGATATCGTACCCGCATAAACATTTTATTTATTTAGTAAGCACTATCATTGAAATTCAAAGTAAAATCTCTTTCTTCCCTTTCTATGAATTTCGTCTCTTCTCCTCTACACTCCCTAAGGAACCGACATGCAAAATTTCAGCTTTTAGTCAGTCAGTCAAGTCAGTCATTGAAGCAATTCACCAGTCTTGCGTAGTTATGTGGTAGTAAACGCCTTGTGTGATTGAAAACACGACTTATTCTCGGAATATGCAGATGTTTGCGTCATGTTCGCTTTATGATCATTGCTTCTTAGGGCGCGTAAACATTTTATAGAGAACGAAGCGACGTGATCCTTTCTTGCAGTCGTTGACACGCTCTAGCTCATGCGCCACTCGTAAATGTACGTCTTTGAAATGAGCTATTCAGTCCTTGAAAAATGGTACCTTCACGGCTGGCTTCTTTTACAGTATGTTAAATGTAAGGTTTTTTAAAAATTGGTGGGAGGTTGGCTATGAGAAAAACCGATACAATGAAAAAAAAAATATTAAAATAAAGTTAACATTTTGTATTTTGGTCTACATTAAAAACTAAATTAATTAAAATGTATCCACCTCACGTTGCACGCATTGCAATTATCGCGTCAATTTCTCCGAATAATCAATGAGTTTAAAATATTCTGCTACTAACTGCTACTACCAAAATATTATTAATGTACATTAATATATTATTAACGTGACGGTAAATCATCAGGAGAGGGTCCCCTCGTGATGAGAGGAAGCCTGTGCCCAGCAGTGGGACGCAAATAGGCTATAGTATAGGAGTAGTGTAAATCATATTGTTTAGCAATGGACACAAAAAGGCGATACTAAACACTACTATACATCAGCATAATAAAATTAATTGAACCAAATGATCTGTAATCACTGATTCATTATTTTCTTGTATAAAAAAGATCTGTCGATGTTTTCTTCGCAAAATTTCAATGGCTACCCTTAATCCAGCTAAAGCAATGTAGCTCATTGTCGTGTTTGTTTGCAGATGATGTGGCTGTTGTTTGCTGTGCTGCCGCTGGTGGCGGCCAAGCACCCTTGGTACCCGTGTGCTGAGCTGCACGAGGACGTACGCTATCCTTGCCGCTGCGCCGTGAAGGTTTATTTTCTTATTTTTTTCAATACCTACCTACTTACAGGGAATTAATATACCTATACATGTTCCACCTATGCTAGTTTGGGGATTTGATTAAGATTGACTTAATATATACCATGTTCAGCAAGGTTTATCGTGTCCATAAGATTACAGGTTTTCCTAGTTTAGGGGCAGGGATCTGGATCATTCCTTTTTACTCTTCATGTAGGTACCTACTTGTAGTAGGAGAGATATCTAAATCGACTTATGACAGCTGGATTTGTCTTGAAAAATTGCTTAATAATGCGACCTACGATGCTCCTTAGCCCCATCACTATAAAGATCAACTATCAAATGTCGGTTTAGGAATCTCTACTATAGTTATTATTACCTATTGTAATCTCACGTGCTCTGTACATGTGGAAGTACAATAAAACTTTTTATTATTATTAAGGTGGCCGGCCTGCAGCTCACCATGCACATGGACTGCGACCATGTCGTCTTTGCCGGCGACTTCCCCCCGCTGCCGTACGCGGCGCCAATCGTCTCCTTCAGGCAACGCTACGCGGGACATCAGACTTTACCTACGCAGGTATGTACACGACTACACGTTACAAGACGACACATAGGAGATAAATTTACATTTTAAGGCCGTTCGTACACCTAGCTCAGCCATCACTAGTCTGTCGTGCAACGACTGAAAGAGAAAGCGCTACGCACAGAAAGCCCGATTTAGTTTTAAAAGATTTTTCTAAAAAATTTCATTTTGTGGTCAGTATCGTTAATATAGTGCCCTCGATTTGATAGTTTCTTTCAATTTCCAAGTTTCAGATGCGAATTCTTCTACAGACTTAGTATTACTTATGATTAGATAATTTATATCCTGTCTACATTCTAAATCGTCCGGATTAGAACACACATGCACTAAAATTCCACAGATTTCTATTCCCGCACGCGATCTTTCATGATCTGATAACCGCGGCGGAATCAATAGAACGCGGTCTCACTGCGTGGCTCCACTCAACAACAGCCAATTTCTAGGCAATAGTTTACGCGGTTTCAGACAAATTTAGTTCGGCAAATACGATTTATGGTTCCATTTCAATTTAATAATATTTAGTATGTCTTCATTGGGCTCCGCGATACAGGCCCAGAGTCTAGCGCGGGAACCGCTGCCAAATAATGTAACTTTCGTAAACCAACTTGTTGTCCTATTATTTCTATGACTATTGTGCATATTCTTCTGGTAAATAAGCATTATTATTATTCTTCTTATTTCGGTGTTCGCTTTGTCGGTGCCAGCTAATACAGGGTCATACATAGTTTGTGAAAACAGGAGTACCTATTGCCTGTGGACAAAGCAAGTAAGCGGAATGGATAATATATAAATTATTTTTAATCATACAAGTCACAAGAGGGTTTGTATGTGCTTACAACCAGCAAGAAAAAACCCCTGAACTTTTTATTGTCCAAAATAAAGATTTATAACTTTTAACTAACATTTAAAATCTGTATGGCCATCTTAGAGGTAGATCCTTCGTATCCTCCATAGCTGAATTTGGGTTAGTCTAATAAAAATATTTTAGTAGGTTCTAGAATTTCTCACAGTGTTGTATGTAAGTCATCCATGAATCATCAGGTAGGTCAAATCGTTATGATGTCACTAATTTAATTTAATATAAGTTCTGTATTAATTTGTGTTTGTCTCAATATCGAACCCATCATACAATTAATATCATCCCAATAGAAGTAAGTTTAAATAACATTAAACAAATTGGTTCTAAATTACTTACGATTCAAATATTGATTCAAATTCATACAGTAAACTTTCTGAAAGCCGCGGCCGTGCCAAGTCGTTCGATTGAAGTTACAGATTCTATTAATCTAAACTACTCGTCTCGATTGTCAAACTAACTTGAGCGGAGTTCAAAAGGAAGTCTCGAGATTTCGTACTTGGCATCATGTTTAGACGTCATCGTCCCGAGAGTTCTGAACTTGCGATCTCGCATACATTATCGATCAACAGACACTAAGCCAAAACCGCCGCAACTAGCGCGAGTAGCATTATAACCATTGAATAAATGTCTTCAGTCGCTTCGGCCGTCTACAGAACCGGAGTTTCGGAACTGGTTCCGTACGAGGCTTTTAAATTACTTGTATGGAACTGGTTCCCTACGAGGCTTTTTTACCTGTATGGAACTGGTTCCGATCAAGTAATTATTATATTTCATCAGCCGTGTACGGAACTATTAACTATTAACTATCAAGTATTAAAAAAAACGGAGCGGTCCACGTGGTCTAATTCACTTATTGTCCATTCCTCAACCGTCTATTCCCCGAATGTCTGTTACCTGAAAGTCCATTCCCTTGAATGTCTATTCCCTGAGTGTCTATTTTCCCCGAATGTCGACTACTAGTTTACCGGTAAGGGTCCACTCAGTCCGTGAATATGCAAAAACTTAGGAATGTGACTGGGTCGACGGGTCCCCGCTACGCGGGGCCCCTATTTCTAAGTAGTTTGCCCTTCGGGCGTATATAGATGACTAACAAACCTAACCGACATTCACACCTTTGACCTAAGTAAGATATGTATGTATAAATAGTATAGGTACATATAAAGTAATCGGAATCAGTTACCTACAAATTACTTTATGAAGTAATCGCAGTCGGTTACCTAAAAGCACAGCAAAAGCCTCGATCGGAACCAGTTCCATACAGGTAAAAAAAAGCCTCGTAGGGAACCAGTTCCATACAAGTAATTTAAAAGCCTCGTACGGAACCAGTTCCGAAACTCCGGTTCTGTAGACGGCCGAAGCTACTTCAGTTCCCTTATGTCCGTATCACACGTGAAAGCAACTGGTGTGTCAAATCCATATCTCACGAGAACTAGTGCTAAACAACGCATGAGTATTCCTGCACTTTTCTACGGACTTCTTCGGTGTGTCAGGCTTTAAACGAATACGACAATGAAAGCACTAAGTGTACAAAACCCTTATTACTCTTTTAGCTATCGATAGGTGAAAACTTATATAATATCTAAGTCAAGAGAAAAAAAGCATTTTCCAAGTAAGCGTGTTACACTGAAGGCCATCACAATCTGTCAGATGTGATTACGGTATTCGATATGGGTTAACACATGTACCACACTCACCGAGCAAAATCATTACCCGTAATCCTTTTTAGCAAATATCAATGTTTTCGAAGACGTAGACCTTTCGAAGACCTTTTAAGGCCATCGTCGAATGGGACTCCACTTTACCCTCACCCGGATAGTTCAGTGTTGAAGGATCCTTGATTTTTACTCAAACAAAGTTTCGAATACATGTTCTTTTTTTAATGTACTTTATTTCTTACGACACAAGAAAACGGCGTTGACAATAGGACAAAATGAAAAAAAGATTACCCCCTCCGGAATTTGAAATATAATTCAAACTTCCTCGCACTAAAACGAATCAATTTTCTTTCAGATATTTTCATCGTACGGTCTCCCTCTTAAAGAGCTGGACTTCTCGCACAATAGTCTTCGCCGCTTGCCCGACCGATTACTGGCCGGCGTGCGAGGGAATCTCTCCAAGTTGGTCCTCACGGATAACTTGCTAGGCGACAACCTGAACCCAATATTCTCCACCGCAGAACTGCACAACCTGCCGTCTTTGGAAGAGTTGGATCTGAGCGGGAACAGCATTAGAGGACTGGAGGAAGGCCTGCTCATTGGATGCGATCAAATGAAGGTTAATGACTTATTTTTATAGTCAAATAGATATTATGTAAGTACCTACCGTGACGTGAAATAAAAAGATGTAACAAGAACCATAAGAAATGCACTTATGACGAGAACCACCACCACTTTTGTTACCTATTCTTTATTTCTCCGCTTAGGAGGTACTTTTACTTATGGAAATTACGAATAATTGAGAGCGCTGATGTTCAGTTGCAAATTATTAGGTATGCCGCTGAATCAATCACAAATAGGACTTTAATTATTCAGGCAATGCATCAGGGTATCGATTTGCCTATTGGTATTTATGAAATCACGCGTTTCTAACGTTACAGCTAGCTAACTGCTAATCGGTGGTAAAATAACTGATGTACCGAGTACCGTGATTAGTGAAGTTGTAAGGCCTATGCACACGAAGTATTTTAAATCACCTGTCCTGTTCAGGCGTATAAGATATATATTCTGTGGTATACGCGATAGAAGGCGATCCAGTGATAAGAAACGCGCTTTGTTTACGCGCATGAAATACGACGTTTACAAGGCTCCAAGTTCGCATACGGACTGTGTCTAGAATTCATTGATAGTGATCTGAGATTGTTAGTCAATATTGCAACTCAGTTGACCAACAACTGATCAACTGAGTGTAACAAAATGTAACTTCCAGGTGCTACGGCTGGACCGGAATAGTATAAGTTCGGTGCCCTCGTCGTCACTAAATGGGCCGCGGGCCCTCAAGGTGCTGTCGCTTCGGGAGAACACCATCGGTATGTACAGAATGCCTCAAAAATACTTGTCTCTCTTTAAAAAACATAACCCTCCTTCTGGCGCAGTCAGGTAATAAGTCTTGTCACCACAATCTTCAATTATTTTGTTGCTCTGCATCTTCTGTAGCATTTCAGGTAATATTTAGTAAGAAGAGTTTGTTTGGCTGTCTTGTTCTCAGCAATAGGCCAGCAAGCGCTGGTAGATTAATTTAATTTTCTGACATGTAAAAAGACTCAGTTGTCAATTCGCTGTATAAATGATTAAATTTGAATTCAAAAGTGGCAACAATGTAGGTAGGTACCTGCTTTTTTACTTAAAACTGTTTTTTTCAGCTCACATTCGCCAAGGCTCGTTTTCATCTCAGAAAACATTAGAAGAGATCGATTTACACGGAAACATGATATCCGCAATAGAAGGAGGGGCGTTCGCGGGCCTCAGCCAATTACAAAACCTCGACCTCGGGAGGAATCGCCTCTCCAAGTTCAACAGCGACGTTTTCCAAGGCACGGAAAATTTAGAAAAGTTGGACCTCTCCGAAAACTTTATAACAGATTTCCCAACTGTCGCTCTCAAATCGTTCGCCGCACTCAAACGCTTAAACCTCTCCAGCAATATGATTACGGTAAGTGCTTAAAACTTCACCGTGATTTAATTTGTCCAATTTCCAACCGCCTATAAGTTTCACCAGTTCACGGAAGGCACAATAACAATCCAAATATAAAATTGCTATGTTCATTGAGTTAAGAGTTCGTTGAAATGAAATAATTGGTTTCATTGAATTTACTGCTGTCCTTAACAAGGCTTCATTTAATTGATTTTGTAGGTAACAACTTGGTTTAAAAATTAGTTTAACTGATTTAGAACAGTTAATACTACCTTCAATATGCAAAGTCTGCGTATTTTAAAACGATCTTTATTGAGATATTAGTAGATTATGTTTGATGAAATAGGTACTGTGACAACTCTGTACTTAGGTTGATATTGTTCAATAAACTGTCCTTAATTAGGAACTGGGCGGACCTATCGGAGTTTACTTGAGGTAGATGCCATTATCGTCCTTAGCATATAAATTAGGATTTTATTCGTCAGACCAAGCGCGCGAGGTAATTGTGCTGTACGAAAATTGAACCATATTCAATATTATGTTTAAAATTTGTAAAGTTGAAAGGTCACTTGGAAATGGAATTGAAATCCAAACCATTCACGAATTCACAATTAAAAACGCCGGCTTTATTTGTATTGCTACGTCTTAAATTTTGCTACATATTTTTTAAATTATAGCATCCACTACCACCACCACGACAGCCTATTTACGAATTACTAGAACACCGCTGCTTTTTTTCTAATCATAGAATACCTATCTGATTCCAGAACATAGACAACAGCCACTTGAGCTCACTAGTGTCGCTGCAAGTGCTGGACCTGAGTCGCAACAACCTCGTGAAGCTCACGCCGGGAACTTTCGTGGGGCTCACCGAGTTGCGCTACTTGGACGTCGGGGTTAATTCTCTACGGACGGTACGCTCAACGCTCAATATACTTGACTTGGGGGTATACCTCTTAAATAATTGTTTTTTTCAAAGTAGAGTACTTAAGAGCAGTTTAAGAAAGATGATAGCGAAAAGTACGACAGACTCAGAGATAAAGCTGTTTTTCAGTCTCCCATCACTAAGCTAAACTAAGTCAGTTGCGATTACAGAACAAGATAATAAATTGCTGGTATACCTGTATAATTTTAGCATCAATTTGGAAGACCACAATAACACAGGTCTTTCTGTACCATTGTTTGGAAACTAGCCCAAGCAACGACAATTTTGTTATGAACTCGATCGCAGACTTGTGTTTAAAAGTGGTTTTGTGTCATGTCAACTTGTCATGATGAAAACTTTAGCGTATATTTCTTTTTAAGGTGGAAGACGACGCGTTCGACGGCTTAACGAGCTTAAATACGCTGCTGCTGAGAGACAACAACATCTTGCTGATCCCGGCGACGGCGCTGTCGCGTCTGCCCGCGCTGCAGTCCGTGCACCTCGGCTACAACCGCGTCACCGCGCTCTCCAGCGACATCCTGCGCGCCGTCTCCGACAGAATCACCTCCCTAGTACTCTCCCGGAACGTCATCAGAGAACTACCCACAGCAGCCTTCAACCACTTCAAAATGCTCAAGCGATTAGACCTCTCCGGAAACTTACTGAATTCCATTTCCGCCGACGTCTTTAGCGGGCTAGAGGCATCTCTTGAGTTCTTAAGCCTCAGCCAAAACAGAATATTAGGCTTCACTGGGCAACAACTACAATTCATTAATTTGTGGTTTTTGGATATATCAGATAATCAACTTTCCGAGATACCTGTGAATGCTTTCGAGTCCATCCCGAGTTTGACCCATTTGAACATAAGCCGCAATGATCACATCAACGTTCTGCCGCAGAATGTGTTCCAGCATAACGCAGCTTTACTAACCGTTGATCTGAGCTATATGGGTTTAAAAGCGCTTCCAGTTAAATTATTCTCGAAAAATGCTAACATAGAGCGTATTTATCTATCCAACAACCTTATACAAGAAATCTCCGAAAATACGTTTAAGAATCTTAAAAATTTAACTCACTTGGATTTGTCCTTCAACAACATCGTCAACATAAGAACGCCCGCTTTTGTCAACATCATGTCTATTCAGTATTTGTCTCTCAAGGGTAATCAGCTGAACGCGTTTAAAGGAGAATTCTTTAACACAGGAACGAGTTTGGAAGTTATAGACCTTTCCGATAACCAGCTTAGCTACTTGTTCCCGTCTTCGTTTAAAATACATCCTCGGCTAAGGGAAATCATACTTACCGATAACAAATTCAATTTCTTCCCATCGGAACTTATAAATTCATTACAGTATTTAGAACTCGTAGATCTTTCTGGAAACGCATTGAAAAATGTCGACGAGCTTGATTTTGCTCGACTACCAAAACTACGAACCATTTTGCTAGCTCGGAACGAACTTGAATCAATTAGTGAAATGGCATTCCACAATTCTAGCCAAATTCAACTGTTGGATTTGTCTGAGAACAAAATAGATCGCCTGGGAGATAGATTATTTGAAGGTCTTGTTCGGTTGGAAAACTTGAATTTAGCTGGGAATCAACTAACTGAACTACCGGACAACATTTTCGATAGATCAAGATTGAACATGCTAGAAAAAATTTCATTAAGTAACAATTTGTTCGAACATGCTCCACTCAAGGCTTTACAGAAACAATACTTTTTTGTGTCCTCTGTGGATTTATCAAATAATCAGATCGTTGATATACCAGCCGAGGACAGTGTCATGGTTAATATTAAAAAGTTAGATCTGTCTTTCAATCCACTTTCTGAAAAGGCTATTAAAAATGTACTCACTGAACCGAAGACCGTTCGAGATCTAAACTTGGCTGGTACTGGCATGAGATCAGTGGATCAACTCGAAACACCTTTCTTGTATAATTTGAATTTGTCGTACAATAATATAACAAGGCTCACAGATAAAACATTTAGTAGAACGACCTTATTAGAATCGTTGGATTTGTCTAATAATAAGATCGTCGATGTATCTGGATCACTTGCTATCTCTTGGCCTAAACTGAAAAATCTACAACGACTAAATATTTCAAATAATCCGATTGCTATACTGGTCGAAGGTAATTTCGATGGTCTGTCGTCTTTGAGAGTTTTAGATATTAGATACTTAGACGAATGCACGAGAATCGAGAAAAACGCCTTCAGGACTTTACTTAATTTGGTACAGCTCAGAGCATATGGATATCCAAGATTAGGTTACTTTGATGTTCAAGGTACTTTACAATACCTATTGGCGTTGGAAAAATTAGATGTTGAAGTTAAAGATACGAATATTGGTGCGGATCAATTACATTCCATATTACATCCGCGTCTTGAAGAATTAGGTATCAGAGGTTCAAGGCTTAAAACTGTATCATCTGGAGTACTAGCTGGGTTAAAAGCTCCTGCCATCACAGTACGTTTCCGCAACACCTCAGTGACAAATTTACCACCGGCTTTATTGTTTCCCTTGCCAAGATCTTCACAAATTACTATTGATGTGGCTGGCAGCCAATTGTCTACGCTTCAGCCCCAACTGCTTGTAGCTCTCGACGACAGACGCGCTGATTTGTCCATGTTCGGCCTTGACACAAACCCGATCCGCTGCGACTGCAATGCACGCGCGCTGCGAAGATGGTTACCGAATGTAGGCATCGAAGATGTACGTTGTGATTCTCCAGACTTCCTTTCTGGATTCTTATTGACAGAAATTGGAGATGATGAGCTGACTTGTGACACAAGAAGACGAACGACGGTTCAGGTGTCTTCGAGTAGCTTATCGACTACGTCTCCACCGCGACTTGTTCATCGTACTTCAGCGGAGCCGGATATAATCTGGTCTGTGGCGCCGTCGCACGACCGGCCTAAAGTTCCCGGAGAGCCGAAAGGGGCGCCGGTGGTCGGCGTGGCGTCTTCGAACGATGACAATTTGATTATAGGAATTGTGGGGGGCGTGGTGGCTTTTATAGCTATATTGATAGTGGTTATTTGTATCGTGCGGTTGCGGATGACGACGACGTCGTACCGCGGGGGGCCGCTGGCGAGCAGCCCGGCGGGCGGAGCTCCGCTGTGGGGTGCGGCGTGGCCGGGGTACGCCGGCACGCTGCCGCCGCCGTCCCTGTCCACGGCCACTCTGCCGCACAAGCTGCAGTCCGGCCCCGGATCCGTGCGGTACCTGGCCCAGCCACCTCCAGCGCCGTACTTCATCAGCTTACCACCGTACGACGATAAAATTTATCGGTAAAACGAAAGTTTGGTTGAACAAAGAATTATATAAGTACTTAGAGTTAAACTAACGAGTTAAAGTTACGATAACATGAGCCGCTCCTCCAAAACTCGAACGAAGCGCTTAAATGTACCTATTTGTGAAATTATAACCACCAGCAGGACTCCCGTATGCTGAGACAGCCGTTACACAAGAATTACAACTACCTAACATACATCCTTTCGTAAACAGGTAAACACGTGGACAGTAATTTGGAGCTGGCCACATTGTCATAGTTTATTTCTACTTACATAAATCCGTGTAAATATCTAACGATTGTTTAATTTTATGCCTTTCTTGCTCATTGAGCTACGAGTATTGTATTAATTTTAGTATTAAAGCTTATTTTACAAATATCGTTGTAGATATTCTTGCATTAAGATATGAAATGAAATAATATGAAACAGGGAAGACGTATCTTATATTTTTATAACTGATCTACAAATATCTGAAGCACTTGTGGTTTTTGACTTAGAAAGCTCAGTAGGCAGGGTTTATTAGGGCCTTCTAGTCAGTAGTAAAAAAAATGTACGATACCCCTAAATGAAGTTTGGGTGCTGTAGATAGATAGAGATAAAATGCTTTATTTATTTAGACATTTTCATTATATTGTATTAGTCGTATATTATTATTAATAACTGTATTTAAATAGTAGTTACAGAAAGTAATATAGCGTTTAAGAATGTCTCTCGTTTTATTTCTTACAAAATGCTTTTACTAAACGAATAAAAAACTACTCACCTTTAAGCATGACATGATAAAGGTGCATAATAGCCAACAAAAAAAACGTAGAGGGACACCTCAGGACCATTTTCAGGATAAGTAAATATAAAGTATATGTCATGCCTCGTGTTTCAAGAGTACCTAAAAGAGCAAAAAAGAAAACAAAAATCATGCCGCATTTTTGGGGCGGATCCGGTACTCTTAAGAATTAATGAAAAAGAAACAGGTTTTAGTAAATCTACTTGTGAAATTCAGTATGTATATTATAATGGTAAAATTTTCCGTATTCACATCGATCGATTCTGGTCATGTGTTAATAGACCGATCTCAAATATACAAGTTCTATTATGAGCCTTGAAATTTAATATCATGAAACACGTCTTCAAATTAACGACCTAATTTCGTCTAATAGACGTATATTAATCAAAGTAGGTACAGGCTTCGGTTCTCTGCGTGATAGAATCAGAAATGAGGATATCCGCAGCAGAACTGGGGTCACCGACATAGCCCGAAGAATTGCGAACCTTAAGTGGCAGTGGGCGGGGCACATTGCTCGCAGGACTGATGGCCGATGGGGCCGGAAAGTTCTCGAGTGGCGTCCGCGAACCGGGAGACGAGCTGTCGGTAGGCCTCCAACAAGATGGAGCGATGACCTCGTGAAGGTCGCGGGAAACCGGTGGAAGCAAGTAGCACAGGACCGGTCGGAGTGGCGAGCCTTGGGGAAGGCCTATGTCCAGCAGTGGACGTCTTTCGGCTGAAATGATGATGATGATGAGGTACAGGCTTACACAACTTAAAAGGCGGCAGGGGCAGGGGTTAGGCGGCAGGGGTTTTGCTATAATTAAAATTAAAATTAAAATGATGAAAGCGTCAAAAGTAGCTTCTTAAATATTTGTTGAAGCTTCCCCGCCACATTGTTGACAATACCAATTTACATTTCCGCGATCCTATAAAATGCTTAAACAAAGGCTTAAACGGCCGTGTTGTTTTTAAAAATCACCCTTTTACAATTTTCGGTGCAATTAATCGGAGGCTATTTAAATCCTCGTTTTTTGTTGATTAACTCACTTGAATTTATATATAGGCATAATAGCTCATTTACGTCCCTGTGTCGCACAGGCCTTCTCTCTTGACTAGATGGTTTGGGTTATAGTCCCCACGCGAGCCCCAGTGCGGTTTGGGGACTTCTTAGACATCCTTTATTACTTCACAGTGTGTGGTTTTCCTCACGATGTTTTTCTTCACCGAAAAAATGTAGGCACAAACATGGCACGGTGATAAAGTGACTGCGATGTTTGTTATGTATAAGATTCCTTTTAATATTATATTTTATGTGAAAGTGTGCACTTGTGGATGGTTTGATGGATTTCATGTTTGCAAATGAATAATGCATATGTCGACCCAAACTGTCAGTCCTGCACTTTACGAAATTGAACCTGTCATTGTCAATTTACCTGCTGGTGTAAATAGACATTTAGTGGAGTCGATTCATTAACATTACGATTCCAAAAAAAAGCTTTCACAGGGAACTGCGCCGATCGGGATCAACGGGTATAATCCTTAATCCGCACACTTGTAGTAAATTGAAATTCCATGTTGTGATTCTGCAATCCCCGATCTGCATTTAGAATTAGCTAGACTCATAGCGGGAGGCAATTTGCCGGAAAAATATTGGAAAGCCTGCGCAGCGTAATTACAACTTGTGAAAATATTTTTATATATTAAACTCGTGCACGGATTTATTGCAAACTAGATGTTTCCCGTAAGTAAGATGTTTCCCGGAACTTGTCTCTCGTTTGGGACATGCATGACTGATTCTTATAAAGAAATCCGTCCACACTTACTCGTAATTTTGTAAATGCGAAAGTAACTTTGTCTGTCTGTCTATTTGTTACCTCTTCACGCTTTAGAAATTTAGTATGGATATAATTTGAGTCCCTGGTACCATACCTGTAGTTTAATCCGAAAAAAAGAGCTTAGTTCCTTGCGGGAATGCTATAAATAACCTAATTACACGCTGATCGAGAAGCTAGTTTCCAGTTATAAGAACAGTAGCGCCGTATAATCTATCCCAAACCAAATTTCGTAAAAATCTTTAATCTTTTCATCTTGTCATCCCAACGGCATTGGTCCCCAACTCAATGTTTGGATGAAATGGCCAAACATATAGTTTGTAACCTGAATTAAAGTAAAGGATACTTTACCCTGGTATAACGAAGTATCACATTATTAAAACGACTTTCAATTAGTACTTACTAAGATTTGCACCGCGAACCGGTAGACGAGCTGTCGGTAGGTCTCCAAAAAGATGGAGTGACGACCGAAAGGTCGCGGTAACGCGGTGGATGCGAGTGGCACAGGACCGGTCTGAGTGGCGCGCCTTGGGGGCGGCCTATGTCCAGCAGTGGACGTCTATCGGCTGAAATTATGAAGATTCGCACAGCAAAAAACGATTTCCCGAAAATAAACGGCTCTCATGTAGAAAACCCGAGGAGAAAATGTTCAAGTGGAGCACAACGGTGCACTCCATTGAGCATTCATCCTTATGTTTCGTTTCAATCTTCCGCCGACATAACTTTTGTGATTTAAAGGTAGATTTTTCATTCAAAGGGAAATATCTAATTCGACACATCCTATATACTGGTGTAAGTGTCATTTTTGAGATTTTCGTCTTTTTGCAGATTTATGACAACAATACTTATATTTAGCTATCACAAAAATTTCGTACAGAAAATCCTATTAGTTTTCGAAATTAAGTGACGTCTATTGATGTATCTAACGCACTTCCGTCAATCGATACGATGTATACTGATACAAGTCACTTGCACTTGTATACGCGGCACTGATATTACGAACGGGCATTGCGAGTTTGGTGTATCTGCCAGTTGCACCAGTATGCGTGTTCGCTTGCGCATGCAGTAGGGTCCTTATTTCAGTTAGCACACATGGTATTTAACAACGTAGACGCCCAAAATGACTCCAACGTACATCATAAAGGCAACATGAGTTAACTTCACGATGCTTTTTCTGGTTAATTGCTAAAATTGTGTAAAATAACTCAATAATTCATTTGTAACACTATACGAAAATTCAAGTATCGATTTTTTTACCGCGTATACTGCAATGGGGCAAGTGGTAGTTAGAACAGTATAACTACACCACTTCGACATGTCAAATACGTGTATACCAGTGTTTCTGCCATTTTCCTTGAAGCTACAAATAATTTCTCCAATAATTTCCAACAAGATGGAGCGACGACCTCGTGAAGGTCGCGGGAAACCGGTGGAAGCAAGTACCACAGGACCGGTCTGAGTGGCGAGCCTTGGGAGAGGCCTATGTCCAGCAGTGGACGTCTTTCGGCTGAAATGATGATGATGATGACAAATAATTTCTAAATTCCATGAATGTAAACTAAAGTAAAATACATTCTTTATTATTACTACAAAATTTTGTACAATTATTTTCAGAAACAAAAAGTTACGAGTAAAAGAACCTTTGCACAGCTCTCCTGTAAAATCACGATTTTGTACTTGCACTAGTAATGTAGGACGTGTCGAATATAAAGTTCACGTGTCACAGTGTTTGTAACCAAACTCCCCCGAAACGGCTCAACCGATTCTTATAAAATTTGGAGTGTATGTCCAGTAGGTCTGAGAATAGGACGTGTTCGCGCCGCTGAAGGATTACGCCATTATAGAAAAACAAGAACACTTCCGTTTTAGCTTTGATGGTCGTTGAAAACGTGTAGCTCGGCTAAAATAATCTTTTATCGGACATTTTTAACACAATTGAAGTGATCTGTGCAATAGTATTTTTAGCCCATTTAGTTTCACCTGGCCACTTGGATTTTGAGTGAAGTTTCGACGGAATTACCTACGCGATACAAAAAGCGTTGTCGCCGCCATCGCCATTTCTTACAAAGGAACCCCAGCCCAGTCTTCAGCCAGCCCGTCGAGCTCCATCGCCTGCAGATAGCCGATCCAGGTACCAAATTATTTTTCTACGGGAGTTTTGAACCCGTATCCAATGCCCCTTTTCCCTTTTCCTGAACGACCACTTTTCATTAATGTACAAAATTATTTTCTTTGCCTTTTTTACAAATAGCATTTTCCGCACGGTCCTTCGAATACTCAAAATAAATATCAATTATCCGCAATTTTAGTTTTCGAGCGCAAAAAGTCCTTTAAGCTATATTTCATACCCAAAAAAAATAATTCCGAGGCGGTACGAAGTCCGCTGGGTCAGCTAGTTGAATTATTTAATCAATGTTTTAACTTAACACTCCGGACATTAAGTAAATAGGAAATTGCTTTCAATATATAAAAAATATTAATTCTCGCTATTTTCTCATACGCTCTGATTAAATACAAATTAAATAGGATAATTAGCAAAGTGTCTACATTTGGGCACTTGACGACAAATATGTTGTCGGACACAACTAATCAAAGACATTTTTTTTTGTCATGCAACACAACAAATTCTAAGAGAAATATTTTTTAATGAATTGCAATTTCTTGTCATAAATTAACAAGTAATGCATAATTACGTAACTATCTTTTTCAAATTAAAGAAGTTAAAATTGGTCCGCCTGAAGGAGGCGAAAGTTAGAATCGACTACAGAAGAGCAAGGCGATCTTGTTAAACAAGAACTGTTAAAGCAGAATCAGTGCAAAAGTTAAAATTAAAACTCATTCTTCTCGCTAATAAGAGTTGAGATGGTTAAGATACTTGTAAGTACTCGTGGCGCATTCTTTAGCTTAGTCACGTAGCAATACTTTGCTTTAGCTGTAGGAAAGAATATTAACTACTAGATTATACTACGAATATTAACTACGAGATATATACTAGATATAGAGACTCTTACCCGCGTGTTTGTTCGCTTAGATTTAAAATTTGCGTACCAGTTGAAAGTTTGTCCAAATGGTATAACCAGTTTTACAAATCCATTCCGTGGATATACTTATCGGAATAAACACTATCCATTTCCAGGGTCAATTTTAATATGAAACTCATCAGAATCGGTCCATGCGTTTTGATGTAAAGGAAAGATTACTCAACCATCAGTTAACTTTTTTCCAGGGAAAGACACATTCTCTATTTAGGACTTCAAATAGAGCCCCAGAAAATGGGTACATGTTTACAAACTCCGGCAAACTGATTTTTTGTTTCATGGGAGCATAATTTTAAAAGCTGTTCTGATCTGAGTATACTTGAGTATAAAACAATGCATTACGGCAGCAGCGCGCGTGCGCAATAATCGATTTAAATTTATGGGACCCGTAAAACAGGCTCTCCAAGACTTTCTGTCCAATTTTCTATCAAATTCAATTTGCACTAAACAGTCTCCGCGATGGGGGAAAATGTATGGAGCGGAAAAATGGATGTGCGCTCAATATTATAATTTCAACCAAGCACCTTGGTTCGAGAGAAAACTCGAAGATTACTTTCACACTGCCGATTATTCCAATCGGTATGCTTTAAAATACCCGGTAAAAATATTCAATATACTCATCATCATCATCATCATCATTTCAGCCGAAAGACGTCCACTGCTGGACATAGGCCTCCCCCAAGGCTCGCCACTCAGACCGGTCCTGTGCTACTTGCTTCCACCGGTTTCCCGCGACCTTCACGAGGTCGTCGCTCCATCTTGTTGGAGGCCTACCGACAGCTCGTCTCCCGGTTCGCGGGCGCCACTCGAGAAGTTTCCGGCCCCATCGGCCATCAGTCCTGCGAGCAATGTGCCCCGCCCACTGCCACTTAAGGCTCGCAATTCTTCGGGCTATGTCGGTGACCCCAGTTCTACTGCGGATATCCTCATTTCTGATTCTATCACGCAGAGAAACCCCGAGCATAGCCCTCTCCATTGCCCTCTGAGTGACTTTGAGCCTTCTTATGAGGCCCATCGTAAGCGCCCACGTCTCGGAACCATAAGTCATCACTGGCAACACACACTGGTCGAAGACTTTCGACTTGAGACACTGCGGTAATTTGGACGAAAAGACACTGCGAAGCTTCCCGAACGCTGCCCAGCCGAGTCGGATTCGACGATTGACCTCTTTCTCGAAGTTGGACCTACCTAACTGGACTGTTTGTCCCAGGTATACATAATGGTCAACAACTTCGAGCGCAGAGCCTCCGATTATTACGGGAGTTGGCACAACATGGACATTAGACATAATTTTCGTCTTGTCCATGTTCATTTTAAGACCAACTCGATCGGAAACTCTGCTGAGGTCAGCGAGCATAATACTGAGGTCCTCCATGGTCTCAGCCATGACTACAATATCGTCGGCAAATCGAAGGTGAGAGATGTACTCGCCATTAACATTGATGCCTCGCCCTTTCCAGTCCAGCACCTTGAAAGCATCCTCCAATGCAGCGGTGAACAGCTTCGGAGAGATCACATCTCCTTGTCTGACTCCCCGCTGCAGTGGAATAGGCTTCGTGGTCTGGTCCTGTAGTCGGACGGACATGGTGGCATTTTCGTACAAACACTTCAACACTTCGATGTACCGGTAGTCAACTTGGCACCTCTGGAGAGACTGCAGCACAGCCCAAGTCTCGATCGAATCGAAGGCTTTCTCGTAGTCCACAAATGCAAGGCAAAGGGGGATGTTATACTCTTCGGTCTTCTGTACAACCTGCCGCAACGCATGTATGTGGTCTACGGTACTATAGCCCTTTCGGAAACCGGCTTGTTCGGGAGGCTGGAATTCGTCAAACCTGCGCGCGAGACGGTTCGTAATGACTCTCGAAAACAGCTTGTAGACATGACTCAGAAGTGAGATGGGTCTATAATTCTTCAGCAAGGTGTTATCACCTTTTTTGAAGAAGAGCACCACCACACTTCTGTTCCATGCTCGCGGCGTTCTCCCTTCATGGATGACGGAATATTCAATATACTATAGCAGTTTTATTATTCATATCACTATCTTGAGAAGGGTTTCTTTGACCTTCTATTTATGCACACAAAATTAGTTTTTACGAGTAGGTACCTATCTCAGCCGTAGAAAGTGCTTTTGCATTCCGAACTACACCACAGGCAGGACAAAGCATGCATCCCGAAACGCGCTCTGATGTGCCATTTTCTCCGTGGTGACGACGTGAAAATTTGTGTATTTCATGTGGCAGCAATATTATCGTGCATTGATTGTAAGCTAGAGATAATCTACCAATAGGAAGTCGCCTCCAAAGTAGTTAATTAAAAAACACTACCAACACTCTCAACGCATGTGTCCGTGCTGAGACAGCCACCAGTTATGCGTTGAAAGTATTGGTGGTATTTTTAGGGTTCCGAAGTCCACAAGGAACCCTTATAGTTTCGCCATGTCCGTCCGTCTGTCCGCACTATTGCTCGGAGATGCTTAGGTCTAGAGAGCTGTAATTTGGCATGAATATGCATATTAGTTACGCTGACAAAGTGGTACAATAAAATTTTGAAATATATATTTTTATAGGGTACCTCCCCTACTCGTAAAGTGGGGATGTAATTTTTTTTTCTTGCGTACCCCATGGTGCGGCATATCGTTGAATAGGTCTTGAAAAAATATTGTGGGTTTGTTAAAACCATTTTTTGATTAAGTGATGCGTTTGTGAAATATTAAGCTTTAAAGTGCTATTTTTTGTTAGAGTCACGTGTCCCCCCCCCCTGCCAGCTAAATGGTGGTATTTGGATGGCTGAAAAAAATCACGGTTGTGGCATATATAACGTAGTTGAAAGAAAAACTATCAGAGCTAAGTAGGCTGTACAAACTTACGAGTAATAGTCGACCAACTTATAATGATGATTTTTCTCGAGCGGCAGGGGCGTCGGGCGGGCACGTCATACCACAGGCTAGCTAGATGCTAATAAGTGTTAGAAAGGTACTGTGGGCATCCTCAACTTCGGAACCCTATAATTTGCGCGTGGCCCGACACGCACTTGGCCGGTTTTTAAATAATAATAAATAAATTGAAGCGTTTTGGAATGAGACGCGGGTCTTCCTATAGTAGATTATCTCTGCTCTACAATCTGGGGTATATCTTTGAACTATTCGTTTCATTTGTGGTTTAATCCTAGCCCCCTTTGCTGGCTCAGCTTTCAATACATGCACTCTTAGTAAATAACGACTTTGCAGCCTTGTAGAACCAATAATTAGATATCTTGAGACAATTGGGGACTTGGGGGTCGGGGGTTCGATTCCGGCTCCCACCTCTAAGTTTACTTATGTGCGAAATTCACTTTGAATTTACCACTGAGCTTTTCGGTGAAGGAAAACATCGTGAGGAAACCTGCACGCATCTGCGAAGTAAAACAAAGATGTGTGTGAAGTCCCCAATCCGCACCGGGCCCGCGTGGGGACTATAGCCCAAACCCTCTCGTGATGAGAGGAGGCCTGTGCCCAGCAGTGGGACGCAAATAGGCTGTAGTAGTAGACAATTGGGACACATATTGACTTAGTCCCAAAGTTCCCAAACTAATCAAAGCTTGTACTGTGGGTGCTAGACAACGATATAAATACTTACTAGTTGATTTCATCCCGCGTAGAATTAGGAATTTGCGTATTCGATGATAATATACATATACTTAAATGGTTATAGTTGTAGAAATTTTGAAAACACTTGTTTGACCCGTAGGAAACTCGTTCCCGTAAAAATATCGGGATAAAAAGTACCTATCCTATGTTATTTCCAGGGTCTCCAACTATCTCCATACCAAATTTTATCCAAATCGGTCCAGTCGTGGCGACGTGAAGGAAGGACAAACAAACAAACACACTTTCACTTTTAAAATACTATAAGTTAGGATACTGTGTCAAGCAAAACATTGTGACGATATGTTAACCACAGTATCAGTTATCGACTCTAAGCGATTAAAATATAGTCATTACGTTTTTAATACCGTAACGTTAACTATTGTACAGTAAGTTGGGAATTGTAAACAGCTAAATCTTCCACTATCAGTCCTTACCAGATCATAATCGACACAGGACAATAGGCAAATTTAGGTACTCATCGTTTCAGAGAAGCCGTGGTGGCCTAGTGGTTCGACCTACCGCCTCTCATGCAGAGCATCGAGGGTAGGATTCCGGCTTGCACCTCTAAGTTTACTTATTAATATTACTTAATTCAATTTGAATTTACCACTGAGCTCTTCGGTGAAGGAAGACATCGTGAGGAAACCTGCACGCTTCTGAGAAGTAATTCAAAGATGGTTGTGCAGTCTCCAATCCGCACTGGGCCCACTTAGGGACTATAAACCAAACCCTCTCGCGATGAGAGGAGGCCTGTACCCAGCAATGGGACGCAAATGGGCTGTAGTAGTAGTAGTTTCAGAGAGACGATTCATCAAAGGGCAGTTCCTCAACCGTGTTACGGGTAAATTATTCCCCCGAGTTTGCCGAGTTACGTCACGTGTGTGTATAGCCCAATATTACCTAGTACTAATCCTTGTACTAATTATAGCCTGGTATGTGTGTGTATGAAGCTGTGGTAGCCTAGTGGTAGCCGTAGCCCAATGAAGAGGGTCGGGGATTCGAATCCGGCTCGCACCTCTATGAGTTTACTTATACGCGAAATTAAATTTTAATTTACCACTGAGCTTTTCTGTAAAGGAAACTATCTTGAGGAAATCTGCACCTATCTGCGAAGTATTTCTAATGTGTGGAAGTCCCTAATCCGCACTGGGCCCGCGTGAGAACTATAGCCCAAACTTTCTCGTGATGAGAGGAGGCCTGTGCCAAGCAGTTGGAAGCAAATAGGCTGTAGTAGTAGTAGATTGCCTTAAATTGTAAGTAAATGGTAAATAATGTATATAGGTGAAGAAACATTTACTTAGACTGGTGTTATGTATTTTATCTCTAATGAGGTGAATGAACTAACACCTACCTATTCTAAGAGCAAATAGTGACGTTCCACATATAAATGAGTTTGCTTACGCTTTTAATTAAGACTTGCAATAATTTAATCCAGTATATAAACACGAAAAGGGCCTACGATTCGTTATACAAACAGTCGATAACGAGTCACGGGGGGTTATTAAAGTGTGAGGAGGTACGTTTACGAAAGTTTAATGAAGCGCGTACGCGTACCTAAAGTAGAATATCTTTCAGCCGTCGAGACTAGGTTAGGACAATAAAAAATCCGTTATATTTGCACACGGCAAAGAATAGCTCGCGAATTGTCGGTGGAGGCATTTCGCGGTTTCAAATTGTAGGCATTATGTTGGAGAAACGCTATCTCTGTTATTACATTCCAAGGTAAGCCTCGGATATACTGAAGGGGCACGCCCCGCCAACATATTGCAATATTTGAGAATCAGCGGAAAATCGTATTATTGTAAAGAAATGATGATATGGCGTGGCTCTTCATTGGAAAGCTGGCGCTAAAGTCTATTGCAAATTTTGATAGCCCTTTATATCTTTGTTCAATATCATAGCTCATCATTTTCCGTGAATACGTGTATACTTATATTTTCACACCGGAGGAGCATTTAGTTAGACAGCCAAATTTTAAGAGGACTGGAGCTATTTACTGTTGTAATTAGGTAGGTAAGTAATGAGTTTGCAATAAATCTCAAAACACCACTAGAATATATATCCAAACAGAAATTAAGTACATGAACGATGGAAATTAGATATAATATATCTATATTTTACCAATTAAACTTTTGTCTCCAACTATAACATTAATCTTGTTAAGCCTTTAAAATGTTGTATTTAAACATTCCTCGTTTGAAATAAATGGTCAGTAAATAACGGCAGCTATTTTTAAAGGCATAATTAACAGTTAATTGGAATTTAACACGAAACAAGAGCAGCCGAATAAAGCGGCCATGTTTCAAACAAGGATCGCCACAATGCGGTGCATGCTCATTATCATGCGGGTAACATTTTTAAAGTTGAGGCGTAAGTAAAGTTAGCAGTTCGGGTCCCCAGTTAGGGATGTGATGAATGTCACTTTTATCACATTCGCGAATGCTAATCTTTTCAAGATGCTTAACTGCGAGTTTGAGTGGGAACATCTAAGCAAACTTAACAAGTAAATAATGGGTAGGTACTGTAAAGAACTCAAACAACGCTTTGACTTTTCCTTGGCCACCTCCGAACTTCATAATCAGACCATCTTCATCCAGTCCATTCCCTAATCCGCAATGGATTCGCGAAAGTAGCTCTTCCTGTCTGTCTGTTACTTTTCACACTTAAATCGCTGCATCGATTTACATGAAATTTGTGGGGATAATTCGAGTCGGAAAAACGGAAAGTGCCAGCGGGACCGAATTTCACCAGGACAAAGTCGAAGAAGTTAGTGTTAATATACTTGCCAAGTTTCATCATCATTATAATAAGTACTTAGAAGAGGGTGAAGTTTTCCTAGCAAGATTTGTTATATGATTTGTTACACGACAACCTAATAGAAGCGTTGTATAATACCTAACTAAATAGAACCAGCACCTAATTAAAATAATGTCAATTGATAACCTTAAGAGGGTTTATCCCGAAAGTTGGCAACGTCGCATATAGCTGTCAAATGTTTCGCTGTTTTTATTAATGTCTCAATATGACTGAATTAAAAAAGAAGTTATCATTCTATGGTTGAATGTCGCGTCTCGTTTTATATTTGTTGGTTAGGCATTAAAATGATAAGATTACATTAAAATGCATGGAAAATGCGATGGAAAGTTTTCAAAAGATAGTACTTCCATAATCCTAAAAAAAATGTGTTCCTATGATAATTGTTAAAATAGAGCGATAATTCACGTTTTCATTCAGTAATATTCAGAAAGTAATGAAAACTGCGAAATATTTGACAGCTATTTGTGACGTTGCCAACGGAGTAAACCTTCTTAATGTAATGAAAATTCAACAAAACTCACTATTTTATATTGAAAAAATCCACCTTTTTGGCCATAAGCGCTGTTAAATTCACCGTTTTCGTCGTTCGCCGGCGACTCGGCGCAACCTGCGCATTCGCAGAATTGCAAGAGCGATTGCGAATGTTCAAAATGACGCGAACCATTCTCATATCAAACTTATACGAATATTCGTAACGTCCCTAGTCCCCAGTTCCCGACTCAATGCATCCCCGTATTTATGGGCGAAGTTGGCGGCCATGTTTAACGCATCCTGGATGCCGCAACTTTCTTTTTATTGCTTTATTATACAAGTCACAATGGATTTCAGCTCACGGACGATTTATAGTCCACAATTCGACGCTCATACAAAATGTTCTCCGTTGTCGCGGTTTTCTTGATGGAAAGTTTACTTGCCCTGTGGCAAGCAGCGGTATTTAATTTTGTTTATAATTAATAAGTAAGTAAGATTTAATTAATTACTTTCAGAGATCTACTGATGATATTATAAGCTACGCTACTGCTTATAGTACTTAGTTAGTTAATACTTAATTCAGACGTTAACCTCAGTAGTCAAGGATGGTACATTTAAGAGGAGATAGATATAAATAAAGGGGACCACAATTGGTCTGGGTTTATATTCGAAGTCTTAAATAGGGAAAGGGAGATTCCCTATAGCATCTCTCACGCGGTTGCAACGCCGCGACGTGTGAGCGATCCTATATGGAATCTCCCTGTCCCTATTTATACTTTGAATATAGCCCCTGGGGCCTCATTCGGCACGCAAAGAGATTCAAGATTCTATAGAAATATAAAACGTGACTGCGTTGAAACTCCCTTTGCGCCCCAAATGAGGCCTCCGAACTGTTTTCGGGGATGGATGGTGAGCCAGACTAAACAGCGAAAGCAAGCGGGTTTTCACGTGACTAAATATTTTTAAGAAAACTGAAATAATAGATAGTAAGTGAAAATACGTTGTTTTTTTAGAACTAAGAAACTTATCTAAAACATAAGATACTTACAAAAAGGTTTTGATATACTTTTGCTAGGTAGGTGTGTATTTTCAAAGAAAATTCGTTCACAGTTTTGGTTATAAGGTTGATTCTTCCATTTTCATAAAGTTTTGCGGGCATTTAAGTGTCGGCACTCGAGTCCGGGGATCAAGCCGCTGGCGCGCCGCCAGGTGCTATATCATAGCCGGGGCAGTTCGGGTCTCCTTCATATTACGTTTTATTAGTACTGCACGACCCAAATAATAAGGCGCGCCGCGGAATACTCGCGTCGTTGACGTAGAGTCTATTTTTGCTTAATCCGCGCGCCATACAAATTGTGTCGCGCTATACTGCACTGGCTTGCACTACGTCCTACGTTGGCGATTTAAAGCGAACGCGATTGCGTTGTCTAAAAAAACCAACGACATAATTATAATACCAAACTAATTTTAAAAATATAGACGGCCGGATTGGTCCATTTGGTAGTGACCCTGCCTTCTGATCCGATGGTCGCGGGTTCGAGTCCCGCTCGCGGCTAACTTTGTGTGATGAACACGAATGTTGTACTCGAGTCATGGATGTTTAGTATTTATATATGTATGTATTTCTATATATAAGTATTTATATCGTTGTCTAGCACCTATAGTACAAGCTTTGCTTAGTTTGGGGCTAGGTCAATATGTGTGAAATGTCCCAAGATATTTATTTATTTATTTTAAATTTCATAAAAAGGCATTTTACAGTTAAAAACCTACTACTCCAAATCTCTAAAATTGCAAAGCATGTACATGATTCTGATTTTTTTGGCAAGTTTGGTAAGTTAAATATAGGCTACCCAAGGGAGTGTGAACCGAAATTTGCTACTTCGAAAAACTTGAGTAAATAATATAGGTACAACACACGTGGTGTACGCGGTAAAAGGCATTTTTACAGCTAAAATCTACACTCCAAAGCCCTAAAATTGCAAAGCATGTACATGATGTAGTTCTGATTTTTTTGGTAGGTTATATGGACCACCTAAGGGAGTGTGAACCTTAATTTGCAACTTCGAAAAACTTAAAAGTAAATGAATTAGAAAAACGTAAATGTAGGTACAACACACGTGGTGTTCGCGGAAATGGGTAAGCAAAAAACCGAAGGAAAATCAGTTTTTTTTAAATTGACAAACGAGAAATAATGATAGTAATAAATAATAACTGATAACAGCTGACTCCGATGTAAAGGTTGCGGAGGCTCTAATGCAAAGTGAATTTGATAAATTGTGCAAATGGGCCCACGATGTTGGATTATCACTAAATCATAAAAAAAAACAAGGTAATGCATATTCACTCACCTTACATTAAAACTAGTATAACTCCTAGCGTTGTGGCTCATGAGCACACATGCATGCATGCTCGTATACAAAACGCAACTTTTAATTGCACATGTCAATCACTAGAAATAGTTAAGCAGCATACTTACTTAGGACTAAAAATTGACAAAAAATTTAACTGGAAACCACATACTGAGCATGTGTGTAACAGATTAAGAGCAATCCTATGTAACCTTAGTATACTCAAACATAAAATGCCGTATAACGTACTTCGGCTATTGTATCTAGACTCTGTAATTAACTACAGCATTTCTAGTTATGGTAGAACATATTATACATACATAAAACAGATCTCTGATATACAAATAAGCATACCCCGTAATCGAACCGGCAAATCTGTAGCAGATGTACGTCAGGGTTGTCACTACCTATGTATGTATATACTTGTACTACGAATACAAAAAAACACACATGTTATTGAACATATATTATCTTTATTAACTAAACATCTTATTTACCTCCACAGAATTTTGAAATAAACTAAAAAAGCTGTTAGATCCTTGTTGAATTCGAAATTATTTTGTTTTGAAACATTACGATGTTTATCTGACGCCAAATGATGATCAATGTGATATTTTTTTTGGAAAATGTAAGTATTACATGGAATACAGTAAATTTTGTTATCTTTTACCTGTAATCCTGGTTTATCTTGTAAAAGAAAATTTAAATGTGAAGAGTAACCACTTTTCTTTTCTTGATGGCTTCTACTAGCCAAATGTTTGACAACGTTGTCTTTCTTTGATTTTATATTTGTTGCACATACGATACAAGAAATATTTAGTTCGTTTTTTTCTAGTACACCAGTATTTTCAAGTAATAAAGATTCCATAATGTATTAATCCTAGAAAATGCGTGCTCTTATGAATAAAATAACATACACATTTAAACGCATTTAACATTGATGACATTGACATATTAATAATCTATTTTCTTTGATAGAAAATCAAACAAGGTTTTATCTAAAGAGGGTCAGTAAGGTTATTTTTACTTATCATATCGTTATTAGTACTTATCAATCATACGTGCAGTATGCAGTAGAGTAAATAAATTATTCATCGTGATCGCCAACCCTGACATCAAACTGTCAAATGCTATGGTTTTGCTACATCCGTTACGAGGTATGCAAATAAGACTCTTAAAAACAATTGTGCCACTAAAAATTAAACTTAAATTTAGACATATTTATGATAAGCTATTTAAATATTGTAGAGTATTAAACGTATTTGATAAAGTAAAACTTGCTGTGATATTAAAGTACAGACATAGCATAGGGAAGCAAGAAAGATATAAGAGACCGGCAAATCTCCATTCCTTACCTAATTAACCATACTTCAAGATACCAAAGACAATAAATGAATATGGGAGACGGATAGACAGTAACTTCCTGCCTTATATACTTAATAGCTTCCCTAGAAAAGTCATAGATAATATATTAGAGAAACCAAACTTAGTAAAAAATATAATTAAGAAAGCGCTTAGTGCTAAAATGTGAGCTTAAATACCTACTAAAACTACATGTACCTATACTAAAATATTCTATTCCTACTGATATACTTTTATACGAGGGGTGATCCAAAAGTAATGATAATCAGTATGAAAGACACATAAAATGTTTAATAAAATAATTTATTTTTCTAAGTCTACACACTTAGACCATCGCTTCTACAGACCACGAATTCCTTTTAAAAAAAATCTTTTTCTTGACCCTCCAAAAATGCCTCCACAGCGGCCATTACCTCGTCATCTTTTAAAAATTTGTTGCCTCTAAGATCTTCCTTCAGCCGTGGAAAGAGATAAAAGTCGCTGCGGGCTAGGTCTGGCGAATATGGGGGGTGTTCCAGCAATTCGAACCCTGAATCACGGATGGCAGCCATCGCAACGCCGGCCTTGTGGGGCGGTGCGTTGTCCTGGTGAAACAGGATGCCAGCTCGAAGTTTACCCCGCCGCTTTTCTTTGATTGCCTCTCTCAATCTGCGTATTTGGTCAGCGTAGTAGGAGCCCGTAATAGTGGTTCCCTTTTCCAGGTATTCGATCATTATGACTCCCTCAGCATCCCAAAACACTGAAGCCATGACCTTACCAGCGGAGCTTGCTACCTTGAATTTCTTCGGTGTAGTGGAAGACGCTCGCTTCCAGGTCATGGATTGCTGTTTGGTCTCAGGATCGAAATGGTGGATCCAAGACTCGTCCATGGTTACAAACCGACGCAAAAATGTTTCGGGATCAGTTTGATATTTGTCAAGATTAGACTTCGAAATCTCACATCGTATTTTCTTTTGTTCAGCCGTTAACATTCTAGGCACCCAACGAGCGGAGACTTTTTTCATGTGTAGTTCATCAGTTAAGATTCTTTGAATGCTGCCATACGAGATGCCTGTGAGCTCAACTAGATGCCTGATAGTCATCCTTCTATCTGTTAAAACGAGATCATGAATTTTTTCGACGTTTTCTCCAGTAATGGCGTCAGGTGGACGGCCTTCGCGATGTTCATCTTGAGTGGATGTTCTTCCCAAGTTAAACTCCTTTGACCACCGTGCCACTGTGGAAAACGGTGGAGCGGACTCGCCCAGTGTTCCCATTAATTCAGCGTATAAGTATATCTTTAGTACACATTTTTTTCAAACAGAAGTATTTAATAACCGCTCTCACCTCAGTTTTCTCCATTTTTGCGTTATTGTTCCGACTGCTCGTGAAAAAACAGCTGCAACTCTCTGACAGATACATATTTTTTTATTTACTAAGGAGTCTTTATGGCCAGTAACGGCATACCTATTTATTTTAATCCGATTCAATAAGTATTCAGTTATTATTACTTTTGGATCACCCCTCGTAATAGACGGGGGTTGTGCCATGCACTCCATAGTTTATAAAATCTTAGAATTAAAAGGTTAAAGCTATGTTTCAGATAAAATGTCTTTTTTTTTGTTGAAATAAACAGTTTAATTTTTTTTATTGTATGTATTTAAAAAATATCAGCTATTGTAGCTCAACCAGCGTCTTGTATTTTTTTTTACTTACATTAAACTGTAAAATTTACAAATAAACATTCCATAAAAAAAAAATGTTAATAAAAATTCACAGATGTCGTGCCTCACACGACTATCGAGCACATTGGAAATTAATCTACGGCATTGAAAAAAGTAGAACTAGTCGTTCTCACTTTTTGATTTTTTTCAAAAAGGTTAGGCTACAGGGCAAACCCTTAACCCGTCTGTCTTTGTTTTAGGCTCAAATTGTAGCTGACTAAATTGTCCAGAGGATTTTTTCTCAAATTATTAATATCATTCTTCGTTTCCAAAATATCGAGCGCCAAAATCAAAAATTCGGAAGAAATTGATTTTTTTTTCACTTTTTCGGCCATAACTTTTTTTGGTTTTTGACTTTCTTGAATAATTCTTTTTGCACCTTACAGCTCAGGTTTAAAATATCATATCTTCACAACCCCTCCGAGATATAAGGGATCGCACTTTTTCGTGAAATCGGAGCCTATACTTACTGGAACGCACGAAAAGACATTTTTAATACAGTTGCTCAAAAAGTGCTACTTTAGCTGTTTAGCGTGCGCAAAGTTGGTTTTTGCGAACTAGTGCTTTTCTCTTTTCCATTTTTGTTAAATTTATGCTTGTTCCAGTTCATGACTATTTATTGACAAGTGTTAATATTAGTTTCCTTTAAACGTCGTAATCGACACTAAAACTTACTGTTAATGTAAGAATACGAAAACTATACATATTTCATAATTGATTACTTACCTCTTCATCATTATAACACGTTTATTTTTTAAATATTGAATATTGAATAACCGTTCTTAATAAGTTGTCTGAGTGAAACGGAATAGCTGCTGAAACGCCTGTCAGAGAGAGGCGTTTTTTCTTACTGCAAGCATGTTTTATGTTTGCAAAGGCAACATACAAATTGTGCCATTAACTATTATGTAAATAAAAAAAATAAAAAAAGATAGAAGAATTTTTTATTAGATTTTTTTTTTAATTTTATGTAGTATTTTATTATTTTTCAGTTCTATTGCAATTACAAAATTAATAATATAAACATTTCTAATTCCTTACTTGTTGTTTTTCATATTTTTTCGCAACTGTATTAAAAAACGTCGTTCGATACACGTGCGGAAGTGACATTCTTCACTCGTCCCGAGTCTTGTTACTCGAGATATCTCGTTACTCGTGAAGTAATGACACACTTTCCGCACTAGTATCGAAATGTACTATTCCAAGTCAAAATATACCTTCTTTACAGAAAATTAAACATGAATGAAGCCGAACGGTATAACGAATATTGTGTTTCTGGGGGAACTGTGCGAATCAAGGGCTGGGCAAGGAAAATGTTTAAACTTCACCCTTTGAATGCAGAAGCCTTAAGTTACACAAATTATCGAGTTTCCATGAAAATAATTTCTTAACAAAGAAGTCTACCGAATGAATAAAACAACTAGGTAACAGAGGAGTTTCGTAAACGTTATTGTAAAAATTTCGTTATAATTAATTGCTGGAGAATTTTATTTTTAAACCAGTAAAAATAAAAAGTACCTAAATCTCAACCTTCCAGTAAAGGTACTACCTATTGAAATTATTTTATTAACAAATCAAAACAAATAAGTTTATTTGGCAACAAAAAAATATATTATACAATATTTGTTAGAAAACAAGAGAAATAATATTACCCTTAAAGATTCTACAGCAGCACAGCACTAGGTATTGCTTGCCGAAAAGGTTTTCACTCAATTTTGGTGTCCTGAAAGAAATTTTCCGTTTCAGGACGCTGATTTTCAGTGAAGTCAGAACAAATATGTACATAAAATACTTAAAATAGATAGAGTAGATAATAAAGATTGATGGCTGGATGGGCGTATAACTTTTTTCTTGTAATTTTGCGTAAATCTTTAAAACTGCTATACCTATCTAGCCTCCCGCGAGTCCCGCGCCATCTATTGGCGTATAAAACCGTGAGTTTTCACCTAAAAATCCCAGTCGAGTCTAGAACTGAAGACTGCATAGACTTGAATTCAATTCAATTCAATCATTTATTCAGCAAATTGGCCACATACCGGCACTTTTACACGTCAGAAAAAGAATTTACCAGCGCATCTTGACCAACACCACCAACAGATGTCGCTGTCATGTGCGTGTACTAGCTAACGCTTGCGTTTCGACCATCTTAAACCCATAGTGTACCGATTATATGCTAAAAAAAAAGATAAAATATTGAACACCGAAATATTGATTTTTGTCCGCGTTCATACCTTTTAAATGAACGCCACGATTTGTATTGTATACAAATACAATATTCAATGCAATATACTTTATTGAACACCACACATTCAAGTAACAGTACAGACATAATGTACCTAATTACACAAAAGGTATGGCATACAGCAGGCGGTCTTATCGCTTAATATCGATCTCTTCCAGGTGAAAAAAAAACGAACTAGGTTGGTAGGTGGTGCTCTGTACTAAGATGTGCAGAAGAAACAAGCACAAAATATGATAAACATACTTAAATACATACATATAAATATATAACAGCTAAATAAATTAAAATATGTAATCCATTATCCAAGAAAATAAAAGCAGTTGGTATATATCAGACAAGTGACAAATAATGCTCCTTAACTTTGTTCTTAAACACTGAAAGATATTTAGCTAGTCTGAGGTCAACAGGTAGTGTTCCAAAGCAGTATGTACTCGTATGGCTTGGAAAGTAAAAAAAATTAGAGGAGGAAGGAGGCACCGACTGAAGGTAGTTCTGGGAACATCTCAGAGGCGAGACGTAACAACGTTCCTTAAAATAGCGGGGAGTAGAAGGAATGAAAAGTACGCTATACAGAACACCGCCGATAAGACCGCCTGCTGTATGCCATACTTTTTTGTGTAATTCCATAATGTCTACTGTTCCTTGATTGTGTGATGTTCAATAAAGTATATTGTATTGTATTGTAACACTAAGAATGTGGGCCTTGCGGCGAAAACGAATAGGGAGCTACTTGAGTTGCGCACGAAAACTGGAGAGCCCAGCTTCCTAGTGACTTACGATTTTCCATAAGACTCTCACCTCTCGAATATATGAATAGCTTAAAATTGAATTTTTTTATTGTGAAAAGTACAAGGGGTTTCCAAGATATTGATAATTTAAAATCTGGAAACCGTTTCTGGGAAACATCCATACACTTAATTTAGAAGTCCCTTGAAACCCTTACGATGCCCTAAAATGGGTTGCCTAAGCTCCTTCATAGTAGATACGACCGACACCTATGATATTCCTTCAATTAATAATAGTGGGAATTGTTTTGAATATTACATTGTTAATTTAGGCCTCAATTTGGTGACACAGTTTGTTTGATTTAATCTTTAGAAAGGTATTTTAATTAGTAACAGGTACAAAGATATACTTACTTATGCCAAAATACTAGGTACTTAATTCAAAGTGTTCTTCATTTAATAAGAGTATGTTTTTGTTTACTTCGGGTTAGTTTAGCGTAGGTTAGGGTAAGATTTGTTTCCTTTTGTTTAGGTTAATGTGAATCGAAGAAAAGATGGCGGAACTTATCTCATTTCCCTTGGGTACGGAAGAATCCTTACTGCCCGGTCCAAAAAAATAATTGAAGAAAAGATTTCAAATTTCTTTGTAAAACCATTTTTTATTCTCACCTCTTTTCTAAAATAAGATCGGTAAAATTAACAGTGAAATAATTCGTGGTACTTTACTCATTTCCAACCTTTGTTTTTATAACGAGTTTTATAAAGGAAGATTTTGGTTACAGAAATAATTGCGTTCGTTACTTTTGACTGCTGCTGGGTTGGGCGTCGATAGCTTTATCTACATCCAGTAATATCGCTTTCCGAATTTAATTGCGGATGAATTTTACCAGGATTCTTCCTATCTATTATCACTCCTTCACGTGGGTTATAATATTTAGGAGAGGTAAACGTAAATCGAAGCCGTGGTGGCCTAGTGGTTCGACCTACCGCCTCTCATGCAGAGGGTCGGGGGTTCGATTCCGGCTCGCACCTCTAAGTTTACTTAATGTGCGAAATTCAATTTGAATTTACCACTGAGCTTTTCGGTGAAGGAAAACATCGTGATGAAACCTTAACGCTTCTGCGAAGTAATTCAAAGATGTGTGTGAAGTCCCCAATCCGCACTGGGCCCGCGTGGGGACTATAGCCCAAACCCTCTCGTGATGAGAGGAGGCCTGTGCCCAGCAGTGGGACGCAAATAGGCTGTAGTAGTAGTAGTAGTAGTAAACGTAAATCGACAAAATTATAGTATGGAATTCGGTTATCGCGTTCCCGCGGGAACTTTGCGTTTTTCCGGGATAAAAAGTAGCCTATGTCCTTTCCCGGGACCCCAACTATCTCCATGCAAAATTTCATCCCAATCGGTCCAGCGGTTGAAACGTGAAGAGTTAACAGACAAACAGACAGAGTTACTTTCGCATTTATAATATTAGTATGGATAGATATAAGTATGGATGATGTTTAAAAAGCATGCAGATACAGAGAGGCAACTAAATAGGGTGAAGTAACTTTGTATAACAAAGCAGACAACAGCTCCTGAAATACGAGCTCTAAAACACATTTTAACTGCTGTCATAAATTTAAATGTACTCTTTGTGTCTCACGACACTCGGCATTCGATGGGTTTATTTAATCAAAATGAAATAGCTTGATTTCCTTTGAGTATTTCCAATTTATTGATTTCGAAGTTGTACAAATAAATCACGAGTGGTTTTTAAGCGGCCTGTGATAATTAAGGAGACGAGGGACTATAGGTATCTACCATAGAGCCACATTAAACGAAATTAAGTAAGTACCAGGAGATTTCGTTGACCTCGATCGAATTTCTAATAGGAACGGGAAAATGAGTCACGACAGTGTATTCTGCTTTATAAGAATGTAATTTAAGCGTTAGAAATCTATTATTTCTGACGGTTACATGACGAAATATATATTTTTTCTCATCCTGTTATACTATCCATTCGCATACGAGTAACATAGAAGTGGTGCTAACTCGGCGTCATTTCGTCAACTAAATAAATACAAATTTTGAAACGATTATCAACATCATGTGTTAATCTATACCAATAATAAGTCTGTAGAAGAAGTCGCGTCTGAAACTTGAAAATTAAAAGAAACTATCAAGTCGTGGGGATTTTATAAACGATACTGAACACAATTATTTGAGAAAAAAAATGTGTTTATGCATGTATGTGTGTATGTATGTATGTCCGGATTTAACTCGAAAACTATTGGACGGGTTGCAACAAAATTGGGAATGGGGGTGGTTTACAACACTGGTTAACATATAGGCTACTTTTTATCAAGGAAAAACGCATAGTTCCCGCTATTTCTGAATTTCACGCGGAGGAAGTCACGGGCAGAAGCTACTAATTAATAATGCAAGTTAATAATTACTTATGAATAACCTGTTATTCTTTAGATAAATAAGAATGAACTTGCTACTCTAACTCCTATTATAATAATGTAGATTTAAGTAACTAACAATTTTGGCGTTTTGGTACTTATCACACTGTAAGCCTTTATTTGTAAATTTCATAAAGAAATAAATAAATAGACTTAATACAACCTTGTATTATCCCGTTATTCTTATATCTTAATTACTAAATAAGGCACATTCGCATTTCTAATGACATTTATAGCGATATGTTGCAGTCTGGAACGTCCCGAACACAAAATGTGACAGTCACCGTAGGCGAATAGTTCCCACACATGGTATTTATTAGCATGTAAATTTGCTCATCAATTAGTGCTTTGTGCGGCTCGCTTCTCGTACATTTCATACAAATTTGCATAATGAAATTGGTCTCGCGTACAACCTTGCTGGATCACCGACATGAAATATTTTATGAACTTTATAATACAGCAATTTAATTTCAAGTTAAAAGCAAATAATAATTTCGACTACTTGCAAAGTATTATTTATGTGCACACACCTTATCATGTGGTGGACTTTACGATCTCTACTTTTAACACCTAAATATGCTACGCTCCATGGCTCGTTGACAAACAAACAAAAACCTTAGGAATTTTAATGGTAACATTTATCATTTCTATTAGCTCTGTCTTGTATCTGTCTTAAATACACCCAACAGCAATGAAAACGGGTCACTTTGTATGGAAAATCCTTACAAAGTGAACCGTTTTCATTGCTGCTGAGTGTAGTTTAATGTGAATAGAGTCAAACTCGGTAGGTAGGTAGGTACCTGCAAAATAAAAACGACTGAAAACAGCCGAGTCCCGAAACAAGTACAAACACAGGTACAACGATACAAGTTTAACTTTGGATTGGACACCAATGAAGTGGGGATACATGACATGTATCTACGTTAGGCCGGGTCCATACGAAGTATTATTTATGTCTATGTATAGAAGTATTGAAAACTGAAAAACCCGTTCCCGTATAAATATCGGGATAAAAAGTATTCTATGTTATTCCCTGGGTCTCAAAACATGTTAATACCAAACCGAATTTCATTCAAATTGGTATAGTCGTTTCGTCGTGAATGAAGGACAATGAAACAAACACACTTCCACATTTATAATATTATAGTAAGTACCTTTTGGTTACTTAGGCTTAGGTACATATTGTACATGTTAATTTTGTTGAGTTAGGTACTTACTGTTTTATTTAAATTACACTTGTTCAAATGTAAAAACAGGTCCAGAATATTACCGTACCATCTCAGACTGTAATAACTGAAGCGAACGTTTTAATAATTTAATTATCTAGGCGCGGTTCGTGCAAGCAACAGAACTTTAAGAAGCGATTAAAAGTTCTCCCTACCTGCCGTAAATATAAAGTTTAGCATGTGAAAACTTCTCATCGCTCACAAATTCTTAATATTTAAGCATGGCTCTTTTTGGGAATAAGCAACAAAAATAGGCATCACCAATGTGAGAAAAAGTATTGTAAAACTTGAGTAACTTCAAGGAGGCATAAGACATGTGACCCTCAAAATATTATCTACATCTGTTTGTCATTGGAAATCCTTACTAATATTATGAATGTGAAAGTGTCTTTGTTTGTTTGTTTGTCCTTCCTTCACGTCGCAACGACTGGACCGATGGATGAAACTTGGTAATTTTTATCCCGATATTTCAAAGGGAACGGGTTTTTAACGGGTCAAATCAGCAAACGGCTAGTTTAAACTTAAACATAAAAAACATTTCTTCACGACAATTCACTTAAGAGGGTTTACTCCCAAAGCTGGCAACGTCGCAAATAGCTGTCAAATATTTCATTGTTTTCATTAATTTATGAATATTATACTGAATGAAAATACCTATGAATTGTCGCTCTATGGTTGAATAAAACCTTAAGTATGGATTGCAGCAATTATCCTGGGAACATGAAATGTTTAGGATTACGGAAGTACTATCTTTTGAAAACTTTCCATCGCATTTTCCATGCGTTTTAATGTAATCTTATCATTTGAATGCTTAACCAACAAATATAAAACGAGACGCGTCATTCAACCATAGCATGATAACTTCTTCTTTAATTCAGTAGTATTGAGAAATTAATAAAAACAGCGAAACATTTGACAGCTATATGCGACGTTGCCAACTTTCAGGATAAACCCTCTTAATATGGGTATTATAAGAGAGAAGTAGAAGAAAGAAAATAACAAGTGAACCTTGCAAAGCGGCTTCAACCTAGCATGTGTTGGCTTGGCTACACAGTCAAGCCAACGCTGATCTTCCGTTGAGACCGCTCGGTGAAAAAAGACACAGAAGTTTTTTTTTTATACTTGCAATCTGCCTTGATATATCGGGCATTTAGCTAGAGGTTAAGTATTTGTTAAGTTGTCGTGAGTGGTATCCGCCCATTGGCAAATCCACATATTCAGTTTCTTCTATAAAAGATCTTGTGGGGCTCTTCTTTTTATTCTTGTGAAGGTTCTGCAGGATTTGTCCATCAATTTTCATGCAAGTTTGTTTGGATGATTCTTCATGCGTTTTTCATACGATGATACGACCCAAGTTTCATTTGTATTTCTTTTTTTACTTTTGGGATATTTAAGTCTCGGTGGAGTTGATCATCAGTCATGTACCATGGGGCATTTGTGATCATGCGCAGTATTTTGGATTGGAATTTTTGAATTATTTCTATATTAGAGTTTGAAGCGGTGCCCCATAACTCCACACCATAAGATCATATCGGCTTCAGAATGCATTTCTACAGGAGAAGTTTATTTACAAGACTTAGTTTTGACTTGCGAGCTAAGAGCCAGTACAATTTTCGAAGTTGGAGACTGAGCGCCTTCCTTTTTGTAAAGATGTGTTTTTCCATGTAAGTCGTCTATCCAAGTGAATGCCTAGACACAGAAGGTCATACAAGGAAAGCGTGAGCAAAATGTCTTTCGGTCGCTCCAATTAAGTATAGGCTCCGATTTCACGAAAAAGTGCGATCCCCTTATATCTCAGAGAGTTGTGACGATATGATAAATGATAAACAAACACACTTTCACATTTATAATATTAAGTATGGATAAGTAGAAAATATACTCAACAGCAATGAAAACGGGTCACTTGGATAGGATTTTCCATACAAAGTGACCCGTTTTCATTGCTGTTGAGTGTATTATCTTCGAATGTTGCTTAAATAGTTACTCTGGAATTGCAATCACACGTCGTATAATACGACCGAGTTATTTTATGCTGCGATATGAATATTACCTTTTCGAGACTCTCTTTGAAGTATCTCTACGTGGGAAATAGCACAAGGAATTTTCCCAAGAGACTCCAGTAGGTAAATACTACCCTTACATTTTATGAGACTGCACTGTACAATGGCTATCACAAATCACACAGACCGAGATAGTAAAACGTACGACTGTAAACGTATGTAAAGTCGCTTTTGGCTCTTTATGGGAAAATAATGATCGGGATCCCTTGGCTACAAACTTGGGAGATAAGAAGGACAAGGGACTCAAATCAGTACCGCTGTGTTATCTTTTCATTAAGAGAACGTCCTAAATAAACACGCTTTTAGCTGTCGGGCGCCATCGCCTTAATAACCGCCTAATGGGAGCTTAAAAATCAATAGTGGCGTAAAGATCTTCTACTATCTAAAGTCCCGCGCCTTCACGTTTCAAAACGCTTCAATGTATTTAAAAAGCACCACCAACACTCTCAACACATGTGTGCGTGCTGAGACAGCCATCAACTATGCGTTGAGAGTGTTGGTGGTGCTTTTTAAATAGTAATAAAAAAAGAAGCGTTTTGAAATGTGAAAGCGCGGGACTTTAGATAGTAGAAGATCTCTAGGTATAATTCATCTAACTTAGCAACAATTTTGAAAACGGTTCAAAGTCTTTAAAGTTAATAAAATATTCCGCTTTAATGACTGTTTACCTAGTCATTTATTATCTCTGACTGTTTGTCTGTGTGCTGACGCACGGTAGAGCAAAGGCCTAATTATAATTTTACCAAGCCTTTTCTTTTATCTCATCTCGGCTGGCCTGTGCCCGGCTCGGCATCCTCTCATTTCGAGAAGATTTTGTCTATAGTCCTCGCACAGGCTCAGAGTGGATTTCACACACACAGATTAGAATCACTTCGCAGGTTAGATTTCAACACATTTTAAATTATGTTTCCGTGTAAAGCAGACGGTAAGTTGTCAATTACTGGGGCCACAAAGCCGGGCGTTGCGTTGGTCCGCTGAAAGGGCGCCTGTCAGGTCACACAAAACATTCGGCACACTGTGACATAGTCCTTTGTCATTTGCATGGAACTCGCATCAATCGTGCGGCAAAAGCCCCACTCGAACCTTAATAAATCATTTTATCTCTTCTAAAGAATGACTAATGAAGACGGCAAGGAATCCTTAGAATGGAAAAAAGATTAAAGTAACAATCTGTTTGAAGAATTTATGCTACGAACGGGAAAATATCGTTACGTAGCCGGGATTAATAACAGCTTTGTAATTTACTCGTAGGGTAGGTAAGTATAGTGAATAAACGGAAGAAAATCTTCAGAATAACAAATGTTATTTAAAATTAAACATTCGGTAAAGGAGTACTCCTATGTGTTGAGCAGATTCTCAGTGATGTTTCCGAGTACGAGTAGATACTTAAGTCACAGAATATTTAATAGTAGGTACTACGCTTAACTGTTGTATAAAATGTGTATTAAAAACCCTAAATATATGAAAATCCCGTTTTTTTGCCCTCGACTTCGTCCCGCGTTGACTTAGAATTTGCGTACCTGATGATACTATAAATCGTTTTGGTTATAGCTATAGATGCCAAATTGCATGAAAATCCGTCCAGTTTTTCTGAAGTGAAGAACAAACAAACATTTTTAAATCAATAATATTAATACTTGTCCTGACCGCCAGACGCACAATCATTCATTATGATAGTTCGGGTAAAGGAATGTAATAATCCGATAATGGGATTGAAATATTATCTAATACTAGTAGGTATATGTGTGTGTGTGTGTACAAAACAAAGTTATAAAAACTGCAATGGAGAATAGGGGACTTACTTACATAAATAAATAAATAATTATGCTAAATAAGTGTAGAAAAAAAACTAGATCCTTGATATGACATAAAATTTACATAAATACGGATAAAAGTAGGTATAATAAATGGTTACTAATGACTATTTGACCACCGTTAAACTACACATTTCCATTATTTTCATTCCATTAAAATTTCCTAATATTCATTAGATAACTAACGATTCAATTTAAAACAGCCGAAAACACTTAAGCTTTTATGTTTTTTTATGTACTTCTGATACTCCCAGAAAATAAAATACCTGTTTAAATAGCTACCTATCAATAATTACGCAATAGCACAAGGAACGTATACGTAAGTTACTTACTTAGGTATATAATTTAACAAATTGACTTTTTAATAAGTTATAAACTCAAGAAAGAATTCAAATCTTGAACATGATCGTTAAATAAATATTTTATGCATGCAGGATTTTCATTCCCGTGTTTCATAATGGCAAAGGTTGCATGAATGTAGACGAGGGCAAAGTTTGGAGTAATAATTCGGTTAAACGACCGACAGATGGCGCCCCGGGCTATATCGCCTTCAACCCCTCTCCTACAATGTAGATATAACTAAAGTGGCTTTGCGGAATGGGCACTAAACTTGGCGTAATCGGCCAATTTTGACATCTGTCATTTTGCCCGATTTTATTATCTCCAGTGTGTGCGCAATTAACGTGAGTGAGACTGAAATAAATGATTAACAAATATACGAGTATGATTCAGTTTAAGTCTCCTGGAATTAGTATACATACTATTGCTAGCTTCTACCCGCGACTTCGCCCGCGTGGAATTCGGTTATAGCGTTCCCGCGGGAACTATGCGTTTTTCTGACATAAAAAGTAGCCCAAAAGGTGACTTGAACGACTAAACAAATGGCGTGGTTAATAGTTAGGACGGTTCAATTTAGTACAGAAAAATTGGTTGTCTGTAAAGTCTGTTTACGGATGATAATTTTACGTGATAACGGTACGCTTAGGCCGATCGTGCCTCTGTCGCTTGCGCACTCGGCTCAGGCGGAACGTTACTATTGCGTTATGTTTTTTCGTGCGCGCAGCCGGAGCTCATCGATTTATAAGGCGTTACAGGTTTACACAACTTAGAAGGCGCGTGAATTAAGCAAAAATAGACTCTGCGTCAACTGCTGAAGTGCTTCACCACGCGCCTTCTAAGTTGTGTCGTGCTGTACTACCTTCTGCCCGCGACTTCACCCGCGTGGAATTCGATTATCGCGCTCCCGCGGGAACTATGCGCTTTTCCGGGATAAAAAATAGCCTATGTCTCGGAACTCTAACTATCTCCATACTAAATTTCATCCAAATCCGTTGAGCGGTTGAAGCGTGAAGAGGTAACAGACAAACAGACAGACAGTTACTTTCGCATTTATAATATTAATAATTATGGATATGGATAAGGATAACATGGATATGAACTCTATCGGTTATCTTGGGGATCGCAAAGTATCGGCAATTCGCAATACCAGTGCAGGCTGCGTCACGTCCCGGCCGTTAATCACCGCCGCGTGCGCCGGACTGCGCCCTTCGACCCCGGCTCACTCCATGAAAACGTAGCAGAGGTTTCAATTAGACCAGGCCTGACTAGGGGCAGTCAGATAATGACAAACGGAACTCATGCTTGCATATGTTTTTTACATTTACACAACAGTGCATTAATTTGATAGTTACAGAGAGCTAACTGTACCTATAACGCCGGGTTACTCCAGTTAAGAGCAATAAAATCAGGTCACTTTGTATGGCAAATCTATACAATGTGACCCAATTTTATTGCAAATCTATAGTGAGTGGGAGCTTTCATTGAAACGAAATGCAGATTTTTAGTGATTTTTCATTACTAAAAAGTATGAAAAAAAAAATCTAAAATGTTAACTCTTTTTTTTAATATTAAAAGGACCATGGGCAACTTTGTATGGAGCCTGGTTCTGAAACCAACAGAGCTGAAATTTAAGTCATTAAATAGTTCTTTAAATCTACTTTATTTCATTATATGGGAACAAAGCCGAATTCCATTGCAGAACTGAGATATTTATATTTCAGTCAGAGTAAATAAGATCTATTAAAAAACAGGTTCTCTTTGAGAATACAAATTCAGAATTATTAGGGTAGGGTTAGCCTGATGTCGCCGCTGTCGCAAAATCGAACGAAGACATAATACACAACGGCGTCGTTCTATTGCCATGTTTACATGTTATTAGGTTTTTTAACTAAGCAATATCAATTGAACACTTAAACGTTGCGATATCAAGTAACACTTGCACTGATAAGATAGGTACTTAAGAATAGATACCTAGGTAGAAGAGGTTTTAAATGACTCGAAATAATATTATTATTGGTAAAACACGATATTCAACAAAAAAATGACACCGAACGAATAATTAATGGAACGGTCAATATCCCTACCTTCATTTTTTAATTGGGTTTGCTCAATACCTACCCTCCAGAATATGAATATTCTCCGAATGCATTTATCGTAGCTCGTACTCACCGTGACTAAAATATAAATATCTCAGTTCTGCAATGGAATTCGGCTTTGTGCCCATATAATGAAATAAAGTAGATTTTAAGACCTATTTATTGACATAACTCTCAATGCGGTTGGTTTCAGGCCCATTTTGACGCATGGTCCTTTATCTTCCGCTTACGTTACTATGTCACTAACTAGCTTTTGCTCGCGAGTTCATATGCATTATTCCGTTTCAAATCCCGTAGCAAATTAAATCAAGCTTTTCTTGAGTTCCGCGCGACTATCATCATCATCATTTCAGCCGAAAGACGTCCACTGCTGGACATAGGCCTCCCCCAAGGCTCGCCACTCCGACCGGTCCTGTGCCACCTGCTTCCACCGGTTTCCCGCGACTTTCACGAGGTCGTCGCTCCATCTTGTTGGAGGCCTACCGACAGCTCGTCTCCCGGTTCGCGGACGCCACTCGAGAACTTTCCGGCCCCATCGGCCATCAGTCCTGCGAGCAATGTGCCACTTAAGGTTCGCAATTCTTCGGGCTATGTCGGTGACCCCAGTTCTGCTGCGGATATCCTCATTTCTGATTCTATCACGCAGAGAAACCCCGAGCATAGCCCTTTCCATTGCCCTCTGAGTGACTTTGAGCCTTCTTATGAGACGCGCGACTATAACAAAGGGCAATTTGATTTTTAAACATATGAAAAGTTTTTATGAGTTTCAGCGAGACTGATCCACGACAATTGTTTTTCATATAAGATTTCAGTCATCGCTCCCGACAAATTCAATTGCGCAGGTGCACATACAAATGTTTTGTCGTTACGCGGTCCGCATCGTATCGGGCGTATCCAAAACGAATAGACAATCTGTACCGAGCACTGAGTTCCCACAATTTATGTACCTAAGTCCCAAATCGAGGTGCGCCACTTCCACCGCTAATAAATCAGTAGCCACCATAAAAAAGGGAATATTAAATCGAAGATGCCGCACAAAATGAAGAAGGGAGATGTGAAAAATTGGCTCCATAAAACAGCCATTCGTAATGCGCTTAAACGGTGAGACCGGGCCGGTTTCAATTACCCACCACTTAAGTTTGCTTCAATTGTTATTTTCTTGATTGTTACTCAGCTAAGCTATCTTTAACGACTGGATCTCTAGTAACCCTGGAAATAACGTATGTTAGTTTGTATCCCGATTATCCCACGGGATCGGGTTTTCCACGGGTGGGTAAAACCACTTGTTTAAAACTTTTGTAACTATACCTAACCATCTATAAGTGTACAGTCGATGTCAAAGAGATATATACGCTTGTGGACTTAAATACATCGGAATAGGTTGCAAAAGTGTAAACCATCACTTCGACGTCGACCGTACAAATTCAAATCTACTTGAATGAAGTTGCGGATAAGGGCGATAGTCTGAAATAAACGGAATACTCAACTCTTAAGAAATAAAACATATTTTATAAATTCGTTTCAAATCAAAATCACAACCAAAACCAAACCACTTGCACGTTTCTTTGTAGAGTTCCAACTGACAAAAAAACTCTCCTACATTGCTTTTCACTTTAGATTGGGCGGTCCGCAAATACCTATGGAGTGCTATGGATAAGTGTTTGCAGCATCCGATCGTGGTTATTGCCCCCCGAGGCAGGCAAATGAACGGAACGCTCCGGCGCCCCGCCGCTCAATTTTAAAACCAAAAAGATTCGCTTCAACTATTCCAAATGTAAGTACATTTACGAAATGATTTCAATTCCTCGATAACAATCCAGAGAGGTCACACCGCCAGCGTTATGGGCACCATGCCGCAAAATGAAATTTTGGAAGGGGTGTTTTTTCTATAGTTATTTTTAGTCCTAGTTTTAAATTTTATTTTTAATTCATTTATTTTATTTTTAAGTTGCCGAATTTGTATGTTAGTAAACTTTAATTGTGTCAATTCATTCCTCGATGCATGTCAAGTTTCTACAGATAACTTACCTATTACTATATACTATCTACATGACGATATCTACCTAATTGTTACGTGGTCCGATCATCGCGTTTTACCGAGTAGTTATTTATATTAGTAAAATGCTTTTTCACGGTTTTAGAATATTAATTAAGAGAGATAATGAACCTACCTATACCCACCACCACTTCAACCTATTTCTATCCCACTGCTGGGCAGAGGCCTTCTCTCATCAGGAGACGATTTGGGGGAATCCCCAAGGGGGACCTGTGCGGGTGGGGATGAGTGAGACTTCACACAGTCTACATCCTTGAATTACTTCGCAGATGCGTGCAGGTTTAATGAATAGAACAGAATGCTTTTATTTGACGATTGGATTTCTTCACAACGTTTTCCTTCACCGAAAAGTTCAGTGGTAAATTGAAATTGATTTTCGCACATAAGTAAACTCAGAGTTGCGAGCCGGGTTGGAACCCCCGACCCTTTGCACGAGCAGCGGTAGCTCAAACCACTATGCTGCCACGGCTTTTGGAAATGTGTTCCAAAAGCCGTGGCATGTAAATTATGCAAATCTCTTATTTTCTACCGCAAAAAGTAGTGGCAGCTAAATAAGTCCTAGTTCGATTACGTTATTCATTCGGTTTAATAAAATGTATAAGGGTACTTTGATATGTTTGGCATAATACAGAACCAATCTCATAAGTATCTTAGCAATTATTTGAGAGCTTGTTTTTGATACATTGCGAGAATATGGTAATGTCATGTCAATTATTTCGCGTCGTTCCCCTCCTATCGTATGTCAAAGGCAAACAATCTTCTGATATTTTACGAGAACATAATGAGAGTTGATGTATGCATGATATTAACAAGAATTTTTCGGTGTTTCAAATAAATATAGAGCGCTTGAGGATCGAGTCCTTAGAAAATTACATATTTAGTACATTTACTTAGGTACTGAATATGAGATTATCAGATTAGACATGTTGTCGTTGATTAAGTACATGATGAAGAAAAAAACAAAGCGCAAAGTAAATCCAGCAGTAGGTTAGACGACCCTCCAGGCGAACTTTGTAATTTGTACATTGTTTGTTAAAGAACGATAGGGAGCGTCAACAGAGGCGTTGTCAGGGAGTTTACTTCACCGATATACAGCGTCAAGTTGTTTGCAAGAGCCCTTGCCGCCTTCCAATCTCTACTTGAGTTCACACCTAAAGCACGGGGTGAACACAGCCTACAAAAGCACGAGTTCGAAGTGTCAATGTTTGAGTGCAAGGACGTCTGTACACTTGTAAATGTGTGAGTACCAGTACGTGGGCCAATGATTCACTCTCCATCTCCGGATGAAACAAATGACGGTAAGGGCGAGTTGGGCGCAAGTTGCGCACCGGCTAGATTCAGGCTGGTGATCCCGTGGCCATTCTGTATGTACTCGTAGCACTATTAAATATTCTGTGCCTAAAGCACGCTTTAATTTAAAACTAGGCTAAACATTTGACAATCTCCTTCTTCTTCTTCTTCACCCAATGTTGGGCATACGTCTTTCCGATTTTTCACCTTCTTACTTACCACTCTGTCCGTTTCCGTTATTTTCCAGAAGGGGCTTTTAAATACTCAACTAAAAGTTATTGTTAAGCCCTACTACTACTACTACTACTACTACTACTACTACAGGCTATTTGCGTCCTACTGCTGGGCACAGGCCTCCCCTCATTAAGCCCTAAGACTGCTGTAACCAATTAGAAAAGTCTTTGCGTCATCGCTAGCAAAACGAATTTTAGCTAGAGTCAATTTCCAGTTGAAACTGTGCTACTACTACTACTACTATACAGCCTATTTGCGTCCCAGGCTGGGCACAGGCCTCCTCTCATCACGAGAGGGTTTGTAGTCCCCACGCGGGCCCAGTGCGGATTGGAGACTTCACACACATCTTTGAACTACTTCGCAGATGCGTGCAGGTTTCCTCACGATGTTTTCCTTCACCGAAAAGCTCAGTGGTAAATTCAAATTGAATTAAACTTAGAGGTGCGAGCTGGAATCGAATCCCCGACCCTCTGTATGAGAGGCGGTAGATCGAACCACTAGGCCACTACGGCTTGACATTGTGCGACAGTATGAAAATAATCTTTTGAACAGTTACCGCTACTGTAGTTTTTAGATATACCTACCTCTTACTGTCCCAAGCAAGTGCATTTCTAGCTCGTCTAATCGTCATTGAACAGTGATTTCGTGATCAAAATTACTTTCAGTACAATTAGTTTCAGTTCAACCTACGGTCTATCTTGAAAATCGTTGTCATTATATGTATAGACAGGTCCAATAAAATTGACAAAAAGATTCATTAATCAGCGATGCCAAACTGACGGAGCAATTTTATGGAACGCTGCTCTTGATATATTAAAACTGCCAAGACAGTACTGTCATGGAGCCATTACCAAAGTGACTGCTTTTTTGCGAGACAAGATTTTTTTATAAAAGTAATATTTCCATTAGTTCATGCATTATTTCTAAGAGTCACTGCAGAAGGCGCCAAATAACGCAACAGTAATATCCAACTTATCGTCAGGTATGAAATAATCGCTGTTAGCAAAATCGGTCATAAGAACAAGTCAGTTTTTTTCCCATAAAACGACCTCCACCTCATTTAATCATATCACAATAGATATAAATATTGATAACCGCTAAAACATGCAGTAAGATTACTTAGTATGCATGTATTGCTCGTAGTAGTTATGTGAATTTTGTGAAAAAAGAAACTGAAAAATAAGTAACTGAATACCTATTTTATACCTCTTATAGTTAAAATGTTCTTACTGCGTTTTTGATAAAAGTAAAGTAGGCACTTATGGTAATGAACATGGTTATAACCTTAATAACCTCAAGCATGATTCAGTTCGTTGTGTAAAAGTCTTATTCGCTAGGAAAATTAGTTTACCGTCATTTCCCTGTCACATAAGCGTCCCCAGCCTTCACGCATGCACTGGCTTAAATATTCCCTGAAAACTTCCTCTCTTCATCTAAAGGGCCACTGAGCCGGTTATAATGAGAGTCTTGCTACGCTTTGAAATTGCCGAAATTCGTAACCTCAAGCAATTACAACGTGTCATGTGATAATGTTAACATTATCACGTGACACGCTGTAATTTGGAGTATTAAGTAGCATTCAACATTTATGGAGATCCATACTATACATAATTCTATACAAGTATTAAATCTATGTATGTGTTTGTTTTTGTATCCTTCTTTCGAGCCAAAACGATCCCGATTTTGATGTATATTGTTTGGATTTCGATATTTCCACGGGTTTGGGTTTTTTAAGACCATTTTTTGAAGTGAAAACTTCTTTAGCGGCGCTGTGCACTTTTTGTGATGGGAAAAAAAATTTAAACTCGCGACAGATCACGTGACCGTAAGACGGACACGTGACCTGATCGAAAAACTGTTACAATGTCATTGAAACCAGTAGACCGCCGGCGCGGCGTAGGAGAGAGGAAGTAAGTATCCCCCTAGAAATGAATATTATATTTTACCACATAAATGATAGTACTTTTATACTGATAATTAAAGCAATTCGTGGAAAATTATTCCCTAACCATTCCAAAATATCAAAAATGCACAACGTTAATATTCAAGTTTTCACTTCTGCCGGCACTCCCGGAGTGCAACCCGTTGTTTTTTTTAAATAGGTACCTACTCGTTTTCTGTATCGGTTTACTTGACAACGACTTCGTTGTCAGTCAGTGTTTAATTTCTTTTCTAGGAAAAAACTAGATGATATTTAAGTACGTAAAAAGTGAAAAGTTTTTACTTACTTACACAGCTATGGTTGGTCATATTACTCTTCACTCATCCATCAGTAAAATGCTATAAAGTACATACAAATGAACGTTAATTTAATACAATATCTTTTTGATATAAGTAGGTACATGCATTTAGATGAGGGTAGGTAAACTTGCCGAGCTCTGAATATCAACGTTGTATTATTATTATAACTGCAGCAGTTAGACGAAAGCAAAATCAAAGCATCTACTCGTGTAACTCTCAGAACCTTAATACACGGGGCAATATCATACCGAGCATGAGAAAAATAATAAACGTCTCAATAGTTAAAATGTTCACATCTTAGTTATGATAATTACAATAATGTCATGTATTAAATATTTAAAAAATATTATAATAATAGCACGTAACTGTCAGCAGACCTTAAAAAGTGTTTTGCTGAAATGTCATTTCATTATAGAACAAATAATAAAAACACTAAGTACCTAAAGCTTTTAATATAGGCTTTTCATGATTGAAGTCTAAATATTTTTTACAATCAAACCTAATTACGAAGCTATTTACTCGTTTGAAGATGACAGGTTGTTAATTGCTCGACTAAAATGATTTTCAAGTAATTTTTATAAAGTTAACAAATTTAAGGGTCTTTGAAAGCCCTTATGAGAACATTTGTAATGTAAAATGTTACCAACTTTGGTCCGAAATCGTAGGCCGCTTGAAACTCGTCATGGAAGAACCATAAATGAAGGGAAAAGTTTACTAATTTTGTATCAACGCCATATTATATCCATAAGTTTTGTAGCTAATGTTTAATTTGTGCTGTAATTTATATATTACACTTGAAAATTGCGTGAGTTTAGGCATTCAGCTTTATGACCAAGTTATTTGCAAGACAATGGTGATGATAATGATAGCAAATCGATAGTGATTCTTTTCTTAAAGTATATTCTAGAGGTAGAAATTAGAAAGACTCGGAACAACTTTCCCACAACATGTCATACAAAAAATACGCGATTTTTTTTCAAATTACTATTTATTCCATTATTATAATTACTAGTAAACAATTTATAAGGCTCATTATCGTATACCTACTTTAAAAGTGCTATATTTCTGTCCTATTTATTTATACACGCGATCTCGGAAATGGCTCTAACGTTTTGGACGAATGGAACAAATGGGGCTTCGGGGGCGACAAATCGATCTAGATAAGTATCTAAGAAAACTCGGTTTTAGGTATTTTCACCCGAGAAAAGCTTGTCCCCAGGTCCTCTTTACCTACTTCACGTAAATAAGTACCTAAGTAGATACTTAGTCTTTTAATCAAACCGTGATTAGAATGATCGATGGGATTGATCACATGTTCCGTTTTTTTGGTACGAGTATATAAATTTAATACCGCAGGTAAAGGAAACAACAAAAATAGAAAATTAAGGTTTGATAGTACTGTATACATAAATATAATGCTGCCAAACTGTATAGATCCAAAAATGTTTAGACGTTTATCCAATAAAAACATCAAAATGTTATAATATCTATCTAGTAGAAAGTCTAAAAATAATTCTAGTTAAGTATAAGTACATAAAAAGAAATAGAGCAATCATTTCCTATTTTCCGTACGTCCACCCACAGTAATCCCGGCACATTTCATATTCACATTTGAAGCATTGAGACATCAGACAATACTTTATATCATACTTTATTTTATGGTTTCGTTGCTAAGTTGTTTGTTTATCTAAACTAAAACGGTAAACAAAATTTATGTATGTGTGGGTTAAAATCTCATTTAAGTGCGGCTCGAGGGTCTTACGGCTGCCAGTTCAGAGATAACTTTAATATGTTTTTTTCTTTTTATGTGTTTCCTTAAATTGGAGTTCATTTCGTTTTGACCTCTCATCTCATTTCAGTACTTCTCGAAAAGAAACCCTCTTTCCTTCCCCGGGACTCAAATTATCTGCTCACCAAATTTCACCTAAATCGTCCTGCGGTTTAAGAACGAAGAGGTAACAGACAGCAGACCTACAGACAGAGTTACTTTCGCATTTATACTAATAATAAGACTCTAGAAAAGTTGCGTGTGTAACTTGAAATTTAAAAGAAACGATCAAGTCCAGGAGACTATAATAAACGATACTGAACATAAAAAAAAAAACGATTTTTACCCATCTGCGCTACAAGGAGGGTTATGTTTTTAGAAATAAATTCTGTCTTGTGTGTGTATATAATATGTATGTTTGTACGAATTGAACTCAAAAATTACAGGTCGGATTACAATAAAATTTGATATAGCGGTATTTTATAACACACTGGTATAGGCTACTTTTTATCCCGGAAAATCCACGCAGACGAAGTCGCGGGCAGAAGCTGGTATATAATATTATTAGTACAAGACTTATGAATTATACATTTTCCAAAATTTTCATGTTATCTGAATAGCTTTGCTATTTGATAATAAATATCTGAACAAATGGCGCGCAAAATATGCGACCGTACGTTTCTCGGCGACTACGGGTAGAGTCTGAATTCAAATGCTTGCGAACATGAAGTACTCAAGTAGCGGCAGGTACCTACTGAGGTTTGCGTTGAGTTAGACTGTGGTGTATTTTGTACCCACTACGTAGTCCAAGAGGTTGGAATGATTTGCATACGTTGTTTTAAGTAGTACCTACAGGTAAAGTTAGACTAAATCTAAGTACTGCTTAGCATAATATGGAAGTAGGTACCTAAATAAAACTTTATTTGTAATTTTATTTTATCTGGGCACTAGAAATGTAGGGTATTCTACCCCCTTAATGGGGAGGGGGGTAGGGTGGGCCATTTACAAACTAGGGGCGAGTAAAGTGTCATTTCACACACGTTAATAATATTAGTATTCATTTCAAAATCGGGTGTTCTACGGGCAAAAACCATTTTTTACATTATGACTAAATAAATAAACTACAACCATGAATGTATAAAGTAGGTATAATATAAAGTAGGTACTCGAATTCTATGTCTACGCAAACGAAATCGCGGGTATAGGTACGCATAAATATGTGTTGTATATATATTCTTAACCAAAGCCAAGGCTTTACTCTAACAAAAAATTACAGTGCTACGTGACGACCCTTTTCTACAGGATCGAAATAAATGTGGTTTTCTCTCCCTTTTTCACGTTAGCAAAAAACCGCCTATCCATACCGTCAATATTCTCTGCGAATATTTATTTCCATTAAAAAAATACAGCTGCGGACCAATTTACTAAAAAGCTTCCAAATGCTTTCAGTTTTCGCATTGATTTTCATGATTACATAATCACGAAAATGTGTTTGCGTATTCATGCTCGGAAAATTCTTTAAAAGAATATTGTTCACTTTATGTTTTCTCTTTGTTTTATAACAATGGATGTCTCTGTCATCAAAGGCTGTCTTCATAGAACGGTAAGACGAAAGAATACATGGAGACGTTATTGACACTACAATTAAATCATACTTGTCTCCTAAAAAAGTTAAAAGCTTAATTAAAAAAAAAACATTATATTACAGACTCATAATTGGTTATTCCTGGATATAATATATATTAGATTATTCGTGATTAGTGACCATAATTAGTCGAATAAATACCCATTTCTAAAAATACTACCTACTTACTTTCGAGAACGAGTATTTGTTTGATTGAAAAATAGGAAACATTCTTCAAATGTCGTCTTCATAAATTACCTTTCGCCTGACCGTGTCTGATAGAAAACGCTGAAATATGTACCTAGATATTTTTTTTAGAGCAGGTACTTATTAACTTCAGGAATTAATTCCGTCATTTGTTTGATTAGATAATGCAATAAAGATTAAATAAAAGGTAAAACACTTCATAGCACTAAAGTTCAAAGAATTTATCGATATATTCTGACGAACATCAAAAATGTTCTACTTATATCTTTTCAGAAATGAAAGGACCTCAAAGACCGCATACCTTGAAACTTGAACCAAAGAGCTAAAGTTCAACAAGCCTGCGCTTAAGGTGTACTCATGCAAGACTAAAACCGGGGACATATTTTCAGATAAGAACTTTCTAAACTAAAGGGCATTAATATTGAGTTCGCGACGCGAACTTCCGCGAACTTCGCTTATGCTCTGCTCTGACACAAATCACCTCTTTTGTTGAACGCTGTTGTCGCGTCACGTCTATTCTAATACAATAGAGAGGAAAAGTTAATATTGATGGATGTAATCTTGAAACTATTTAACACAGACCGACGTGGCTTTGTAGGTACCTACTTAAGTACGAGTTTATAAGTTGTAAGCTTTTCCTTTTACTATATACCTATATACATATGTAGGTAAGTATAAGCTCTGAAACTGAAAGTTTAACTTCATAATAATCTGTCATACGTCGTCTAGGTACGTCTATTGTATAATAGTAGAATAAAACCACAGTGTACACTTATGTACACTGTGGTTTTATTCGGAAAATCTACCAAATTTTCAATCGAATCTCGACTTACGATAATATAGAGATCTTCTACTATATAAAGTCCCGCGCCTTCACATTTCAAAATGCTTCAATGTGTTTAAAAAGCACCACCAACACTCTCAACACATGTGTGCGTGCTGAGACAGCCATCAACTATGCATTGAGAGTTTTCGTGGTGCTTTTTAAATAATAATAAAAATAAATAAGCGTTTTGAAATGTGAAGGCGCGGGACTTTAGATAGTAGAAGATCTCTACTTCGGTAATGTAGTGCTATTATTGATGTTTTACGACTGGAATCTTCGTGAAAAAAACCAACTTCTTCAATTATTTTAAATGTGAATCTAAAGATAACCCTAAAATGAACCCATTAAAAAAAACGAAATTTTCTAGTTTCGATGATTTATGTACATATTTAAAGATGTCCACAATCTCAAAATGTAAGAAAACACTTTAGTTCAGTATCACGGAATATGAAACACCTACCGTTTAAACTACATACAATATAAAATTGCAAGCAGCTTGCGCACACAAAGGAGCTCGATCTAAAATGAAGCTGAAAATAGAGTATCGTAGCGTCGTTTGGTGACTTGTAGATACCTACTCAGCTATCTGACTGGAAACTATCTCAAGACTGTTTCGTGTTTCTACACATCGGCACACTATTTGCATTAGGTACTCAGCTAAAATTAACCATTTTGATGCCATGACAATGAAGTTATAGAATGGCTACGGAATCACCGCTCGCACGGTCACAGACGTCCTCGCACGCAAACATTGACACTTCATTCGATTGTATTCGAGATCGCGTTTTTATAGGCCGTGTCCGCCTTGTGGTAATAGTTTCATGAGCGCCTAGCATCAAATTGCACGTAAACAAACTTCATTAGATATGAGCTCATGGTGTCCTATATACTACCTTTATTTCAATTCAATGGCAGCAAAAAGGTTAAAGTCCGTGACTACGTAAGGACATGCCTACCACATCATTCGTGATACCTCGCCTGTCGTCTGCAGCCGGGTACGAACAATGGTAATCAGCAAAGCTGTCAAACACAGACAACTGAAGATGACCGTAAGAGGCGTGTCCGGCGTCTCTGAATATCAACGAGGACTATTAACATATCTTCATGGCCTCTCTTGTGTTTGCTTGCGGTAGACAGCTATAGAGTAGTAACACTATAATATGTGTTTTGGATTTACTTATGGTCTCTTTGATATTAAGTGAGTTCTTATTCCTTCAGATTATTTGGGACGGCAAATGACACTAAAAGTACAAGGAATATTTTTACATTTAAAATATAATGTCAAACCATTATTGTCCTGTCTTCAGATTAGCTTCTGTCATTAATCAAATTTTAACTTTACTACATTATTCTATAGTAAGGTTCCCACCGCTAAATGGACTCCATTAGAAAGTTCAATGTCACCAAAAGTGCCATGTTCGGAGTTTCTTTGCGTGACAGAATCAATATAATTGAGCATATTTGCTGAAAAATTGACGATCTTAAAGTGGCAGTGCGCGGGGCACATTGCTCGCAGAAATGATGGTTGATGGGGCCAGAAAGTTCTCGAATGGCGCCCGCACACAGATGAGTCGGTAAGGTGAAAAAATGGAGCGACGATCTGGTGAGGATTGATGCAAGTGGCAAATACTGGTCTAACTTTGAGCCTTGGGGGAGGCCTTTGTCTTTGTCTAGCAGTGGACGTCTTTCGGCTAAAATGATGATGAAAAGTATCAGTTCGCAATTATTTACTCATCGTCGAACTCCTAGCGTCACACTGCGCCGCGGCTCTAGTTGTGTCCGCAGTCCACCCGAAAGCCCTAGTTAGGTTAGCATTGCAAACCACAACCCCATGTAAGATTCAATCTCTTGATTGCACCGCATCCATTAACGCTAATGCTGGCGTTTACGTTGTTCTATATTCATAGGGCTTAAACCTAAATGTACGTCCTAAGAACGGACATCTTAGGTACCTATTTTATACTAGCTTCTGCGTGGAATTCGGGTATATTACATCATTCTCGCTGGAACTATGCTTTTTACGGGATGACCGATGAAAAGTAGCCGATAGTGATTTAAAAATGGATTAGTGTTAATTTTTCAGCAGATAGCAGGTGGTTCTTTCAATGAATAACTGACATGTAAAGTTCTAAGATCCCTGCTCCCTTGGGTTGTGTATTTATCACATTGAAATCAATATCAATAGGAACTTTCCAGTTTCATTAGAGCTTATCCCTTGAGCAGAAAATAGAAACCGCAGCATAGTTAGTTGCTCTTAAAATGTAGGTCAACGTTCAGTCACACTTAACGGCAGTCAACCAGTTTCAAAAATATTCGCTTGTACATTTAGCGATACGTCTATATCCGTCTGCCTTTAAGCGAGGGACCCATGCAAGCGATTGTGGTCTTTAACTGCCACCGTATCGCATCCCATTGCGGTGTGCGGAGCGACGGATTCGCGTACAGCGACGACGCACTATCGTACGGATTTACTCCGTATCTCTGTCCGAAGCTGCGGTGGACGACGAACAAAAGTCCGCACGCACAAGTGTGTGGCATACCCTGCATCGCATCTCCATCCGAGAGTGCAAACAGTCCTGCGATTCGCACATTCGCACGAAGAGGCGGAGCCAGTGGTGTACAAATGAAGATTCTACAGTACAAAGTGAAGACGCTGTCAAGAGCTAATGACAATGTCTGTTTGCATTGGAGGGAGCGAGAAGCACGAACGCGGCATGTGGGCGATAATATACGTACAAAGTCAGAAAAATGAAGATTAAAAAATCCCACATTGCATGAACAATATAAATAAGCAAATTTGTAAAATGAGTATGACGGAATAGTGTATTCAATTATAGAAATATCTGCGTTAAAAATAAACTTATAGAACCGTTTGAATGGGATTAGAAGACGTAACTTCACGATTTTTTTCATCGAACCTATTTCATGAAATCCTTTTTACGAAATAGCATGTATTTAAAGTATATAGTGAATATTAACAGATATTTTATGAGTTGTGACAAAATAATATAGTTTTCATTTAAATACTGTTTAAATAAGTCTATTTAGGTCTTGTCAGCGCCTTAAAAACCGCACCAGAAGCCGCTGCGATATTGCGGAGTATTGTGACAACCGCCCTCAGGTGGCACACCACCATCACATCTGATTGTACGTTGGCGGCCGGATTGGTCCAGTCGGTAGTGACTCTGCCTTCTGTTCCGAAGGTCGCGGGTTCGAGTCCCGCTCGGGGCAAACTTTGTGTGATGAACACGAATGTTTGTACTCGAGTCATGGATGTTTAGTATTTATATATGTATGTGTTTCTCTATATAAGTATTTATATCGTTGTCTAGCACCTGTATTACAAGCTTTGCTTAGTTTGGGGCTAGGTCAATATGTGTGAAATGTCCCAAGATATTTATTTATTTTATTTATAAGCGAGTGCCCGACTTATCTCTTCTGCACTCTACAAAGTAATTCAGTGGCACATTTGGCAAATCGGATCGTGAACTCTAATGCCGTATGGAGCAGACGGAAATGTTCCGAATGTAGGAGTAAATAAATATCGCCGTATGCAACGAACAGGTCAAGCAAGAGTGTGGTTTTCGAATGCAACGTAAACAACTACGCTTTTGGGTCGTCCGCGATTTATTTGCGTTTCAATTAAGGCATTGGGAACATTTTTAGGTTTTGTTAAGTTGAAAACACTCATTTTGTATAGGTTATGTAGGTAATGAATAGATAAATTCAGAGGAAAATTATCTACATTCATCTGAAATATGTTACGTAATGTTGTTCGGTTAATAAATAAGACTCCGTATTTTGATGGCAAAATGATGGCAAACAGGATCCTTACTTATAATTTCATCATGATTGTTGGTCTAAAAATATATAATTATAATTTATAAGACATTGCTTGCCTACCTGATTTTAACATTTAAGATCATTATGACAGACTAACCGTTAACCACGACTTCGTCTGCGTAGATTTAAAATTAGTGCACCTTTTTTAAAAAAAATATTTATTATAAGCAAGTATTTGACCACGATCTCACCTGATGGAAAGTGACGATGTGGTCAAAGGTGATCCATACTTTCTTTCATTCTCGACTTGAAAATATATAAGTTATAGTTATCGGGGAAGAGACCGGCCGGTAGAGAATTCCACTCCTTAGCTGTTCCTAATAGTTCTATAGATGGTTATAGTTGCAAGAGTACCTAACTTATCTATTAGGAAAATGGCTTGACACGTGGAAACCCCGATCCTGTGGAAACATCGGGATAAACAAATAAACACTACCTATCTTATGTTATTTCCAGCGTATCAAAATATCTCTATAAAAAACATCAAAATTCTTCCATCCGTCTTATAATGAAGGAAGAACAAACACAAACAAACCTTCACATTTATAATATTAAGTACAGAAACAGATATCAGCAGATATCAGATATCAGCAGATATCTGTTTCTGTACTTAATATTATAAATGTGAGGAAAAATACGAAGATCATGTCCAATGTCCATGTTGTGCCAACTCCAGTAATAATCGGAGGCTCTGCGCTCGAAGTTGTTGACCATTATGTATACCTGGGACAAACAGTCCAGTTAGGTAGGTCCAACTTCGAGAAAGAGATCAATCGTCGAATCCGACTCGGCTGGGCAGCGTTCGGGAAGCTTCGCAGTGTCTTTTCGTCCAAATTACCGCAGTGTCTTAAGTCGAAAGTCTTCGACCAGTGTGTGTTGCCAGTGATGACTTATGGTTCCGAGACGTGGGCGCTTACGATGGGCCTCATAAGAAGGCTCAAGGTCACCCAGAGGGCAATGGAGAGGGCTATGCTCGGGGTTTCTCTGCGTGATAGAATCAGAAATGAGGATATCCGCAGTAGAACTGGGGTCACCGACATAGCCCGAAGAATTGCGAACCTTAAGTGGCAGTGGGCGGGGCACATTGCTCGCAGGACTGATGGCCGATGGGGCAAGAAAGTCCTGGAGTGGCGTCCGCGAACCGGTAGACGAGCTGTCGGTAGGCCTCCAACAAGATGGAGTGACGACCTTGTAAAGGTCGCGGGAACGCGGTGGATGCGAGTGGCACAGGACCGGTCTGAGTGGCGCGCCTTGGGGGAGGCCTATGTCCAGCAGTGGACGTCTATCGGCTGAAATGATGATGATGATGATGATGATGAGGAAAAATATAAGGAATCATATCGGAGGATCGTTCGACAAACTCCGTTTTTAGGGTTCCGAAGTCCACAAGGAACCCTTATAGTTTCGCCATGTCCGTCCGTCCGTCCGTCCGTCCGTCCGTCCGTCCGTCCGTCCGTCTGTCCGCACTATTGCTCGGAGATGCTTAGGTCTAGAGAGCTGTAATTTGGCATGAATATGCATATTAGTTACGCTGACAAAGTGGTACAATAAAATTTTGAAATATATTTTTTTATAGGGTACCTCCCCTACTCATAAAGTGGGGATGTAATTTTTTTTTCTTGCGTACCCCATAGTGCGGCATATCGTTGAATAGGTCTTAAAAAATATTGTGGGTTTGTTAAAACCATTTTTTGATTAAGTGATGCGTTTGTGAAATATTAAGCTTTAAAGTGCTATTTTTTGTTAGAGTCACGTGTCCCCCCCCCCCCCTGCCAGCTAAATGGTGGTATTTGGATGGCTGAAAAAAATCACGGTTGTGGCATATATAACGTAGTTGAAAGGAAAACTATCAGAGCTAAGTAGGCTGTACAAACTTACGAGTAATAGTCGACCAACTTATAATGATGATTTTTCTCGAGCGGCAGGGGCGTCGGGCGGGCACGTCATACCACAGGCTAGCTAGATGCTAATAAGTCTTAGAAAGGTACTGTAGGCATCCTCAACTTCGGAACCCTATAATTTGCGCGTGGCCCGACACGCACTTGGCCGGTTTTTCATCACATTTGTTAGCATTTAGTGGGTAACACTTTGATTGGATTGGATTCGTAAAAAAATCGGTTGTCTATAAAGTCGGTTTATGGACGATAATTTTACGTGATAACGTCATAAGAAAACATTAATGAATATGTCCCGTTACGTAGGACATACATCGCCATGAGGTCACATACATTGCATCAAGTTTTTCGTGGGCGCAGCCGGCGTTCCTCAATTTATAAGACGTTATCACCTCAAAAAAGATGCTGTGGCAGTATAGAGATGAGACTATGTATTAAAATTTTATTCTACTACTGCTACAGCTTATTTGCGTCCCACTGCTGGGCACAGGCCTCCTCTCAACACGAGAGGGTTTGGGCTATAGTCCCCACGCGGGCCCAGTCCCCAGCGGATTGGGGACTTCACACACATCTTTGAATTGCTACGCTGAACCGTGGTGGCCTTAGTGGTTCGACCTACTGCCTCTCATGCAGAGGGTTCGATTCAGCCTCGCTTCGGTCGAACTAAGAGGTAAGTTTACTTATATGTGCGAAATTCAATTTGAATTTACCACTCCGCTTTTCGGTGAAGTAAAACATCGTGAGGAAACCTGCACGCATCTACGAAAAATTGTATTCAACCTAATTAAAATATCGACTTTGTGTCAAAGTTACATTATTTCAAAGGATCACTGAGAGCAACATGTATTTATCCTATATCTATCAGAAACATGTATAATAATGTTACCGGATGGCTGATGTAGGTACCAATAACGTTGCTGACATAGGTACCAAAGGTAACGTTAATTGAAGTCGTGTTATCGTCAACGTTTTGACTCGCTGTTGTGTTGTATCGACGATCGACGTATCATGTACCAATTAACTGGGGGATGTTACTGACGCAGATAGTCAAGAGCCATCATTCAGCCGCGTTGAAATTATCGATCAGCCATTCACCAATCAAGGCGGAGAAAATCCGCTACAAATAGATGAAATGTAGAATTTTGATAATGTAATTGGCTGAGCGAGCGAGGCGTCTTCGTTTCAACTTGGTTAAAAACGCTTTCGTACCTATGTCTGTCTGTTCTCTTCTACAGGTTGCATTTCTCTACCGATTCTCGTGAAATTTTATGACCAGGTTCCAAAATTACTTAAGTATAATAGTTATTTGTCGATTCAGTTTTTTTTTAACAGCCGAGGTATTGGAGAAACATAAAAGTACTGTTTCAAGCTATGCTATGCAAAAAGTCCATTAGTTCTCATAGCCACAACTTACTTTCAGAAATCATCGTAAGTGTATGTTTAACTTAGTGCACGTTCAATAACAGATCGTTAAGTTGTTGCATATAGAATAGAATAGACGTTGTATAGCCTTCTTCAGCTGATTTGAGAGGTGCGTGGCACCTCCTACACTACATAAATAGTTTGCCACCACAAACTAGAAATTAATACTTTATACAAACACTAACTTATTAAGCCCAAGTTCAAAAACTATTAATCAGTTTATTTGCCGTAGTTAAGTTACCCCGATCAATCGCTGCGGCAACGTGTATTCCCCGAAGCAGGTAATAGATACTGCGTTAATGACTTTCCTAACTTCGTGGAGTGAATTATATAGTGAGGCACCTGAGTTGAGTGGCCGAAGTTTCTTCATGGCAATCATCCGTCTTACTAAAATGTTTCATTTCAGGAATTTAGTAAATATTCATCACTAGAATTTAATTTAACGTCGGAGAGCCAAACCCGAGTCTTGGTGTTCAAATGCGATCCCACGGCATGTTGATGTACAGTCAGGGTCTCTACTTGACGAGCCACTCTTTAATTTAGTCGAGTATTGTAAATAGTTTACAGTCGAGGTCACACAGATGTTTTCCACTTTTGGACCTTAATATTTACAACGTAATAGGGTGGAAAAGTGTAAACATCTCTTTGACGTCGACCGTGCTAATGTCAGTCGTGATATTTCACGAATGCGTTATTCTTTTTTTAAACCAATGGTATAGGCAAACGAGCGCACAGCCCGCCACCGGCCCATGGACACCGAAATCCTATGACCCCCCATTAAGAAACCATAAGATCTCGAATGCGTTGCCTATCCTGAGGCATAAGATTCTTACTACAAGGTTAAGAAAGTATCATAGTGACTCATCAAATATTGTCCGTGACCTTGCCATGAATGTTGGTGGAAGGACTGCCCTACAAATAATTGTCAACAACCTCAAGAATCACTGTCCACTTAACAAAAATCTGTATGTTATAGGAATAACTGACAGCTCCCTATGTAGGGGATGTCTGTCAACCGAAGAAACAGCCACCCATTATGTTGTCCTGGACCACAAGGCGGTGTTTACACAACTGGCTGGCTAAATCAGACACTCTATGCTACTTTCAAATGCTGGTTTATACATTAGCCAAGTGCGGAAACAAGAGCCCATAGCCATAACCATGAACTAATTAAGGATTTCTACATACAACTCTGTGGTAAATACTCGGTTTTCACTGAACACTTTTCACGACTTGTTACAATGATAAAGTCCTAAATACAGGAATAACCGGACTTATAAACACTGAACAGAAAAAGCACTGCGAACAATTATTAGGTTACCTATTTTTTAGTTAAGTCTTAAGTAAATATTGCACGAGTAAAACAAAATAAGATATCTAAAATGTAGTCCGATTTCTTGTTCATTTTTAGATAGAAAGTGGAGATAAATGCCGGGTAACTAGACTAGCCGGTGTATTTATATCAGCTTTTTTGCCTGCATGTGAAAGACATCGATTACACAAACGAGCCAAAGCAAAGGATAGGTAGTCTAAGAAATGAGTTTGGCCGGTTGGGTGTTAATTGGCAATTAGACCTAATGGCGGCTCTGCCCGAAATATTGTGGCACAAGCCAATATCGTGAGCGTGCAAGCTAAATACATTATGCTAATGTTGAGCTGAAATCGATACATGGTCCCAATAAGGAACACTGCAATATGAAACCCGTTGCAAATATGGAGTACATACCTAGTTTCCCGAATAAAATAACGCTCGCGAATAAAGGTGGTGGGCAAAGGAACATAGATAATCTTACAAAGGAACCTGTGGATGTTTCTTAAATATCTTTATTTCTAACCGCTGATCAACAATTGTGTATGGATGAAAATATTTTGACAGGTGAACAGGATGATAATAATAACATTCCGTATCAAGAGAGAAAAATCACAGAAGTTTACATGCCGTATATTGCGCGTAAAATAGAGCCGTCATGTCTCAAAAAAACATCAAGCACTTGCTTCCGACAGTAATAGTCTCTAACCGTCCGCTGATGGCATAGACCTCGGTTTAAAAGTATTCGTAGTAAGTCACGTGTCCACAGGACGTGGACGGACGACGGTGATCGATTAGTCAGGTTCGCTATTAGCAGCGTTTACTTACACGAACCCAATATTCTCCTTCCAATCTGGGCGCCTAATAGTACCTAAAGTTTTCTGGGTCGTACATCAATTAGCCTTATTAGTCTTCGACTGCGTTGCATTTCATAAAACTTAAAACCTCTTTTAACTCCTTTAAAGGATATTTTTTAGGGTAAAAAGCTCTTTCTATCTCTCTAATGGTCCACCACACACAAAAAATACGTCAATCAAACACATTTTTCTATACGTGGTAGCGTGTTAAGCCAAGTACAAGCTTACAGAACTGGCGAGCACCACCGTGTGTAATATTATTTACACGAACCATTTGGAGCCACTTTTGACCCCCTCATAACTCAAAAACTATTTCACATGAACATGTCAGGCTCACAATATTTGAGACTTGCGAGATTTGAGACCTACATACGTGCTCCATATTTCATAAACACACCTTTTATATTAGTGAAATAATATTTAATTTGGTCTTATTTCATTTATGTTTTGATGAGATAAAATCTACATCGATAGACTGATGTCATGGATAAATAATTTATTACAACCTTCAAGTTCAAACTTTGAAAGACTGCGAAGTCGGTTTTAAGTTAACCAAAGACAATCTATGAACTTGATATCGACATCGTAGTTGGGAGTTTGAAGGCGTATTTGATTCAATTTGTAGGTATTACATTAAATGGGTTGTTGGGTAAAATCCTTCGACAATTTCAGGGAGAGAAATGCAGACACTCACCTGGCTCCTGGACCGTAGATCTTCCAGGGGGCCCCCTTCAGCTTCTCCACAGGCAATACTGGTTATCTTTGAAATACGCGTTCATTTAAGGCTATATTACACGAGCACTTTTTTGGTTAGGAATTAAATTAGGAGTGTTCGCGCCGTTGCGTGCCGTCGTTGACAGAGACGAAAGTATGTAGGTATAGGCTAGGCTATGAGTTTCGTCCAATAGGAGCGCTGTAGCTAGTGTCTGCATGAAAACCCCGTTTGTCGAGTTTGAAATTTGAATTTGGAATGCAACGATTTGTCTTGTGCCAGTTTGAAGTCTTGATATGAAAGAATATACAAAAGTACGGAACATGGGCGACAGTTATGACGCAGGGGTGCTACTGCAAAGATAACTAGATCGACCGTCGCATATCAACGTCACAAACTAGTGCGGTCGCCGAATCCGAGGACAGTCCGAGGTTCAATTTAAACTTCGGCTTTATTCGATTTTTGTTTTTTAATTAATCTCCTCTTCCTGCGGTTTGTTTCCACTTTGTGAATGGCTGTCGATTGCGAACTTTTTTTTCTCTTTCTAACAATTGACAAGCTTTTTAATTAGTTCAGTTTCAGGCTGGACTTAGGTTGGTGAAAAATAGAAATTATTAATTTAGCTTTCCTGCGTTATTAAAAATTCAAAATAACTAAGAAACTCCTTAAAGATGATAAGAACTTACTTTATTCCTTTTGATTATACAGGTGATATTCTAACCCAATCCAAATTAAAGCATACTTAATCATCACTACATAGTATAAAACAAAGTCGCTTTCTCTGTCCCTATATCCCTATGTATGCTTAAATCTTTAAAACTACGCAACGGATTTTGATGCGGTTTTTTTTAATAGATAGAGTGTTTCAAGAGGAAGATTTTCGTATATAATTTATTTTTAACGCTCAATTCCCGCGGGAACGCTATAACCGAATTCCACGCCGACGAAGTCGCGGGCAGAAGCTAGTTTATTAATAAACTACCCATTGTCCGCTACTTCGTATGCGTAAAACATTGACATGTAAAAATCATATTTTTTCCCGTTCCCAAAGGAATTGAGGGAATTCCTCTCCTGAGGGAAGTCGGGTGATCGATCCTCCATTCGATCTTGAAAAAATCGCTTTTCAAAGTAGCCTTGAAAAATGTTGGTAATTATTATGACATTGACCAAGAGGTCATTGATGATCAGTACCAATGGGATTAATTGGTACATATAGATCAGTCACCAGCATCACCTACTTACGAACTATTAACCAATCCGCTTATCATATGGACCTCGCCTCTAATCACGATTGGAAGGGTATGGGATGCACCCACGCGGGCCCGATGCGGTCAAGAATTTGCCGAGCTTTAGGAACTATAGAAAAAGCAAGTTAAACCTAGAAGAAAAAACTTCTATTATCGCCTGAATGACAATTTGAAGTGCCACTTGGAATATTGGACGCACATTCGTAGGTACGATGAGATTGTCAACCTACGCATGATATTTGTTAATTTATGGCAGGTACAGTAAAATAGCAGTACAAAGTACCAGTTCAGTTCAAGTGACAACACCAGCCAGCAATTGCTGCAAGGACCCAAGGTCGGATTCTTGGGGCAATGGGGGGCCGTCTTAGTGATCAAGGGGTGGCTGGGAGATGCATGCTATCACATGATGGTTACCTGGGCATGCAGATGCCGAACGAAGCTACTGCACATCTTGCGGCATGCCACCTTAGCGTAACACGCTACTCCCCACCTCGGCCAAAAAGATCCTTGAGACTGCGTCCCCTCACCCTCAAAATACGTGGCCTCTATCCGAGCTACCGGTGCGCCAAGTAGATACGGACGGAAGTGTAGGTGGAGCGGGAGCTCGGAGAGACAGGAGGGTGTAGAGCCAGCCCGTATACAGGCAACGTAAAACCAGCATGGGGAGGATAGATACTATACTTTGTGTGTATTATATAATAAGGAAAAGGTTGTGTTATTCTCTTCTCGTTTTCTGTTATCCCGGCGTTTTTGGATATAAATTCTTGAACGTTGCGCGTATGCCGCTCTACGTGGAGATGTTAGTTTTAATTTATGGTAGGTACAGTAAAATACCAGTGGGTTTATCAAAAAACATTTACTTTGTGCAGTTCCTATGGAGATAGAAAGAATATTTTCCTTGTTTATACAACTGCACTGTAGCATCTGTATTCGTTAGACGAATGTTCGAGTAATCAAATTCATAACATACCGCATTATCGCCGTAAAGGTGAAATTTCTGCATCATATTAAAAGGTATATTAAAGGTAACAGAGTTAGATACCAAACATTTCACAGTGTTCACAATTCGTGGCACGTCGCCTAAGACAATACGCTACTTCTCTAAAATGGCTTTTATCGTTCTCCTTTCTTTTTATTAAAGATACACGTTTACCGTGTCGAAGTGTCGATTATATTCGGCCCAATAGGAACATTTTTATGTTACCTACACATAATCTTTAAGTAAACAACAACAGCGGCACAGTACAATAGAAACAGTGCGATCAATGAACAAATTGTTCAGTTCATGTTCGTAATGGAAAAGCGTATCATATTATTACACGAAGTCACGTAGAGATCTTCTACTATCTAAAGTCCCGCGCCTTCACATTTCAAAACGCTTCAATTTTTTTATTATTATTTAAAAAGCACCACCAACACTCTCAACGCATAGTTGATGGCTGTCTCAGCTCGCATACATGTGTTGAGAGTGTTGGTGGTGCTTTTTAAATACATTGAAGCATTTTGAAATGTGAAGGCGCGGGACTTTAGATAGTAGAAGATCTCTAGAAGCCATTGTTTTTCAGTTTTGACGTGATGACGTCTTATAAATTGATGAACGCTCGCTGCGCCCACGAAAAAACATGGCGCAATAGTAGCGTTGTAGCGTTACGTAGCTTTGTAGCGTTACGTGACCTTATCACGAATAAAATTATCGTCCGAAAACCGACTTTATGGACGACCAATTTTTTTTCAATTTTAATTTCAGCAGATAGGTGAATTTGAAATGGCAGGGCTATTGTTGTAAATTTTAACCATTTTAATCTCCAAGATAGACAGCAAACAATTTAAATATATGGGTTTACAATTGTCCATGCTGCCGTCCTAAGGAAAAAGGCGACCTTTCGACAAAACACACTTTGGAGATAATCGCAAAAAACTGATCAAAATCTTCTTTTTGCAATTTCTACGAAGTTTGCAAAGATATTTCAAAAATTTGTTTTGCATTAAAAGTATTGATTTTTTTACTTATTTTAAATAATAACATAACAATTTATAAAGCATCCGTTTATTTTTTAAACGGGTTTTTTCATTTTTGCTTAGTATAAAAATAATATTTTGTACTTAAAAACAAGGAAGAAGACCGTATATGCTCATTATACCCCCTTTTTAGCTAGTATAGATCACATACATCTGCAATAGAAACTATTCCTTGGCCGTATCACACCTCATGCTTAATAAGAAAGACGTATATTTGATTTATACGTACTTTTTGCCTAGCACGTCATTCAAAAAATTATAAGGATTACTGCGAACGTTAAAATTACACCTGTGTACTAGACAATAAGTACGTATACCTTCAAAAGTCAAAGAATATACGTTCTTTTTACCTAGCATATCACGGTGGAAAGGTTTGGGTACGTGCACGGTAAAACACGTATAATGTATAGGGGGAAAATGTACAAGTTAAATTATAAATTTAATAAATCGATCAAATAGCATTATAACATAACTACGTTTGAACAATCACACATTCCTAAAAAAATGTTGGTATTTTCATAATAGGGGACCATTTTACATAATAATATGATGATGAAATTCTTTCTAAACCTAAAATCTGTCGATAATAAAAACCGCCTTCAAACTTCTACAGACTGCGAAGTCGGACCAAGTGAATCCACCCAAGCAATATGATGTTCTAAGGAATGGTTAACTTAACTTAACAATGTCTTCGCAGTCCGTCGAAAATCATTTATTTAAAAAATTTAAGCGTTTTTTTATGTTTTCCTTGCTTGATTCGTAAAAAGTGTTTTATAATCCTGATTTTTTTTGATGACGACAAAGAGAGATAAAATACAAATATAACGATAAGATAGGGCAAATTACGTATACGTACCAAGTTCTCTGGATCCAAGAGAAGGGTGATCAGCACTGGTGCACAATTAGGTGGATACACCAAATCAGCAACAGACAGTGCAATGGAAGGTACCATCACTACATAGTATAAAACAAAGTCACTTCCTGCTGTCTGTCCCTATGTATGCTTAGATCTTTAAAACTGCGCAACGGATTTTGATGCGGTTTTTTTAATAGATAGAGTGATTCAAGATGAAGGTTTTAGTAGATAATTTGTTATAGTTTAATTCTCGCGGGAACGCTGTAACCAAATTTCATGCGGATGAAGTCGCGGGCAGAAGCTAGTTTATAATAAACCTTTGTTCTGGACAGATATGTTTTCATCATGATCCCGCAGCCAGCGCAGAGCTAGACAGTTTTCTACGACTCTTGCGCATGTTGATCTTCACATGCCTGTAGGACATGTTTGTTGTTGTGACACCTTAACCGAGGACCTGTGAACGTAGCTTTACTTTGGCGACATTTATTTATTTAATTAATTTTAGACAGGCAGCGATTCGCTGATGCGTCTAAATCATATGTTCATGTTAGTAAGAGAGTTTATCTAGTCTGTTTTTGAACTGGTTAACACTTGCACACATGCACAGTTTCAGTGTCAGTTTGTGCACATTGCACAATCAATTCTTGTTTTCCGGATAAAGCCTTTGGTGGGAAGTCACCGGTTTTCTTGACACTGTCTTCGTGTATTTATTCTCTTTCGAGACATTTGAGTAAATCTGATTTTATACTTAAAATGTTTCTTTTTCGGCTATACCCAAGTTTTAAAACGCATGTAAAATTGACTCTTTAAACGTATTCCATTTATACCTATATATAAAATCTATTTTAGGCAGTTGTTTGCATTCTAGGTAGGCTATTTGCTTGGAAGCCGAAACAATTATCATGTGTATATGTAAAAACCTCACAGTAAAAAAAAAATACAAACCTACCTACGTGTTGAAGTCGTTACTAATTCACAATCATGCGTCGCTTAGTGAGTGATGAATGAATCCTTTAATGTTCTGAATCCCCATATGGCTTCACTCATTTAAAAAATTAAATTAATTTTATAGATGCGAAGGTACATAAAAAAGAGTATATTTTTTGATATATTTATCTTGTATCACTTTATTCAAAGTTTACTTGACTATCATCTTGTTTAAAATACATTGACGAAGATAAAGTCCCCTTAAGACGAAGTAGCCTCTTTGAAGTACAATAATAAATTAATTTATATAAAACAAATGATTAAGTTGTATGTAACACTTAATTTCATAATTATCAGAACATATAGTCTTATCGTCTAATCGCAGGTTTTTCGCGTGTTAATGAGCTCCAAGGCACGTAAACGTCCATCTCCTGTTACGAGAGCGCACTGAAGGCAACCAGACACTCACACAGACCGAGGGCGAGCGCAACCCGCTTGCGGGGGGTATCGTCATGAATGAAAATTATACGTCCTTCTTAGCTAGCATAGGCAAAAATGGATAGTTGGATAGTATTTCGTTGTTGAAAACCAGGCTTGTCCTTACTTAGAATGCCGTATAACAGTACATACGTTTTTTTAGACTAGTATTCATAGTAATAGTAATAATATGCAATGCTAGACTTAAACGCCGTATATAGTCACTTACGTTCTTTTACCTTAGCATTTTGTTCAAAATTGAAACGAAAAGCTTAGCTTAAAGGCGGTAAAGTAGCATATACGTTCTTTTAACCAAGTAATGAGCAGATACGGTTTTATTAAGTAGTATAGATCAGTATTTTATATTACTCAATCCAAAAAGTACAACGTATAATCTTAATATACGTGTTTCTTATCTAGTACAGTCATTATACTGCCTTCTTAACTAGCATTCTCCAGAAATTTGAAGAACATACGGTCTTTTGCCTTACCGTAACTTTGCAACGGAGCCTCCTATCGTAACCTGGATTAGATAGGCCGATGCGGCTTGTTCTCCTCATCACGAAGCTTATAATAACTCAATTTGGCCAAAATGTCGAAAAGTCGCCTTTTTCCTTAGGGCGGCAGCATGGGTCTCATTTGCTTACCTACTCCTTGATATAAAAAGAAAACTACCTACTCGAAAAAATGAAAGGAATGTTCGGACTTGCAATACTGTAGTTTCATAAACTAAGACCGCAGAATAGTAATAGCGATGCGGATCACGTATTTGTTTGCGTTTGCCTTCCCCATACATGGCATAGAAATGAATATTTCTGTGAAAACTACTGTTCGACATGGTTTTTTCATGTCATTCTTTTTTCATAGTATCATTTACTAAAATTCACCTCGGAACTCGGATATTGAATTTTTTAATCAAGAGTCAACCCACTTAAATTATTGCGGACTATGTTATTTAACAGTCTATATAATATGTTACTGTATATACATGGACCTTTGCGGAATACAAATTGCTTGTTCACCGTACGTTTCCCTTCCCCGGCATTACCGTTCGCTTCAAAGGTAAGTCTGTAATCAGCATTCAAATAATTCTCGCATCCGTTGGGAAGACCGGTACTAAATCGACTCCTCCGAAGTTCATGGCCCCAATAATAGCCTGTTCGTACGAAAATGTGGCCCGCAAATGTACCAATTTACCCTTTCTTCCAGGCCGCGGGCATCTTCGGGTAAAAGAGGCCATCCCATCTCCGGTATTATGGTAGGGTCGCGATGTTTTTAAACGAAATACTTCAATGGCTGCCGCCTGTCCACGGAAGTTTCTTTTTTTTAATCCAATTTCCGCTGGTATGAAAAACAAACCAAAGCTCGAAAGTCGTTTGATGGCTGAAAAAGTGTTCCAGTGAAAAAGGCCATTTACTAAAGGAAAATAGGTATACCTAAGTTGCATTTACGAATTTCAATGAAAAAGTAAGTCTGTCTCTGTTATTTTTCTACGCCTACACCACCGAACTGATAAAAAATGGAATTTGGGTTAGCTTTTTTACTATAAATCATCTTTTAAGGGGCGTGAAGGCTTAGCCTGAATTTTCTCGTAGACGAATTCGCGGGCAGACGCTAGTTTCAATATTTACTACTAAACTCGGAAGTATAGTTTTTGAGCTTTAAATTAACGAATTGTTATCTATTTCAGGTTTCGCACGTTCAATTGTAGGGTGTTCGGGAAAATGGTGTCGTAAGAGTAATTCTCAAGATTAGGTCTCGCGAGCTAACGAACACTTCGGCGAGAATACCTTCTATCGAGTGGTTACGTCGGTATTTGGACCAAGGCTTTTTATCCGATTGCGCCAGAAGGAGGGTTATGTTTTTCGAGTGTACACTATGCCTGTGCGTGCCAAAACGCTCAGTAAACGGTTTGATGGATTTTAGATTGTGCAGTGTCGTTAGATTCGTTGGTTACAGTCGGTTTTTTTTTATCTAGTTGTTATTATGGTATGAGTGTGCAAACGAGCAGCCGCTTTGCATGGTGTTAGGCAATCAGCGCCCATAAACACTGGCAGCTTTTATGGAATCACCAGTGTGTTGTCGACCTTTAAAGGGAACGGGGGAAATACATCGGTAGCCATTTTTTTACTGTAGATAGCTAGTTACATGACCAATACCACCATCCTACCATTATTCTTACCTAAGTAAGTGCCTATATGATGAATAAATATTATGATTTGATTTAAAAAAATACCAATTGATAACTCCCAAGCTACATGTCATAATGATTTTGGTTATCATAGAGGAATGCACAGGGTTGAAGGAAATGGGGGAGGGGCATGGGCTCCGGAACTCTCGGTCATCGTACGAAACGCAATAGCAGGCCACACCAACACCACAGAATATTTAATAGTACTACTTACAGAATGGCCACGGAATCCCCCGCCTGAATCTAGCCGGCGCGCAACTCGCGCCCAACTCGCCCTTACCGTCATTCGTTTCATCCGGAGATGGAGAGTGAATCAGTGGCCCGCGTAGTGGCACCTACTCACACATTTACAAAGTGTACAGGCGTCCTCGCACGCAAATAGACGTCCTCGCACGCAAACATTGACACTTCATTCGAATTGTGTTCGAAATCGTGCTTTTATAGGCCGTGTCCGCCGTGTGCTATTGCGTCACGTCAACGTTTTGTGCGAGCGTGGCTTTTAATTACGTGTATATTTTATTTAGTCTACAGGTAAATGTTTCAATAAAGGAATATACAAGAGAACAAATATGGGAAATCCTTTGCCTGATAAAAAAATACTACGTATATTCTTATTACGTATTCTCGTCGATATGAATAAAAGTGTGACAAGGGTGAATACATGACATTGACTGTCACGGTTATATTGTTCGCATATGTTTTCAGGTCGGTTGGGCGACGTAAAAGCCTGTCAGGGTTGCTTTAGTATCGAAACTTGAGGGGACACATGTGTTGCGTTACTCATTTCAGCTCTACTAGCCTATCTGTAGTATTTGTAGTGTAAACGAGAAAGTTTATTCGTGTGAACTTAAGATTTTTTCCCGCGCACTAACTAGTGAATGGATTTTGAAGAATTTGGTATGCATATAGATTACTAGCTGCTGCCCGCGACTTCGCCCGCGTGGAATTCGGTTATCGCGTTCCCGCGGGAACTATGCGCTTTTCCGGGATAAAAAGTAGCCTATGTCCTTTCCCGGGACCCCAACTATCTCCATGCCAAATTTCATCTCAATCCGTCCAGCGGTTGAAGCGTCATCGAAGACAGACAGAGTTACTTTCGCATTCATAATATTAATATGGATAATATGGATTCTAGCCGATGCCGCATACATAATTCCTATTCTGGCGAATCCCCTGTGTGTCCACTGATACTTAAACATATATGAGAGTTATAGTTACCGGGGTATTAAAAATTTTTAAATAAAAAAATAGAACCGACTTCAAACTCCGACATCCTGTGAAGTTGGTGTCAAGTTCACTATAAGATAGTCATAGCTTTGGGGCGGTTCACTTGACACCGACTTCACAGGCTGTCGGAGTTTAAAGTAGGTTCTATTTTTTTATTTAAAAATTTTTTTCGGCTATAGTTTCCAAACATGTGTACGATGGGACGTAAGTCTCACTGTAGTCTTTGAAATTGATGCCAAAATCATACACATGCTAACAAATTTCGAGGAGTTCCCTCGTTTTGTCATGGATCCCATCATCAGAACTAAACCAAATTATGAAAAGGGTTCAAGTTGGAGGTACACCTTTCAATTAAAAAAAGAATCATCGAAATTGGTTCACAATTGACGGAGATATGCGTGGTCATACATAATAGTACATTACAGACCTAGGGTGGTGAATTCGTAAATGTCCCAGATCGCAGGTTTCTGTGGCCCGAACCGAAGGTGAGGGCCATAAATATGCGATCTGGGACTTTACGAATTACCGCCCGTGGTTTGTCAAAAGTTTTACGTCTTGCCTTGGCCAGAAAGTGAGATTTTCTCTCCGCGTAGCGGGCAGAAAATGACACTTTACGGCCATGGGTGACGTAAATATATATACACGGTCGGTCAGAAAATATGGCAAATAATTAACCCACAGTATCGGCTATCGATTCTAAGTATATTGTATAGGTGTTCAATTTTTTTTGAGTTGGTAAAAAAAAATATTTTGTATAGGATTCAGGCGTCGCTCACACAATCAATCCCATATACAATTATTTTTTTACCAACTCGAAAAAAATTAAAGACCTATACAATATACTTAGAATCGATAGCCGATACTGTGGGTTAATTATTTGCCATATTTTCTGACCCACCATGTACTCGTATATATACGCGTCGGATTGAGAACCTCCTCCTTTTTTTTTCGTCGGTTGAAAATATGGTTACGCCCGTGGGTGGAAAGCTCCATCCCTTAAATATATCGGGATAAAATCTCATGTTATTTGCCTATTGTGTCTCGAACTATCTCCATACCAAATAAAAAATCCATTCAGCAGTTTTGACGTGAAGGGAGGACAAAGAAACAAAGAAACATTTTCACATTTGCATTATTAATATGGAAGTATGGATTATTATATACATGGTAAATCTTTCCCAAGTTTTCGCGAGTAACAAATGGAGAAATTTCGAATGGATTAAGAAATGTTATACACATACAACCTACGATCAAGGAGGATGGTAACATAAGGTCAGAACCTTTCTGAGTCATCAGTACACAAAGTGAACCGCTGAACATAAAATTTACGACCGTTTGCCCGCTTATATTATGTAAGCCCTAGAAATTCGGTTGCTCATTGTACCTTTTCTTTTAGACGCCGACTTTACAATTTAGCAGGGGGAAATAGGAGTTTTTTTTCATTAGATTATCATGATTTGGAATAGCAATTGAAGTTTTTTTTCTCTAGCCTGTTTGAATGTCCCACTGCTGGGCAAAGGCCTCTCCCATGTTTTTACAATTCCCTCTATCTTCGGCTATTGTTGGCCAGTCACTGGATAACATGTCCAGGTCATCCCGCCATCTCTGCCTGGGCCTTCCCCACCGCCGGTGGCCGTCATGTGGCACCCATTGAGTAGCAAGTAGATAAATATAAATTACTAATTAGCATATACGCTAGATTGTAATGTAGTCTTATAATAAAGAGAAACCCGGTCAAGTGCGAGTTGGACTCGCGCACTGAGGGTTTCGTATTATAAACTTGAAGGATGAATGCAAATTTACTATTACAAACTTGCGGTGTGCAGTACAAACGGTTACTGCACCAACCGCATTTTTTTAATATCAAAATATATAATATTTCCGGTTTCCAGATTTATTCCTGTACTTGTGCTATAAGACCTTGCTTCTGGTCAAATCTCATGATTCTAGGTCAACGAGAAGTAGGTTTTGATTGCCTCGTGAAATCGTAAAAGGGCATATTTTTGATCGCGTTGACTTAAAAGTTTGATTTTTTTCACAGCCAAAAGAGACTGTAGACCCGTATGTCACTACATAGTATAAAACAAAGTTGCTTCGCTGTCTGTCTGTACCTATGCATGCTTAGATCTTTAAAACTACACAACGTATTTTGATGCGGTATTTTTTAATCAAGGTGAAGGTTTTCGCATACCATTCGTTAATTCCCGTGGGAACGCTATAACCGAATTCCGCGCGGACGAAGACGGATATAAATTTCAACTTGAAACCACTACGCATTCCTGAGAAAAATGGTCTTGATAGACGGACAACAAGCGAACCTCTAGTAAAAGGAATTATTGGAAAATATTTTTTAAAGGATTATAAGAAAATAACAGTGGCTGAAAGCAAGTAGTAACATTATTTAAAAAAATAGTTTTTTTAATACAGTTGCTCAAAAAGTAAACATTTCGATATACTATGTTTAACGTGCCAAAAGTTTGTCATTTCCGAACGAGCGCTTTTTGGTTTTTGACAGCTAGTGACATTTGACAGCGTGGTTTTGTGAGCTTCATCCTGTTAATTTATTTCTTTATTCTTTTTTTTTCGCAAATGTATTAAAATATGTCGTTTGATACACGTGCGAAATTGACATTTTCAATAAAATGACAAACTTTTCGCACTTGCATGAAAATGTACTATTCTTAATAAACAGGCTGAATACTACGTTAAAATCTCAATTTCAAACTGTTACATTATCCAACAGGCGTCAGATGCAAGGGGTTCGTAATCGTTACATAAATAAAAATGTTCAGCAGATGATGATCACATGTAAAAATCAACAATTATTTTTTATTCACAAGGAAATAATCTTTACAATAATATTTTTCTATTCAATATTTATTTTGTTTTATTTTTATTTTACTACGAATACGATGCGAAACGAAAGTTATACCCCCTGGATAAGTACCTGAGTACAGTCAAGGGTAAAGACATGTACCTAATGTGCTATTGCTAAGTATATCATGTACATACTACAATCTAGCTTCACTATATTGTTTTTACTTTTATTTTGTACTTTTTTACCATATGGGTGCTGTATACCTGCTATTAAAGACATTATTATTATTATTATTATATCATTAGAGTTGCAGTATGGGTACATATTTTACCACTTTTTTCTCTTATAAATATGATATGTCCTCTTGGATCCCAATAAGTAAACGACATACTTAACAACGGAGTCTTGGACTTGTCTCTAATACTGCACAGCACCGAATAAAGGTAAAAAATCTAAACTTGTTTAGCCAGACTGTAATTGCGCCGAGGGTTGGCCAAGATAAGCTCGTTTCTTTTTAATTCTCCTTCTAGAAATTACTTTAGGTCTTCCCGCGTTGAATAAATGAGGACCGTTGCACTGGCCAGTAGCTTTTTTAATTTATTTCATTACCTCGGAAGAGATCGCGGACGGTCCTCGGGAAAATTCTGTAGCGGGTTAAAGAGGAAAGTAACTTTTAAGAAAAATACATCGCATAAAGTGATTGTCTACCTACTTCAATTTTTGAGTAGGTACCTAGACAATGACATGATATTTTATAACGGTACATAAAATTGCTATTTCAAATTTAAACTTTTTAAAATATCTTGTGTCATCTCATGGCCTATTAAAACTGTTTCAAAATAATCATTTTCACGACAAGCATCATGATGATTCTGAGTGGTGAGTTATTTAAAGTAAAATTCTGTGATTTTACTTCAGCTGTCATTAATAAACTCTTTGTTGTGCAGTGCAAAAGCGAAATTGTCTCACCCAATAATTAGTGAGGTAACACGAACATCTACATCCGACCGCATGTTCCGTCGTTGCACAATGCAATTTGCCTCGCTCCAGTAAGTCTGCCATTTACACCAACTATGTAGACGTGTTAGACGCTAATGCTACTCCTCATTGATTTCTTTGTTTTTAAAACCGTGATGATGAAGGTGGTAAGACAAGTATGGTAAGGTATGTCCAATCATATACATGACATGAGTGTAGATGAAGCCAAAATAATAAAAAATTGCTCACCGGAAAAAGAGATGTTTTCCTATGCAATTTTCAATTTATAAAACAGTTCTTTTTTGAGTAAAAATATTTTTTTTTAATTAAGTGGTAGTTTTGTGACCTATTTATTAAAAAACAATTTTTACGTTTACGAGGTTGGGAGTGGGTACAGAGAAGTATAACGGAAAGTGTTTTCTTTTTAATTAAATTCATTTATTTTTACTTAAAAGTTACTATCATTTTTACCACTAAATTTTTCAGTTCTTTACATTATAAAATTTACTTTACCTACCGTGACTTAATTATATCCAACGGTTTTCATATTATTAATTACACATAACAGTGGTTATTTAGATGAGAATAAGCTTTGGAAGAACGGTGAAAAATTTGTGCCATCCGATTGATAATTGTTATTATGGCTAGTGGTCGTATACAGCTGTCCGCTGTACAGGCGATTCGTCCAATGATTATTTTGGCCATTCTCCCACTGATTGTGATGTTTGGCTTGTTTTTTTACAGGCCAATCTATTGCGTCATCATATTTTCCATCACCTTCGTGATCTTCGTCAACTGGACGTGACTTTTCTTCTTTGTATTTACCATCATTTTTGTTTGAAGATCGGTGTTTATCTATGTTCTGTTTATTGACATTGTTCGTAAACCACTGACTATCTTGTTCACTGTATTTGTCAGCTTTTCCAGTACCATCAACTTTAAAATGCTGTTTCACGTTCATATAATTTCCATTAAGATTATTGAACATATCTTTATATTCATGTTCATGATAATTATGGCAACTATTATCTTTCCATGCGTATATATCCAAACCAGGAATATGGGTGCATGGTACGTGTCGATTACTGAAATAAATAAACAAGTATTACATAGTACTAGTTAGTACGCAGACGAAGTCGCATCTAACAGCTAGTTACATTATAAAATTTCATGTGAAATACCAGATTGTTTCACATTTATTTTAAAATTGTGGAAAATCCTTTAAATCCGTGGAATATGTTTGCGAGATATTGAGTTAAAATATACCTACTGGGTCAAGCAAAACGTTGTGACGATATTTCAGCCACAGTCTAAGTTATCGATTCTAAAAATGTTTTTTTAGGTTTTACTCGTAAGTTTTTTTAGAGCTGAAAAAGCATGGATTCAGGTATCGCTTACTAATTAATCACTTTTTTTTCAACACGAAAAAATAAACCTAATAAAAATGCTTACAATTAGAACCGATAACTGATACTGTGCTTAAAATATCGTCATAAAATTTTGCTCGACTCTGTATAGATAAGGTAAATGCCCTCGTCATTGACAGGCCATTCCGGTTAAAAATCAGTGTTCATCAGTAAAGCCTTTGCCATGCCATGACTGGTGGCGTGACGTTACTCAGGTGTATTTTCAACAAAACATCAGTGATTTTACTTACTGAGGACCCACATTCTCAAACGCTCTGGGCTGTATGAACTTGATGGCGTCAGAGTTGTCGCACGCGAATCGAGCGATGTTGGTCTTCCGCACCTCATGCAATTGCGCTGAAACAAATATTCAGCTTTTCATATTCGATTAGCATAAATAATACACCGTTCCGTTCAAACGGGATTGGTTTCGGTGTCAGACGCGAATTGGACGGTGCCAATAAGCGAGCAGGTACATTGTGAATGAAAATTGGTTTAGATGACGACATACTGTCATTCTTGTTCTTTGCGTAATTTAATTTTATGAAGAGTTAAAATTAGTTTTTGCATCGACGTCTCTACCAGGCGGGGTCACAATTTACCTTCAGGTGAGATTCGAATCCGTGTAGTTTTTCAACAGTTTAAATTTGTTAAACACGATAATATCATTAAAATAAAAGGCGGTAGAGTAATTGGATTATTATTCGGTGTTTACATTATAGCAGGTATTTAGGTTTATACATAATTGAGTTGATTGTTTGTAATGGATAAAATTAAAAAAAAAACATGTTTAACGCATTTAAGCAATTCTCTCACCTATAATAATCCATAAGTATTATCAGTGACTGATAACTGACACCTATCCCGAAATTATCGACGAAATCCCGGGAAAAATATACTAGATACTTTCAAAAAGCCTGTTACAGCTATATCTTAATGAACTTACATGAAGTCAAGCTATGGAACTGGTCGCCCCTCTCGAACCAAAAACGATCAGCAAATCGGAATAACTGCAACTGCTTGGTTATAATACAGAACAGAGTGGGACCCGCAAACGTGCCGGGCATGAGGCTCTCGCTCATTATACCAGCTAGGAGGTCAATATCCTCTATTTCTACGTAAAGTTTCCTCAGGGATTCTATTTTCTGAAAACAGAACCACATTTAAAAAAATCGGTTGTCTATAAAGTCGGTTTATGGACGATAATTTTACGTGATAACGTCATAAGAAAACATTAATGTATATGTCCTACGTAGGACATACATCGCCATGGACATACATGAACATGCATTGCGTTGCGTTTACATGGGCGCAGCCGGCGTTCATCTAAATATATAAAAGTCAAAGGTGACTGACTGACATAGTGATCTATCAATGCACAGCCCAAACCACTGGACGGATCGGGCTGAAATTTGCCATGCAGGTAGATCTTATGACGTAGGCATACGCTAAGAAAGGATTTTTCGAAATTCCCACGGGAACGGGAAAAAAACGGGATTTTACATTGCCAGTGATCCGCTCTTCATCTCCGGTTGAAACAAATGACGGTGCGGGCGAGTTGGGCGCGAGTTGCGCGCCGGCTAGATTGAGGCGGGTGATTCCGTGGCCATTCTGTATATAGTACTATTAAATATTCTGTGCTATTGTTTATGAAAATGAAGTATGCAACTAGGCAGGTACACACATGTACAGCTATGTCGGGCAGCTTCTAAAATACAAATGTATATGGATAAAAAAACAATTTAATACTGATATAATCACCATGCTCGAATATGACTTTCATGATATTAAAAAACTACGCAACGAATTTTGATGCAGTTTTTTTAATACATAGTGATTCAAGAGGACGGTTTCCGTATATAATTTGTTATAGTTTAACGCTCAATTCCCGCGGGAACGCTATCACCGCTAGTAATGTAATAATAATAACTTTTGTAATAGTCTAATAGTAATTGATTATTACTCACTTCGTGGTCCATGACATCTGCAAAATCTTCGAACTTCTTCGCCGGTTTCATACCACAAATATGTCGGTAGTCGTTGTACCCCCTTACACCCAGGTCCCTCCCCCTCTGTATATCTAAGGACGGTAAGTCAGCCGCCCTCTGCAAATCTCCGTAGTATTTCTCTGAAATCTAAAGAAATTAATTACTTAGCAAACTTTAGATCATTAAGATTGCTCGAAAGTAGTCGTTGTAGTCCGGGAGCCAAAAGGGGATTTGTGAAATAAATAAATAAATATCTTGGGACATTTCACACATATTGACCTAGCCCCAAACTAAGCAAAACTTGTACTACGGGTGCCAAACAACGATATTAATACTTATATGGAGAAATACATACATATATAAATACTACACATCCATGACTCGAGTACAAACATTCGTGTTCATCACACAAAGTTTGCCCCGAGCGGTACTCGAACCCGCGACCATGGGAACAGAAGGCAGGGTCACTACCAACTGGACCAATCCGGCCGTCTCGAGCTCATGAAATTATAGAATGCATATAAAAGATACCTGCTGGCATTCAGTTAAGTACATTTACCAAATCTGATGCTTTTATGTACTTCCGCGTGTCAAGGCTTCTACTTCTTTTGTTTCAGGTATACCCTTTTTTACGTTTATCACCACCAAATAACAAGCAGATAAGCACAGGTACTCGAATTTAAAAGACCGGAGACGTAGGGCTATCAATATTTCGCGTGTTATTAGAGTATGTAGTTATATGCAATTCCTTTTTATATCATCGAAACTTCTAGAGGCACAACAATCAAATCAAGTTGCATTAATAGGTCTCTAGTGCACACATTCAGCTCCGCCTCCCCCACTCTTGGGAAGTTTTAAGTGCTAAGCATTAAGTATGAGTAGTAACTTGGACTGTGGTTTCTCTTTTTTTTCCGCTGAAACTTAATAAGTTGGTTATTAAGCTCCCAGTGCTGTATACATAGGTAAAGCTGCTAGGCGTTGCTTTTATAATTATATTACAAAATAAATATTTAAAATATCGTTTATATTATGAACACAATTATCTATGATGTAATTGATGTATTATGCACTCTTAAATATTATATTTCATAGTATAGTTTTATTAATAATACTGAGCATAGATTAATTTTTATCCCAGAGTAAGTTCCCGGGCGAAAAGGGGGTGGGTCTTTAATACGAAATTACACGTCGACGAAGTCTCGGGATAAACCTAGTTTATTTACCTATGTCTTTCACAGATATTCTAAAATTTGCAAGGACTGATTCATACTAATATTATAAATGTGAAAGTGTTTGTTTGTTTGTTTGTACTTTCTTCACGTCGCAACAACGGGAGTGATTTGGATGAAATTCCATAGGACATAGATTGAAACCCTGGGAATAAGATAGCATACTTCTTATCCCGATATTTTCACGGGAACGGATTTCCCACGGGTGAAAGCAGTTTTTCAATACTTCTATAACTATAACCATCTAATATGTATAGTAAGATTCATTGGGCACGCAAATTCTAAGTCTACGCAGAACGAAGTCGCGGGCAACGGCTAGATTAAAATATTATTCGATTATTTTCGGGGTTTTAAATTTAGGTACGTACAAAATAATTTCAAACTGGAAAACGGCGGAACTACTGAGCGGGTCGCTAGTTAGTTGGGTAGGTAATTATAATTTTCATTAAAAACGAGGTACGCCAAAAATAGCATAGAATTTGCACTATACCTCGGGATCCTGTATATCGTCCACTTTTGCTCCAGGTTGAAAGAACGTGCCTCTGTTCATTTTTTCAAAATTTTTATCAGTTTCAATAAGGCTCTGTCTAAAGGCAGTATTACTGACCGACAGTTCTCCGTCATAGCGGTATTTTTCATCGTATAGCCTGCAAAAATATTCCGTGCTTCAATGCTGCATTCAATTAAAAAATGAAAATATTTTCGTAAGAGCATCGGCCTTGTGGTTACGCGGTAAAAGATTTTTAGGTGAATGAAGCGTCGAGCTTGTAGTACCAACTTATAAACTTACGGGCTGCAAACTTTGAACAAGTTCAGACTAGTTCTGAATTATTTTTATTTATTCCGGTACTGGTTTAAATCAGTCAGTAGGTAATGGAAGAGTTTTATATACTTAGGTATACTCATATTGATTAATTTTAACGAACTTTATCATGTTATTACTTAAGGAAAACATCGTGAGGAAACCTGCACGCATCTGCGAAGTAATTCAAAGATGTGTGGGAAGTCCCCAATCCGCATTGGGCCCGCGTGGGGACTATTGAGCCGTGTTGAGAGGAGGCCTGTGCCCAGCAGTGGGACGCAAATAGGCTTTAATTACTACTAGTAGTAGTAGGTAAGTATGTTACTTTATTCTCCCATCGAGTAGCGTGTGGTAGTATCTCACGGCGATCTCAAACTCCGCGTACACCAGCGGCACAGCATCTTCGTCGTATGCTGTGATGTGCTGTACGTGATCGGATATCACCCCATACTTCAACATGTTTTTGCGGCCTGTAATAGATAATTATTATCTAGAGTTACCACTTTTTTAAGCTGGCGTATTGCCTGTTGCTTATACTTATCGTCATAATCATCATCGTCATGTCTGTCGAAGAACGTCCACTGCTGGACATATTGGCACTCAGGCCAGTCACGAGATTATCATCATCATCATCAACAGCCTGCAGCTGTCCACTGTTGGACGTAGGCCTCACCCAATGTTCGCCAATGATCTTGGTCCTAGGCGTCCTGCATCCAATCTACACCGGCCACCTTGCGCAAAAAGTCACGAGATCAAAGGCTATCAAAGGAAATCTACAATAAGTAGGTACTAATTCTTACGAGTATACTGTGCGTATACCATCCGAGTTCCGATACGGGGGAGCAGGGGTAGAGATCTTCTACTATCTAAAGTCCCGCGCGTTCACATTTCAAAACGCTTCAATTTTTTCATTATTATTTAAAAAGCACCACCAACACTATTAACGCATAGTTGATGGCTGTCTCAGCACACACACATGTGTTGAGAGTGTTGGTGGTGCTTTTTAAATACATTGAAGCGTTTTGAAATGTGAAGTCGCGGGACTTTAGATAGTAGAAGATCTCTATATGAGGGGTTATGAGGGAGTATATTATCAAGTTAATATTATCAGTAAACCTTCAAAATAACTTCTCAATAGGTTCTGCCTTGCTTGGGATTAAAAATAGAAAATAGTCGATGTTGCGTCGCCCCTGCGATATTAAAACGGATTGTTCTACATGGGGATGATGGATTGTGCAATCAATCTCATTTCAGGGTTCGGTTTTTTCGGCTTGAGAGACGATAATTTTCTAAAGATTGACATAGGTAATTCTTTTAAGAGAATCTTCACAGCTTTACCAGCGGCTGTTTTTACTACCTACTAGTTTGTAATTATTTCTAAAATCTAAAAAAACCTAGCCGCTGGTAAAGCTGTGAAGATACTCATAAAATAATTAGGTACCTACGTCAATCTTTCTAAGATTACAAACGAGTAGGTAAGTATTAAGTATTGCTTAAATTAAGCTAAGTAATAAAGAAAGTTGCGACTAGTTGTGGCAGTGTTAAAAAGAAATGCAATTATAACGTACCAAGTAACATGGGTAGTAACTCGTACATAAATATATTCGATGCAGTGGCAACATTAATCTGTCTAGCCACTTTGAAAAGCCGGTCGTCCTTCCAGCAGGGGTTGAGTTTGTGCAACGCCTTTGCTAGACGGTTATGCTCTCTCGTGAAAAATATCGCAAATGATGTCGTTCTCAAATCAAAGTTGCCTGCCTCTGGAAAACCTATAAACATAAAAAAGGGTGTCGTGGTTCAAGATAACAATTTTGATTTGGCAAAAACTTTATGTAGTTACTAGTTTAGTTTACTACGGACTTACCGAAAACGTAACACCTTGTTTCATTGCTAAAGTTTTGTATGCAGACCGTCTCGTTTCTCGCTGTTATGTTCCCAATTTCGATAATCGTAGGAGTTACGGCGTCGACGGTTCCTACAACTGGTGTTAGTATAGCGTCATTCAGTCCTCCAGTGTTTGGTAGACTCACGGGCACCGCAACTTGACGACTAACCCGTTTAGGGGCAGTTCCATTATTCACAGTAATATTATCAGACTTTCCGACAGGTTCTAACTTTGTTACATTTCCTATCCACTTCTTCTTCCCCAACTTAACATTGCCTGACTGCAGATTTGACGTAAGCTGAGGAGTCGATGTTGTTAACTCCATTAACAGATCATCGCTACGTGATAAATTTGCTAAAGGAACGTGTCTAAAGTCTCTGTATTCAAGATTTAGCAAGCCGTGCTTGTACGTCCTTACAGATTTAAGACTTTTTTCGTCGACTCCATATACCGTGGAAAGATCAATAACAGGTGTTTGAAAATTTATCTGAAATAATCAGAAAAAAATATCTAGGAACGTTTATAACAAACAGTAAATGTAAAACTTAATTGGAGTTCTTAGTATGATTGTTCCTTTAGGCTCAGATGAAAACACTGGGAAAGTACAAAAAGAAGAGATGTTTTAAGTTTGACGTAGCTCCGGAAAGAATTATCCGACTTTGATGTAGTTTTTTTTCTTTGTTTGTTGAGTGAATTGAGCGTTCTTAGCTACGTTTAAAGAAAATTGGATAACTCGTTTGAAAATTACCGCCCCTTTTCATTTTCATTTTAAATTAAGTACCTACATACATAGATATGTACGTTCTAATAAAAATAATGTCTAAATTTACCTGTTCAGGCTTGGTGGTGTTGTCAATACACCCGTTATCTTGGAAGGTTTCTGCTCTCGAGAAATTCAAGCAGCGAATATTTGTCACCCTGAGGTACGGGTCGTCGTTGGGAACGGGTATGGGTTTGCACCGAGGGTCCAGTGTACCCTCGGGCTTACAGCAATACTGCCTTTTCACCAAATAATCCACTAAAATGAAAATTAAAGTTACAAATAACTGCCACATGTATGAGTTTATTACATACGATACTGGAACGGTTATTGTTTAACATTAACGAAGTATGGAGAACATTCGAGCTACAAGGATATTTCATGAACACAACAATATTTGGAAAATTAACGTTAAATTAAGTTCACAATAAAATTATCCGCAATATCTTCAAAGAAGTTTGCGCACATATTAATCTACGTCTTCCATTATTTTATGTACCTACATATTTCATTATTTTTTTAACAGTTTGAAACTGTCGACATATTTAGTGAATTGAATTTTGAATTATAAGTATATATTATGTGGTGTTCTTACGCGGTCCATTGAGCGCACTGACGTCGAAGTGGATGAACTGCAGGTAATGGAAGGCGGCCGTTGTAAAGTGATGCTTGTCCACCACCCGTCCGTCCGACTGCAGCGTGGTGCGAACTTGGCGCGCCGACGGCAAGTCCTGCCCGTTCCTGTCTTTGCGGATGTCCTGGTTGGCTACAATCGAAATTTGTCAAAGTCAAAGTATCTTTATTGTTTTTCACGGGTAAACAAATACAGGTGTAAAAAGATTTTGAAGTCTCACTGTAACATATCTTGACGACATACAATATTCGTCGTTCGTCGTCAGTGAGATCAATCAGGCTTTATAATTAGGCAGCACAAAGCTTAATTTGTAGAGAATGTGTCCAACGAAATTCTACTTTGAGATAATTATATCAAAAATTAATATTTAGTTCAAATTAAAAAGGAATCTCAGACAAGATGGTACAGAGAGGCGGTTTTAGTTCAGATAAATTGAACACTAGTTCAAATTATAAAGGAATCCCAGTCTAGACGATACCAACAGTTTTAGTCCAGAGAAATTTCAATTTATATTCTTGTCAATAGCTCATTGTGGGTTACAATAATTAATTACATACTTAATATGTATACTAAAAGTAGAGACAATGTAGTTATATAAGACTGTCAACCTCCTTACATTACGGTGTGCAATTGCATCGGAAATAGCCAGGGAGCTTCAAGTTTTCATACTTCGCCTGTACAGCGCCATCTAGATGTAGCTCATGGAGTTTAAATTTGTATGCAGGCTACCTTAGGCAGCGACATCTATTATCGCATTTAACACTTATATCGGGCGTACGCTGATTTGTTTGAAGGTTGGCATTCTAAGCTTACCTTACTTCTTCTATGCTAAAAAGTGATTTGCTATACCTTGCCAGTGTACTACAATATCCTTTATTTATATTTTCTCTTCTCTCTTTTTCTTCTTCAACATATATTTTTCCTACTGCTGAGCCTATGCCACTTTATAGTTGTATCATCGCTTCCTGCTGGTGGTAGCCTCTATCTACCTCGGGCCTAGATGTGTGCCCTGATATCATCGGTCCATCTTGCTGGTGGCCTGCCTAGTTGCTTACCTGCTGCCTGCCGTATTTTTATCTTCATCATCATCATTTCAGCCGAAAAACGTCCACTGCTGGACATACGCCTCCCCCAAGGCTCGCCACTCAGACCGGTCCTGTGCTACTTGCTTCCACCGGTTTCCCGCGACCTTCACGAGGTCGTCGCTCCATCTTGCTGGAGGCCTACCGACAGCTCGTCTCCCGGTTCGCGGACGCCACTCGAGAACTTTCCGGCGGGGGCTCTCTTTGCGAGAGATGTGCCCCGCCCACTGCCACTTAAGGTTCGCAATTCTTCGGGCTATGTCGGTGACCCCAGTTCTACTGCGGATATCCTCATTTCTGATTATATCACGATCACGCAGAGAAACCCCGAGCATAACCCTTTCCATTGCCCTCTGAGTGATTTTGAGCTTTCCACCCCACGTCTCGGAACCATAAGTCATCTGGCAACACACACTGGTCGAAGACTTTCGACTTGAGACATTGCGGTAATTTGGACGAAAAGACACTGCGAAGCTTCCCGAACGCTGCCCAGCCAAGTCGGATTCGACGACTGACCTCTTTCTCGAAGTTCGACCTACCTAACTGGACTGTTTGTCCCAGGTAGGATACATAATGGTCGACAGCCTCGAGCGCAGAGCCTCCGATTATTACACAACACACAACATGATTGGCACAACATGATTAGACATATTTCTTATCTTTTATTTTTATATTTATCTTACCGTGACCATAATCAGTGTTGAGAAGTCTCAAATAAGGTCCCCTCGCAGAACCTCTAGTGGGATACTTATAGTTGTTGCAGGTGCCGTCAACTCGGCTGCCTTCGTGTGGCTTGCAATGCTTTACCTTGATCGTGCACCTTCTGAGAAAATGAAGTAAGGGTGAGTCGGGGCAAGTGTGCTTGTGGGTTAAGTGAGCGTATTTTTTTTTCGACACATCGTTTTGTGAACAGAGCCAATTGCGTATTGAAGGGACTTAGTATTTTATTTGTTGCATGGATGTAAGATATCGTTAGTCAAGTAATATTCGTAGTTTTTGATACATTTATGGTTAGAGGTGTGTAGATCAGGAATGAGAGATTCAAATGAACTATCTTTTCATTTATATCACTCGTTCACTGAAGAATTAAACAACTCACTATATCAGTTGACATTTCAGTCCATCCCGTTCTGAGCCGAACAGACGCTTGAGAGCACTCTTCACACGAATCAAACGTTTAAATTTGTCTCATGCGTACGCGCTCAAGTTAAGAATTCATTGTGTGAGTCGCTCAATTCGCTCATTTTTACCTGTGTGTGTGATATAATTGATTGATTGACATGTTATCCCTACAGATGTCGCGATTAAGAGTTGTTAGTAGTTTATAGACACATTGAGCGAGATGAGCAAAAAGAGTGAAACATATCTCGGTGACATAGGTATCGCTCTTTTCACTTCAGTGATATGTTTTGCGCATCTCTATTTATGGTAGGTGCACTTACCCCACCCTGGCGAACTTGCCCCGACTCACCGTAGTCTAGTTGCGTAATTGTGTTAATTACATAAGTAAGTATTTAATTTAGTACTGAGTAATAAATTTGATTGAAGCTCAAAGAATATGTACCTAATAAAGATAAGTAGTTTGCTTTCCGTTGATTAATTAAATTTCATGGTGCCTTAAAAAGTCGTAAAAAGGCCGTTACTTAAACGAGGTCCAAGTTTAGAATACGTAAACGTAGTACAGGTTTACACAACTTAGAAGGCGCGTGGATTAAGCAAAAATGGACTCTGCGTCAACTGCTTAAGTGCTTCACTGCGCGCCTTCTAAGTTGTGTCGTGCTGTAACTATCTAAACATTGATTGTAGTCTCTGTATTAAGGACACCAGCCTTAAAATATAAAAATAGAAATAAGTATAACTAGCTTCTGCCCGCAACTTCGCCCGCGTGGAATTTGGTTATCGCGCTCCCGCGGGAACTAAGCGTTTTTTTTCGGAATAAAAAGTAGCCTATGTCCTTTCCCGGAACTACAACTATCTCCATACCAAATTTCATTCAAATCGGTTCAGCGGTTGAAGCGTGAAGAGGTAACAGACAGACAGACAGACAGATAGACAGAGTTACTTTCGCATTTATAATATTACTAGCTTCTGCCCGCGACTTCGCCCGCGTGGAATTCGGTTATCGCGCTCCCGCGGGAACTATGCGCTTTTCCGGGATGAAAAGTAGTCTATGTCCTTTACCGGGACTCCAACTATCTCCATACCAAATTTCATCTCAATCGGTCCAGCGGTTGAAGCGTGCAGAGGTAACAGACAGACAGACATACAGACAGACAGACAGAGTTACTTTCGCATTTATAATATTATAGCTTTACCCTACAACTTCGTATGCGCAGAAATATTAAAAAGTAAAATCCCGATTTTTCCCGTTCCCGTGGGAATTTTGCAAAATCCTTTCTTAGCGGATAACATCTACCTGCATGCCAAATTTCAGCCCGATCCGTCCAGTGGTTTGGGCTATGCGTTGATAGATCACTATGTCAGTCAGTCAGTCAGTCAGTCACCTGTGAGTTGTATATATTTAGATATTATATGGATATATATATGGACTAGCTTCTGCGCGCGACTTCACCCGCGTGGAATTTGGTTATCGCGTTCCCGCAGGAACTATGCGTTTTTCCGGCATAAAAATTATCCCATGTCCTTCCTCGGGACTCGAACTATCTGCATAACAAATTTGATCTAAATTGGTTCAGCGATTTAAACGTGAAGAGGTAACAGACGGACGGACAGACATACAGTTACTTTCGTATCTATAGCTATAGTATGTTGGGAACATTCAGTACATTATTTTGCAAAATCGGCAACAAAATGTTGTTCATTGGTATTATAAAATATTTTACTCACGATTCATTGTCTCCTTTACTTATAACTTCCTTTTGAATTTCTTTACCACTATATCTGTCATATTGTTGATCGTTTGCACTGACAGCTATAATAAGTGAAATAGATAAAGTTATAAATAAAATATTGTTCATTTTGAACCACGCCGTCTGAACTGGGTTGTTGTCAGTCCGACTGTGTACTGCAATCGTGGTGTCGACGAATGTTGGTCACGCCAACACTACGAAATTACAACAGACGAATAACCCAATATCCTCCCGATCAACCGAAACATGGACATAATTACAAGCTCAATGTTTTAAATTATAATTAACCTTAATTCGCGGAATTACCACTATTTAAGTATATTACACGATCAACATGTTTGTTTAATTTACAGGTTCTCACCAAAACAGCCCATTTACGTCCCACAGCTGGGCACAAGTCTCGTCTGATCACTAGAGGGTTTGGGCTATAGATAGGATGCTATAGAATATACGCCGCGCGGGCCCAGCGGATTGGCAACTTCACACATAACATGATACTATACAAGTATCTACTACTACTAGAGATCTTCAACTATCTAAAGTCCCGCTTATTTTTTTTATTATTATTTAAAAAGCACCACCAACACTCTCAACGCATAGATGATGGCTGTCTCAGCACGCACACATGTGTTGAGTGTTGGTGGTGCTTTTCAAATATATTGAAGCGTTTTGAAATGTGAAGGCGCGGGACTTTAGATAGTAGAAGATCTAATACACTACTAGAGCCTATTTGCGTCCCACTGCTGGGCACAGGCCTCCTCTCATCACGAGAGGGTTTGGGCTATAGTCCCCACGCGAGCCCTGTGCGGACTATACATATACTAATACTATAATTACTAGGTAATATAACGAATCCATACCAATAATAATAAATGTGAAAGTGTGTTTGTTGGTCCTTCCCGTCGCAATTTCAGTACCGATTTGGATAAAATTTGGTATGGAGATAGTTTGAGACCCTGGAAATAACATAGGCCAGTTGTTGTTGAACGTGTCCAGGTCGTCCCGCCACCTCCGCCTGGGCCTGCCGCGCCGTCGCTGAGCGTTCTGTGGCACCCACTGCGTAGCAATATAAGCCCAACTTTCTGGGTGCATACGACAAACGTGTCCGGCCCAGTCCCACTTGAGCTCGGCGGTTTTGTGGCCTACGTCGGCTATTTGTGTTTGGGAGCGCAGCGTGGTGTTCCGAACACGATCTGTTCTTCTAACACCTAGAATGCTACGCTCCATAGCCCTTTGGCAAACCTTCAACTTGGACTTTTGAGACTCGGCAAGGGACCATGTTTGAGCACCGTAGGTTAGGATGGGTAGTATACACATGTCGACGAGTTTTCGCTTGAGTGTCAGCGGGAGGTTGCCCTTCATTAGTTCTTTCATGGGCCAGAAGCTCTGGATATATGGATACATAATCAAATCACATAAATCCATAGTATCCATACTTACAAATTTACATTGATATTGTTCATAAACACAACGAGCAACCCCGGATGCTCCCACCTCTTTAAATCTCCGCGACCAAAAAGGCTAAACTCGCCAAATGTATACAAACGGGCTTATAATCAGCTTGAAAAGTACTCAACGTTCCGGCCGTATAAAAACACAGTTATTTCGCCGCCTTAAAATGGATAAAGTTTTATTTACACCGTGAGAGCGTCACGAGTCCGACCGCTGTGTGTCTCGTTTCGGAAAAAAGTTTTAATGAGTTTCTTCTGGTTTCCAGCGGAGCTGCTCTCGGACGAGGTATCTAATGAGACAGTACGTGGACACGGCAAGAAAAAAGTGCGAGGTCCATTTTGGGAAATAAGAAAACTGTGTTGAACGTTTTCGTTCGTTTAGCGCCCCTTACATACAAAACAATAATCAATTATCCTAAATAATGGTTGTCTATAAAGTCGGTTTACGAACGATAACTTTACGTGATAATGTCACGCTAGGCCGATTGTGCCTCTCTATCGCTTGTTCCACGCTCTCGCTTGCACCGTAATGTTACTATTGCGTAATGTTTGTTTATGCACGCAGCCGGCTTTCATCGTTATTTATTAGACGTTATCACGTCAAAAAAAAATTTCTATCTGTAACCTCTCTTTACGCTTCAACTGCTAGACATTTCAATTTTGAAATAAAGATAGTGGCTAATAATAATAATGGCTACCTATCTAAAAATAAAATTATTATTTTTGAATACCTATCAAATTAACGTATAACTTACTGTTTTTTTTTCATTCAAACCTCAACGTTTGCCGCATGCAACATGCAACTAAGTAATTACTGTTGTATACTTGAAACTCGAACTGACCGGGTCCATTCACCTCATTACATCCACGTCAATAACTGGGAAACTTCATTGCTGAGTTGGAACAAGCTTATCCCGACCTCACCAAAAGTTCCCGAGACGCTCGTGAAAAACTACCACGCTGCAGAAATAGTCAAAGAAAATGAATTGTACTATCTTGAGTGCGCTTCCACACCGTTTTCAAATGACCGTAATTGTTAATTTGGTTGGATTTCTGTAATTGCCTATTGAAAATCGCACTCGAAATGGGTTCAGTAGTTCCGGAGATTAAAAAACAGACAGACAGACAGAAAGAAAGAAAGAGACAGAAAAAATAGCTTTTTATTATAGTATAGAGTATATAGTGCTCTCCGCAGTAATATAACGTTATGAAACATTTTATAACAATGATAGCCATTTTCTTAAGTGTTACAGGATGCTACATTTCTTATCGAATGTTGTGGGAGCACCATTAATCTTCTTATACTGGGTGGATCAAAACGATTTGACGATAATTAACCCACAGTATCGGATATCGACTCTGTTATATTTTTTTTGTAATAAAAATGAATTACACCATCACTAGCTTCAGGAAATGTGCCCGCATCTCGGCCTCAAATATACTTACATCGTCAAAGAAATAGGACGAAAAACAAATTAGCACTGATTTATCATGCTAATTTGAAGCAAGATTGCATTGTATTGCATCTAATTTAAAGAGTGTAATTTTGTGACAGAGATTGAAAATTACAATTAAAGTCACGTAGCCGGTCTTTCGTTCTCCCTTCTTAATGTTGATAAGATATCAATTTCGACGATAACTGTTTCATTTGCGGGGAAGATAGGTGTAGTATTTGTTATTGGTTTGCGGCTAGGGCCACAGACCGAAGGCTCCGGCAATTGTATTCGAAGCTATTATGCCTTGATTAAAGTAATTAACTACGGCTGATAGTTACAGCAAATAGGATAGTATTCAATTGGAATGTAGACGCTTGATAATTTGCAATAATTTACCGTATTACAGTGCGAAACTTTGATAAATTCATTATTGAACTAAAGTAAATCTTTAGTTGTAGGAGTAGGAGTAGGTAGTAATAGTAGAAGATTGGCTATGATGTGATCTGTTTTGTTAATACGCTTCTTGTTTGTTTCAAGTTGTAATTTCAGTTTCAAAGAACACAACAACTTGTTAATTTAATTTCCTTTTAATTTTCCTTTCCTGATCTTTTCTTTCATTTTAAAATGATATTGAACAAATAATCAATTACTTACAAACCAAGATTTTTTAGATGTTAAGGCAGTGCAGTGCAACCAACTGGCCCACTCAAAACAAAGTCGCAAAAGACAGAACAGCTTGTAGGAATAGTGCATTTGCCTAACAGTGGGACAGCATTTAAACCAAAATACTTTTCGAATATAAATGGTTCCTATTATTCTCTTGTTACATGATAGATTTCCCGTCCATTCGATTCCTGAAATTAATAGTTAGCAATTTGTCTTCCACACCATGGTCTATTAATGTGGTGAACCGCAGCAGCTGTTATCGTGCAAGTATATATCGCGGGTATAGTAGTCCGGGGGCCTTGTTTAAATTTATAAACATACTTGAATTTCCCATATCCCTATCTATAGTTAATATTATAAATGCGAATGTAACTCTATCTGTCTGTCTGTTTGTTACCTGTGATGGAGCTATTGATTTTAGCCATGCTTTTTAGGGTTGGTTTTCATTGTATTTAAAGAAAAAGCGGTAAATGGATTCATGTATCGCTAACACCATCAATTTCAAGCAAATTATGGAAAGGGGAACCTTTGGAGGGTTTTGAATTTGTTATCTCAGTAATTTTCAAGAATACTGAAGTGAGATGTTTAAAAATACCATATTACAACTAAAGATGCAACGATCTATCTTTTTCACGAAAGATTTTCATTGGGTTCTTTTATGTACGTTATTCGTTGTCCAATGGACGCCTTAAAGAATTTAACAGCCCTCTTGGGTGCTGTACATTTTACTAGCACTAAACATCTACCATTACGTAGCTACACTACAAAAACACGATGATCGTACATTGTGCATTTAAAACTTTGTAGTCCATTTCCTAAGATGGTGCACTTTTAGCATGTATTTGCTTGCAACGAGGCATGTGGATAATTTGCGAGTAATGTCATTGATTGCCTTAGGTATATCCCCAACATTAGTCGCATTTATGCTTTGCATGACGAAAATAATTACACGTTTCGTGAATAAAATTCATTCATGAACGAAGTTATTTTACACAATTTCAATCCGGACGTTTATTTTCATAAAAACTCCGTTATTGGCGTTCAAAATCCTTATTCATGAACTTGGAGAGAAGATAAATTGTATAACTTGAAGGGGTTTTAATGAACTTTGTTTTTTAACGAAATTATTAGCAAAGGTAACTAAGTTAATTGGATTTTTTTGTGCCGCCTGAAATCTGCAAAAGTTTTAGTATTAAGATCAGAATTATAATTTATTGACAAAGATTTCGGCCTTTCGCTTCGTGCCTACTCCACTTTAAATAATTTAATTTAATATCATACAGCAAAGCCTATTGGAGAATACATTGAGTGTTTCCGATTTCCGACATACATTCTATTCTTTATCACGTCAAGTTCCTCATTACATTATTACCCTAGGTGGGAAGTGTCCAGTTACTAATTTACGATGTTCATTTGTCAAATCTTTGGCACAGTGAAGTACTTAGTATCCAGCAGTAAGTAGTTACGTAAAATAGGTTGTTTGTAATGCTTACCACCACTCTAGTTACCTCCAGGTGGAGTACGGTTTATTTCATCAGTTTGATCATTGACGTTACACAATATTAAATAATATACAAATTTAACGTTTTTCGTCATTATTCGTTTGATTTGACAAAAAGGATCGTGCAAAACAAAGTGAACTATCGAAAGCGACCAATTGGTAGCCGCGAACGGCGTTAGTGGTCGTGAATGGAAACCGTCAAGCGGCGACGTTAATATACGTCACCCGGTCCGGCGGAGAAAGATTTCTTCGGGGGGTTTCTCAATGGCCGTCACCCAAGATGGACGTTGACGTTTGTTGAGTTTCTCCAATTTTATTTTATTAATAATTTACACCGTACATTTACCTTTATTACCGAACAACTTGCAGGCCTGTGGCCCTTACTTTGATATTGGCGAAGTGTCCAAGACAGAAGCCATTAATTTATATAGAATAGAAGATTTCTTCGTGACAAACATTCAAGGGATAGCAAAAACGAAACACGAGAACGCTTCTATTTTTTCCCTCGCACAAGTATGATAAATAACCGTATATTATGATACTTGCTTACTCTCTGAAACATGGTTATGAATGCGCAAAGTGTGTCTCGCTATCATTTTATACGCCCTTTATGTTTGAGGTAACATTAATAATATACCTATACTTAGTCTTAATGGTAGGGCATGTGAGAAGGGAATGGACCATCACCATTATCTTTACTGCATCTTTATTTTAATACAAAATGTGAAATCACAATTGCATACGATATTAGGTAGGATATGACTTCGAGCATTTAGAGGAAACACTATTATTTTGTCATTTAGGTATTAACACTAGCTTTGAATTAGAGCCCATGTTTATTTGTCTAATCGCTATACACTCGAAAACTACTAAACAGACTTTCATGCTATTTTCACAAATAGTCAAAGACTAGTGATTCATACCCACTTTTACTGCCCTACTAATAACCATATGAAGCTGGGACAGGTTGCTAGTTTCTTGTGAGTTATAATTTAAAAGTTGATTGCGTACATTATTCACATTAAACCAAATTAGCTCATAGTTACGCAACCAGTTGTATTACTTCAAAGAAACCAGACGCTTTGTGACACTTGTGAAGTGCCCGCGGCTGGATATGGCACTCGACCCCTTTTTACAACGGCTTTCCAGCAACTGGGCTGACTTGAAAGGGCTGGCTGAGACTTCATCTAATAAGCTGACAGCCTAGAAAGGCCGGGGCTTAAAAAGGTTACACGAAATAAGCACTATGTTTTAATAAGGTGAAAAACACGTAATTACCATTGCCGACTAGTCAAATGTACGACTGTCGCGTAGGTTCCGTCTTTTCAGTCCCCACACCGACTTCGCAGTCTGTCGGAGTTTGATGGCAGTTTTTAGTCTTGATTTGTTTGGGCTATAGTTTATATAGGTAAACTGTTAACATTCCTATAGGAAGACATAAATAACTCTGCAGTTTTCGATATTGACATTAAAATCATCTAAAGTGCCAATACATTTTGAGGAGTATCGTCTATCCTCATTTTCTCATGAGTCACATAATCAGAACTGAACCAAATTCATTTTGGATCAACTTGGAGGTAATAAAAAAAAAGGTGTTCACGCTTGATATTCGGGTAAATTGCCAAATGTTTAGTAAACTGTTGGAGACGCCTTTTGGGACTGTACGCGATTGCAATACAAAAAGGATCATCGAAATCGATTCTCGTTTAATATTTATTTTCAGTTAAGGTACACGTAAAATGAAAAGATTCCAACTAATTGAGAACCTACTCATTTTATAATGTCGGTTAAAAAGCGCTAGTTCAAATAAAATTCCCATAAATTTAAACAGAACATTAATAAAACTTAAGCGATGTTTTAAATTCCTTCAATATTAAAGCAACAATAAGAGCCCTGGAACGAACTGTTTAAATTCAGTTTGAATACGAGAGGTACGAATGCTGAATGCCGTGTCTTCGGGACTGCGAGGATGAAATATGCAGAGGTTAGGCAGGCAGTCAGAATCCGAGAGAGTACAACACCGATGAGCAAAAGAGCCTAAATAACAACCCATATCACTCGCAGGGGCCAAAAGATGGCGCCATGCTTTAATTGAGAAGAAAATTCAAGGCAAATCCTTAACCCCGTCTTTGTTTTAGACTCAAATTGTAGCTGACTAAATTGTCCAGAGGAGTTCTCGAATTTCGGATATCATTCTTCATTTCCAAAATATCGAGCGCCAAAATCAAAAATTCGGAAAAAAATGATTTTTTTTACTATTTTGGCCATAACCTTTTTATTTTTTGACTTTCTCGAATAATTCTTTTTCCACCTTACATCTCTTGTGAATACGCGTCTTTTGAGTCTTTTTTGAATATCGTTTCTTCACAACCTCCGAGAAATAAGGGGTCGCACTTTTTCGTGAAATCGGAGCCTATCCCGGATTCGAAGCCCGGTCCCTCTGCATGAGAGGCGATAGCTCAAACCACAGAGTTTGCTTGCAATGACGACGTAATTTTCACTAAGAAAATAACTTTTATTGTTCGCAAACATTGAACTCAAAGGTCGTCTCATGAAGTCTGATATGAAATATGCAAACAGCGTACTTGGCCGCCCTTGGCGTTGTATGAACTTCGCATACATACAGGTGTAGGTAATATATTACGAACTTGTTATAGAATTGAATAAAATACCTCTGTCAGAGTACTTCTGATCTTAGAAATAGTGTATACATATAATGTATACTATTCGGAGGTTACTTTGTGTGATGTAAAAAGGGTGTTCATGAAATATAATTAGAATTATTACGACAAGCTGACTATTACTAGTACAGTCGCCATCAGATATATGTTAGCGAACAAGGGTTATCATATATATCTGAACATACCCTAACGTATAATCTTAAATTCCATGTTATTCTCGCCATATTTGTTTAAGACTGTAAATATTTAAAAGTGGTCATATTAGGGTTCCGTAGCCAAATTATGAAAATACCATGAGTACTGTATAGTTGAAATCTGGGAAGTAAGAAGTAAAAAATAATGGAGTACGATTTTGAGAGCAAAAAATATAATGGGTGGCACGTTGGTCTAATCCTGGCGCTTCACTTGGCGGTTATTTGCCAAATACCATATATGATATTTGGCAAATAACAGCTAGAGATGAAGCATACTTATTTGGCAAATAGAGCCAAGTGAAGTGCCACAATAACACGATTGGGGACTTCACACATATCCTTCAAATACGTCCTACGCAGATGCGTCCAGGATTCCTAAGGATGTTTTGGATCACCGAAAAGCTCTGATAAATTCAATTTGTATTTTTTTTTGGAACCGTGTGTTTGAAGTTAAATAATTAAGATTAGGATGGACTTAATTAATTGGCTGTGATATGAATTCAATTATTTCGCCAATATATTTTCCTTTGAATATTCATTACCTATCTTACCTTCCTTCAGTGAAAATTAATGAGAATTCGCCTGGAAGCCAACGGAAAAATGTTAAGGTAGAAAAATTCCTTTTCATAAGTTAACACGTAAGTTTTCCCCGGAGGTTACTTCCTGTTTTCACCATTTCTTTGTCCGTAGTAGCGGGTCTCGATTTTTAGAAGCATTTATTTCATTTATCTGTAGTTGTTGATATGTCCAGAATTTCAGTTGCGATATGTTTTCGTAGGTCAATTTTCTACGTGTTTTCAATCAAAATGTGAATACCAACCTTTTAGATTCGACAGACCTCAATATCGAAAATGGAGTTTTATGTACAAATTTTTTTCAACATAATTAAATTAAATGTATTATACTGCCAACAGTGAATGCAGCGAGTGAGAATGAGTGATAGCCGTGGTGGCCTAGCGGTTTGACCTACCACCTCTCATGCAGAGGGTCCCGGGTTCAAATCCGGCTCGCACCTCTGAAATTATTTATGTGCGAAATTCAATTTCAATTTACCACTGATCTTTTCGGTGAAGGAAAACATCGTGAGGAAACCTGCACGCATCTGCGAAGTAATTCAAGGATATGTGTGAAGTCTCCAATCCGCACTGGGTCCGCGTGGGGACTATAGCCCAACCCTCTCGTGATGAGAGGACGCCTCTGCCCAGCAGTGGGCCGTAAATAGGCTGTTGTAGTAGTGAGTGCAGTATAGACACAGCGTCAGGCTCCACGCTTGACCGTCTTTTTTAATTGCCCTGATTACCCCAAAACCCGCAAGCAGTGATCGTGCCCCGCATCGAACGCTATCGCCTTTAGCTGCGCTAAATGGACGATTCGCGTTTCCATCGTGATTGGCAATTAGTGTGGTGTGCTTGCCCTCTTGGTGCTTTGTTTTGCAAACGCGTATTTACGGAAGGTTGATTCATTTTAATAGCCGAAGCCTGGCGATCGCCACGCGAGATAACCGTTATTTGTGGCCGCGGACGGTATGTTAGCTGCCTCCAACCAAATTACTGCTGGAAGTCATGGTAGCCCACGCATGTAAGATTTATATTTAAGAAAATATTTATATTACAGGTCCCGTGCAATTAAAAAAACGAAAAATATACATAAACCTCTGTAATTTTTTAAATAAAATTAATCCTTTTTCTGATTTACTGATTTTATAAGCTTGATGATAATAATTAAGTAATTTATTTATAACGTGTCAATGGGCAGGGCACCTATTAGATTATAAAGTACCTAATTAGGTCATCTATGTTAGGATACTGAATTATTGCCTCGTATCATAAGCATAGTATTGTTATATCGAATGTTAGTTTCAAATCATATATTTACTAAATGTCACGTTGAAACGTTTATTCAAATGGACGATTCATTGGGTACGGATAAAAAAATGGGATATTCATAACTGTTTCTGAACCGATTTGGATGAAACTTGGTATGAAGATAGTTGGAGTCGCAGTCATATGCTATTTTTTATGCCTGAAAAACACAAGTTCCCGCGGGAACGCGATAACCGCATTCCACGCGGGCGAAGTCGCGGGCAGACGCTAGTTTATATAATAAACCCATGACAAAAGTTTCTCATTGGTCATAATATGGGATATGTTTTGTTCTGTTCTCGATCATTATTTCTCTAAATGCAATAAAAAAACGAACCCAAACAATCTCATAGGCAGGATATAAAGAAAGAATCGTTTGTTTACGACTGCAACAATTTCATTTCTATATAGCGATACGCCGGATTGCGTGTTAAATATTTATTAACGCTGTTGCCAACCAGATATCCATAACGGCGTTATATTTTATTAGAAGGTTAAAATTTAATGGCGTCCCTAAATTGGAAACAAAACGTTCTGCGTTACCCTGAAAGCATTAAGAGATTTTTCCTGCCAGTTATAAAACCAAAGCTTGGTCTTTGAAAGAGTGTTTACAAATCTGAATTTTATTTGAAGCAATTTTTTTAGTAAATGGAACGATTTTGTGAAACTTATTATAGGGGTGCCTTGGAGGAAATTAAACTCAGATTTCGTTCAATTTTATTTTATTTTACTTTTCACATCTATGGGGAACATTTATCCAGCCAACTTTAATTCAATCGCCATGAACATTGTAGATTTTTATTTTTCTTTACTTAAGTAGTTTACTCAGAAAAGAACAAGTCAAAAAATTAAAAATAAATTACAAATAGCATTTAAATTTACAGAAATAAAAAAAAAAGTCTGTTATCCCTACAATCTAAAATCGGTGGACCGATTTAGATGAAATTTGGGTTGTACTTATAGATCGAAAACAGGGAAAGGACATACAATCTATCCCGGAAAAACGCACAGTTCCACGGCGATAAAGTCGCGGGCAGAAGCTAGTTCAGAACGAAGGAATAAAAGAGATAAATAAAACATGCCGCCGTATTATATTATCTATTTATTTGTATCTGACTTACCTAATATCAATGAAAATATACATTAGTATTTAATTTATTAACACTAACGATGTCATTCTCCCTCAGCGTCCACTCTAAAAAAGAAACATCAATTTCAGCTCGGTTTTTACCCACGCGATAAAAAAGCGCACATCGCTAGCGCCATTTACGTTGCCTGAACTCTGTCGTAGACGGACGGCGTGCAATAAAACTCAATGTTATCTGGTTAATTCTTTTTTTCACCTCAAAATCCAGTACGCGAATCTTGAGGTAAACGATTATGATTGCAGCTTTGTGAAAATTGCCAAGGAAGATCGCCTGAAAGTCGATATCAGATCAGAGTCCGGATTGCCACTTCGCTAACACCTGCCTGGCTAACAAGGGGATTATGTTCGACAGTTTCGCTGAAGCTACCGAATAAATTATTTGGTATTTTTTTCAACGTTGTATTTTTTCTGAATTTTTAACCACGCCTCCTCTCATCACAAGGCTTTAGTCCCCACCACGCAGACCCAGCCAGAGCGGATTAATTTCATGTATTATATTTTAGTTATAAATTATGTTGTTTAAATACACAGAAGATACACCTACAAAATTTTATAAATACCTATCTGAAAACTCATCTAGAAATTACACTTTGTAATAGAAAATAATCTTGAACTTTAAACGCGCTAACCTTGTATTTTTATACCAACCAAATATCTTAGAAACGGCTCTAACTAAAAGCTCTAAATTTGCAATATCCGGTTAAACTCATTTTGGCTATTTTTACTCGAGAAAAGCTCTGTCGCCGAGGTACAGCTCTATAAACAAGATTTTTTTGAGTAATGTTAGTTCTTTATATGAGACTTGCGAAAATTGCCTGAGGCGGCGAATTATATTTTAAGCAAATTGAATAAATTTTCATAACTAACGTTGCGTCAAAAGTAGGGCGCGTAATCATCATCGTACCTTCTCCAGTTTTTTTTATTAATTCCCCTCTTTCAGATGAGCCTCATAAACTTTTCAGGATTAAAATAAACAAATCATATTGAAAGAACCCAATTTTATTTTATTAAGCTCCCTCTTCTGTGTAGCTCCTTAGTTGCCGAGGCCTCATATTTGTACCCGAAAAGAACACCTTTAGGAGCCTTCGGTAATCACGGAGTGGTTAATCAAGAGGGAAACGTGTTTCGTACAATTTGTAGTCCAATTTGACCTTTATAACGGTCAATAGGGCTCTTAATAACGCTGTCATTTTAAAAACGTGTTGCACCGTCGTAGCGCTTCAACCAAAAGTATGAATTTCATCTTAAAAAATAAATTTTATTAAAAATCATTCTGAATAAGAACCGATACAAGTTTACCCATATTTTTATGTGCTTTCTACTGAAAGTAAAAAAAAAAAAACTGACTGTTTGATTGAATTTGATTTAACCTGCAAGTTTGGTAAGAACAACACTAAAAACAACAAAAATTATCATTAGTATTACAGTTAAATTATGTCTTTGATTAATTAGACGCAATTCGAATCTTCATTTTCATCCCCGACCCGAAAAACCACCATCCCCACTCTATTATTAGAGCGCTTCAAACATGCGTCAGAAACGGCAGGCAATTTCCTCGGTCCGCCATTTTTAAAAACCAATTTTCTCGACAAGCTACTGTTTTCAATTTAGGTTATGGCTGGTATCATTTATAAATCAGTTAGCGCAGTTTTGATCCTGTTTAAGTTTTTTTTATAATATTTATGTAGTTGATAACAAAAGTATTGGTGCAACGTGGACATGTGCTGAGTCGGGACCGATTCGCATCCATCACAGATTTTAGTTTTATTTCTTCTCTTTCATCGTAGACTGTTTAGTTTTATGTCCTAGACACGGGGTCATATACCTACTTAGGTACACAGCCTTTTTCGAACCCCACTTAACTCCAGTTATACAGGATGTTCGGCACATGGACCATCAATATATTTTTGGGATATTGTTGGGATTATTTTCTATCATTTCACCCTTGGACCTTGGACTCAACAATATTCTAATAAAAATTGACGGTACATGTGTTGAATATCCTGTATATTTAGAGGTAACATACACCACCTAAGAGCCAAACCCGCTCAAATCCATACTAATATTAATAAATGCGAAAGTAACAATGTCTAACTGTTACCTCTACGCTTAAACGGCTGGACCGATTTAAAAGAAATTTGGTATGGGGATGGTTCGACTCCCTGAAGGACATAGGCTACTTTTTATCCTGGAGAACGCATTTTATCCGCTTGAACGCGTTTACCGAATTCCTCGCTGGCAAAGTCGAGGACAGAAGTTCAAGAGTGGTAACTAATCAATAAACTTGGAGAATTGAATGATGATAACGAGGTAAGTGGTACACAGGCTGATGTAGCTGAGAGGTAATGACATGTTTAGGTTGATGACGCCCCAGAGAGCGTACGCAAACTCGCTGTCACGCGTCAACTGGAAAAACGCTTTCAGCTTGCGGCATTCAATTTTGTCTGTAACAATAAAAGGTAGGTATCCAAGTATTCATTTTCATTCAGCGAGTCACTTCTACGGATTAATAATTGGGTAATATTTCAACTCTCAGTTCCACAAATCTGGGGGCACGGTAGCCAAGTCGAGCAAAAAAGCGGCACGACCGTACCATCTATTATTTGTAAGAAGATCGCATGCCAGATAAATTTAATCGTATTTTAATTCAACATTAAGAACCGATATTATGAAATTGTTTTTGGAATTCTTAAGCATACTTTGGCATTGAATTCCTTCTTCTCACGGAAGAGATGATATAAAGTAGGTACAATATTAAAAAAAAGATTCCGATGAAGTGATGAGGATATCGTTGAAAGCTGACAATATCTGACAACAAGATGGAGCGACGACCTCGTGAAGGTTGCGGGAAACCGGTGGAAGCAAGTAGCACAGGACCGGTCTGAGTGGCGAGCCTTGGGGGAGGCCTATGTCCAGCAGTGGACGTCTTTCGGCTGAAATGATGATGATGATGACAATATCTTTGCTATTGTGCGTTTCTTAATCACCCTACTCATCCATAATGGCCCATTTACACGCATCATTATTAATTTAATTGAAAACGAAATTAATATCTTACCGAATTGAGGGTTGTTAAGCGCATCGTGTAGAGTTTTGCGTATAATTGACACCTGGGTGGTCGTGGTGCTGGAGTAGTAGCACGGAACCACCATCAGCACTGTATACTTCACGCAGCGAATACATATATATATCAGTAACGCCCGCTGCAAACATAAATTTTAATATAATGTCCTAGGTGAATGCACCTTTTAAATATATAACTATTCACTAATTACCACTTACATCATTTGATTCTTCGTTCAATTGAAAAATCGTAAAGGCGTACTTCAGTAATATTATCGTTGACAATCCTGAGGAAAGCAGCATTGTCATCATCTAAAAAACATACCGAGTTTGAAACATGACTGTATTAAGACTACTTTAATATTTATATAGGCAGTTTTATGTATAATTTAATTCTTTCTCTGTTTAAGACTCATTGCTAATAATACATACCGGAAAACTCATAACAAAGTTAAGTTGCTCCGAACACTTGTGCAAAGACTCGTATACTTCGTGGAGAGAGCTGATGTCAAGTTCCACATTGTTAGACAACGCCTCTATTTTATCTAAACTCCCAGGCTTCCTCGTCTCTCTTGGGTTGTTGCACACTCTTACTACATGCGCTTTCAGTATACGAACTCTCAAAAAAATCGCTCTCAGTAAGGCGCAAAAAAATACCTGCTCCGAGTCATGAACCACGACTGTAAGATTTGTTAAAGAATAATCAAGTCGTGACTTGAGAAGGACGAAATATTCTGATATAGTAAAAAGGAAGCTAGTTGCCATCCAGGCCATAACTCTGTACGTAGGCAATAGTGTATCAATGTCCTTTTGGATATTTAAAGATGCATCAAAAGTTTCGATATTTCTGACGCATTCTTTCAGCGTTTTCCTCTGGAGAAATATTGAAGTTAAAACCAAAATGAAAAACTCAATGAAGGCAGTACATTTGAATACAACGTAGGTTGTACCGAAGCAGTTATTTTGAAATAACGAGTAAAACAAGGCAACTGCAACTGCTAAATTGTAGCAGTAGTTACACCATACCAAGATTTTTTTAGGTTCTAGCAAGTACAAACGACCGACACCAAGGATGGCTTGAATGTATACAAGAAATTTCAGCTTATTGACGATATAACCGCTGTTATCCACAAAATTGTTTTCTTTTGTAGGTTTCACTGGAGTAACTCTTGCATTATTTTTGCCAAACATTTTTCTTTTAATTTTAATGCAGTGCAAACTTGTTCCTCTTTATAGACGTCTTTTTACTGTGAGGTGTGTTCACTGACTAATAAAATTAATGACTGAAAATATATATAATTCTGTCAATTTAATTTCTTTAGTAAATTATCGCGATAAAATCATCCACTTTGTAAAGTGGTTTTGGATAGCTAGTGCTATCCAAAACCACTTTAATAATAGTTTTTTAAAACTATTTGATGGCAACGACTCCGTTCACGTGTTTTTAAATTTTAAAAGGTAATCTTGTTTATGGTGTGTTATGCTTGATAAAGCTTGGCTAATGGTTGCTCCGCTGTGACATGCTGCCTAATTTAAATTAGGCCTCAAATCAATTTTGCAGCAGTTTTTGCTATGGATTAAATGGTAGTACTAAAATTCAGATTGTACCTAAGATCTTGAATTTCAGACCTACCTTGACTTTAGCAAGTGTGCATTCATATACAGTATGTAAGTTATTACGCTTCTGTCATAACATGACGTGTTACTCCTTAAAAACTTTTTTTTCCTTAGTCTATCAGGAAGATTATTGAAAAGTATTGGACACGTTTTTTTTCTTTTTTCACGTAATCAAACTTATACCGAGATATATTGAGTTGAAATGTCGCGTGACGTCACGGTTAGGTACGATTTATACCTAACGGTGACGTAGTTAGCTCCCACTCTCCAACTTTAATGCGTTTTAACTTAGTCATTCTTTGTTAATTTGATAAAACAAAAAATACGTGTCTAATATTTTTTTATTACCTGACTGACGGACTAATTAGAATTTCGATTTCTTCACCCTGTCGTCATCCCTATTGCTCTACTTCTGGGGCTAGTTTGAAAGTTCCTCCTCTATAAAATAATTCCTTGTCCAAACCAAAAATAAAATGGTGAGATAACCTAAACACCACTCGATAAAGCGTGACACAGGAAGCTGACAGGCGGAAGAAAGGATAGGCCTTTGTCCACATACGAGCTAAATTGCTAAATTAAGTTTAACTTTTCCGATTCAAAATGGGTTATATAAATTGCTGCATCATGCGTTCGAATATCCTATTGCAATTAACGTTGTAATATAAGATTACCTGTGTAATGATTGATGGGGTATTCCGTGACTGCGTGAAAATTTCACGCTCATATTGTATGTGGGAATTAACCTTGATATCTATTATGTCAGGCAAGAAAAGATTGATAGCACCCATCACAAAAAGGTTTACAAAAGACCGGTGTATCCCGCTATACTATTTAGAGCAAAATTGTGTTTTGTATATCCGACTTCCCGACAGCGGTTTGATATACGGGGTCTATTGATGCTTAATAACATTGTATCTTTTACAAAATAATGGAACGTTTTTATAGTCCCTGTCCCAGGAATAAACTAGTCACACAGACATAAAACAATAAATAGCTAACATTTCGCTTAATTAATTACGAGCTTGTAGGTATTTTATGGGTATTAACAGTTCAGCGAATTACATAAATAATTTTAAAAACAATTAAAACTTTTCATATCTACACAAGCGTAATAAAAACTCGTTCTTGCATTTGAAAAAATATAATGAGCAGGAAAAAGCCAAGTCTGGTAGCGGAAGTCTTTGAACGAATAATAACGGAGCGGAGCGGTGAATACATTTCAATATGAATGTAGTTTCTAGCATACCACGCCGGAGCGACGGCACGTAGAGCTACGATGCACAGTAATTTTCTTTTAAAAGAAGATTAATATCCATATCCATATTAATATTATAAATGCGAAAGTAACTCTGTCTGTCTGTCCGTCTGTCTGTCTGTCTGTTACCTCTTCACGCTTCAACCGCTTGGCCGATTTACATGAAATTTGGCATGGAGATAATCAAAGTCCCAGGAAAGGACATATGCTACTTTTCATACCGGAAAAAGCATAATTCCCGCGGGAACGCGATAACCGAATTCCACGCGGGCGAAGTCGCGGGCAGAAGCTAGTTAGTATTATAAATGCGAAAGTAGCTCTGTATGTCTGTCTGTTACGAGATAGTTGGGGTCCCGTGAACGAACATAGGCTTCTTTTTATCCTGGAAAAGCGTATAGTTCCGGGAGCGCGATAACCGAATTCCACGCGGGCGAAGTCGCGGGCAGAAGCTAGTAATGTCATCATCGTCATCATCAATTCAGCCGATAGTCGTCCACTGCTGGACATAGGCCTCCCCCAAGGCGCGCCACTCAGACCGGTCTTGTGCCACTCGCATACACCGCGTTCCCGCGACCTTTACAAGGTCGTTACTTTATCTTGTTGGAGGCCTACCGACAGCTCGCGAAGCTAGTAATGTAATATAAGAATAATAATGTAATATACTATTTTAATTTATTTGTATGTTATCTATTTATATGTTAGTTTATGTATGTTTATGTATAAATGTATTTAAGTATGTTAATTACATTTTGTGTTTGTTTCTTCTGTCCATCTTAGAACAGAGCACCGCCTACCGACCTAGTTTGTTTTCTTCATCCATTCCTCATCTCCAATATCCAGAGGTTGTCTGGTAGAGATCGCTATTAAGCGATAACTATTAAGCGACCGCCTGCTGTATGCCATACTTTTTGTGTAATTACATTATGTCTATACTGTTCCTTTAATGTGGTGTTCAATAAAGTATATTGTATTGTGTATTGTATAATGTTCATTTGCCAGAAGAAATATGTATGCAACATACAGATCATGCGTGCGTTAATCAACATAGTTATGTTGTTATTGTAAGTATATTATTATACATAATTTAGTTTTATTCGTACAATACATTGTTCTATGGTATTGTATTATGTGTATGATAAATCATGATATACCTTCGTTTCTTAAAAAATAATAATCAAATAACAGTATCAACTTCAACATCGCATCATAAGATAATAAGGTTTTATTAATATCCACCAGAAACTGATTAATATCACGAAAATTTCCTTTTACGACTACATTATTATCTTAACGAGTACTCATTAGCGGTTGGCTTTGTTTTTCCAGGGACGAAATTTGCCTTGATTTTTTCGTCCAATCTTCTTTCTTGGCTAATTATTTTATGCTAATTCTATCTGTAATTTGGATAATTCGTCCCTTGTCTGGCTCCACCTGCTCTAAATCGCGAACGCGAGGTTATTTCGACGAATACAATTGCGGTATTTAGTGATCAGAAAACATGAAATTTTTCTTAAAATAATTTTCACTAGACTAGACTCCTATTTAAAGGACTGGTCAGATGACGCTCAAGACCGAGAATGGTGGAAAAAGTGGGGGGAGGCCTTTGCCCAGCAGTGGGATACAGCAGGCTCTTAATAAAAATTAACAATTTTCACTAAAAGAAGAGATGTACAGTTATTAAACAACTATACTCGTACTGTGGTATTAGCTAGGTGTTTTATTGATTCCAATTAATTTCGATTCAATTATTATTTTTGCACTTATTTGACTGAGAATAAATAATAAGATCGAATAATGTAACTATAACAAGGTCAATAAATCCCACGAGGAGACTCGTTTCTCTTGTAGAATGTTGGCACTTTTTAGGTTGAAAAGTTGAGATCTGAATAAGACAAACAAATGGTGCTGCCTGGTTCATAAATATTTGAGCATAAACTTTGGCTTAATAACATCGAAGCGCCCGTACATTAGACCACGTATATTATAATAATATAGGTAATAAGTTGGGAAATGTCCACAGCACATATTGACCTAGCCCCAAACTAAGCGACGTTTGTATTATAGGTGCTAGACAACGATATAAATTCTTACTCGTATATAGATAAATACATACATATATAAATATACTAAACATCCATGACTCGAGTACAAACATTCGTGTTCATCACACAAAGTTTGCCCTGAGCGGGACTCGAACCTGCGACCATTGGAACAGAAGGCAGGGTCACTACCAACTGGTCAAATCCGGTCGTAATTTAGGTATAATAAAACGTTTTCGAGATTCGATTTATCATAGAGTTAACAGTAACTCTGAGAATTCTGTTTTACTTTAATTTTGAAAACATCGTGTACCTAACTAGGTATTTAGGTACAGACCTAAATACCTAGTTAGGTACACGATGTTTTCAAAATTAAAGTAAAACAGAATTCTAATTAGGTACTTACTAAATAAGACTATGAGTTTCATCATTAGGTATTCTTAGAAACCGTTCTCATCCGCACTTTATCCCGAATTTCCAGCTCCTAGCCGGGCACAGAGCGAAGATTTAAGTCGGAATTCCTTGTAATACCAGTAATACTCTTTAAAACAAGGCTTAGGAACCAGGCAAGAATAAACATGTTGCAGTATGATATGAATAGGCACTTCGCATTCACAAGGCTCTTTGTTAACCCACACGTTTTGAAAAAAAAAAGAAGTAGTCTATGTCCAGTTTTTATAAAGAACGTCGTTCGACTGATCTGAAATGATGAAATAAATATCTTATATACCTACTTGTATAAAACGAAGTCGTGTTAGTTATACCATTTATAACTCGAAAGTAATGACATTCTTGATTCTTAAACTTGTTTTTCTTACATAGGATGTGCATATAAACATAGGATGTGCAGATATGTGGATGTGCCTATGTGCATACAAACATTAGTAGGATGTAAAATCTCATTTTTATCCGTCCGGTGGGAATTTCGAGAAATCCTCTCTTAGTGCTCCCCTATACTCCACAAGGAACCTACTTGCCAAATCTCAGCTTCCTACGATCAGTAGTTACGGCTGTAAGTTGTCGTCAGTCAGTCAGTTTTATATAGGTATATTGATAAATTGTAATCATTTCATTTAGCCTAAAGATCAGTACCCAGATAATTATTGAATTAAGAAAGTCTCCGCGGCCAACTAGAACACTGCTAACATTCACCTTCTGTTTTCTCACCGAGCGGCCTCGACGGAAAACCATGCAGCGTTGGCTTTACCACTGACACATGCTGAGTCGGGACCGTTTCGCATCACTTTATACTCACTTTTATTCATCCTTATTTCTCTTTCTCTATTGTTTGTGTGCGAATAAATGATTTATTATTGTAAATAAATAAATAAATAAATATAAATATCTTGGGACATTTCACACATATTGACCTAGCCCCAAACTAAGCAAAGCTTGTACTATGGATGACGACTAGACAACGATATAAATACTTATATAGAGAAATACATACATAATATATAAATACTAACATCCATTATCCATACTAATCCTTACTTCCTTACTTCCTTACTAATATTATAAAGGCGAAAGTTTGTTTGGATGGATGTATGGATGGATGTTTGTTCCTCTTTCACGCAAAAACTACTAAACGGATTTTAATGAAACTTTACAGTAATGTAGCTTATAGATCAGAATAACACATAGGCTACTTTTTATCCTGGAAAAACGTATAGTTCCCGCGGGAACGCGATAACCGAATTCCACGCGGGCGAAGTCGCGGGCAGAAGCTAGTATTATAAATGCGAAAGTAACTCTGTCTGTCTGTCTGTCTGTCTGTTACCTCTTCACGCTAACACGGCTTGACCGATTGACTTGAATTTTGGTATAGATATAGTTAAAGGCCCGAGGAAGGACATAGGATAGTTTTTATCCTGGATTTCTATCCTTAACAGGATGAAATCCGGGATACCACGATAAGTTATGCACTTAAGCAGTAGTAGCAATTACGTGTATTATAATGTTTGCTATTCCAATTTCTGCAGGCGTTTGAATGTTCGGAAGAAATCCATATTATCCATATTAATATTATAAATGGAGTCCCGGGAAAGGACATAGGGTACTTTTTATCCCGGAAAAGCGCATAGTTCCCGCGGGACGCCATAACCGAATTCCACGCGGGCGAAGTCGCGGGCAGAAGCTAGTTTATTTATAATTATCGAATCTACCATTATTTTGGCTGGAAGCTTTTATTTAAACATGGACTCCCTAAAACGGTGAATAAATAACTGGAATCCCGTCTTTTGTAAAGGTCTTATCGATGGAACAATGAGTTCAAAAACCTTACGAAGATATCTCTCAATTTGAAGTTGTATCATATTTTTTTGCGTTCAGTTTTTACACGGAACATCATAAATCAACTAACCATTCTTATCTTCAAGATATATCTGTATTCTCTATAGCCTCTATATAAAATAAGGAACGGATTTTTCTGGCGGCAAATTCAGTTTCTGAGATAAACTTCCCCGATGTAATGGACAGCGTTACACCCTTATCAAGTATTTATTAGGTATCGCATATACTACAAATACAGTGGCCATTTGCTTCGACGATTTTTCGTCTTTGTATACGTATTTGATGTATCGGATACGGCAGAGATTTTTTGTGGGCACCGAATGTGTTTGCACTGATTGATGATGAATGTTGAACGGTTATTTTTATCTTCAGATCTTTTTATACGTCTTACTGAGGGGAATGTTTCTTGTTTTCCTTTTTCTTTTTGCCATTGAATAAAATCCCGTTTTTTCATTTAGCAAAAGGAAGCCCGTGGGTTCACTTTGAACAAAAAATTTAAACGCCCTCATCCCAGACCTTGAGAACTTTTAGTATATTCATCGGGACACCTCTTGATATCTGTGCTATAATTTCAAAACTACATGGTTTTCAAGGGTTTGTCTTAATAGGCTTAGTTTCTCAGGTAATATACAGAATGATCAATCCAAATGGGTCAGTAAGAAGTAGTCTGCAACTATGAGATATAGAGTATAAAAAACAGTAAATGTTACTATGAAACATGATAATGTACCTAAAACTAATAGAAGGCATTGTTTTTCGTTTCCTTTAATTTAATCTAATTAAAAGGACCCTAAAGACATCGCAGTTTAGCTCGAGCCGCCCTTCAAACGCTGTATTTTCTCAATTCGTTTTTTTTGACGTCCCGGTAGATAAACTTATTAAGATTGAGTTACTTTCGACTCGGTATTGTGTAACTTTCACGCCCAGGGACTATCGGCTGTCAGTTGTTATTTCTGTTTTGTTTTTGACGTGATAACGTCTTACAAATTGATGAACACCGGCTGCGCCCAGGGCAAAACATCACGCAATTAGCGTTGAAGCGTTACGTGATGATATCACATTTTTTTTCCGCACGTGGGACGCAAATAGGCTGTAGTAGTAAGCAAAATTATCAAACACATCTTGACCTTGCTTAGGGCGGTTTTTGTAACATAATGAGGTTTGTGAAGGCAATTAAACTATTCTGTTTATGTTACGTGTCCCTGGTAAGAGGGTTAATAAATAATAATGCCCCAGACAGCCGCGAGGGTCAAAAAGGACGAAACGTCAAACTGTATATTTAAGTAAATTAAGTTAGAACTCTGCCAAGGATAGAAAGAGATCAGTTTCACGTAATTGAAATAGAAATTGAAGTTAATTGTAAATTACTAATTAACATGTAAACATTACGCTAGGTCGTAGGTAGGTATAATAATAGGGACGACGACAGGGTAGTAAAAAAATATTGGACACGTATTTTTTGTTTTATCAAATTAACAAAGAATGACTAAGTTAAAACGCACTAAAGTTGAAGAGTGGGGGCTAACTACGTCACCGTTAGGTATAAATCGTACCTAACCGTGACGTCACGCGTCATTTCAACGCAATATATCTCCGTATAAGTTTGATTACGTGAAAAGAGAAAAAAATACGTGTCCAATACTTTTCAAAAATCTTCCCGATAGACTAAGGAAAAAAGTTGTCGTCATCCCTATTAAGTACAGGTACCTAGGAACATGGTTACATGAAAATTGGGACTCTGATATGGAAGTTAAGTCCCGTATAGAAGTTGCCCGTGTTACTTTTGGTCGCATGAAAAAAACTCTTTGTAATAAACAACTTGACATAAAACTACGCGTGAGAATACTCCAATGTTACATCTGGCCTATAGTCTTCTATGGATGCGAGGCGTGGACCGTTAAAGAAAACACGCGCAAAAGACTAGAGGCCTTGGAAATGTGGTTTTACCGTCGCATGTTAAGTGTAAGCTGGGTCCAGAGAGTAACGAATGAAGAAATCCTACGGCGTGTCAGCAAGTCTCGAGAGCTTATGACAACCATCAAGAGAAGGAAAGTGGCATACCTCGGACATGTGCTCAGGCATGACCGATACTACCTTCTCCAACTCATCATGATGGGCAAGATCGAGGGGAAAAGGCGCGTCGGTAGAAGAAAGAAATCGTGGCTCCGTAACATTAGAGAATGGACCGGCATTGCCAGCGTGGAACACCTATTTCGACTGGCAAAGGATAAAAATAGATATGCGGAGCTGACAGCCGACCTTCAGTAGTGGAGAGGCACTATAAGAAGAAGAAGATCCCTATTAAGATTGCTGGTCATGTACGTAGTTTTTAAACAAGTAAGTTCTTACCTACCGGCGACCGAGCTTTAGCTTGGGCACGCTTGGGTGACAATACGTTAAATTATTTTACGTCACCCTTGGCGGCGGTAATTCGTAAAGCCCCAGATCGCATATTTATGGCCCTCACCTTCGGTTCGGGCCGCAAACATCTGCGATCTGGGACATTAACGAATTCACCGCCCTAGGTCTGTAATGTACTATTCCCCCAGCTATGAGATATAATGAGAGATATTTCACCTCCGTAAAACCCCATCTTCCAATTATTTTTCGCAATCATTAGAATCGTTTGAGAAAACGCGAGTACATAAATAATACTAGCTTCTGCCCGTGACTTTGCACGCGTGGAATTCGGTTATCGCGTTCCCGCGGGAACTACACTACTAACTTTTTCCGGGATGAAATACTTTTCGTCGCGCCTATGTCCTTTCCCGGGACTCCAACTATCTCCATATCAATTTTCATCCAAATCGATCCAGCGGTTGAAGCGTGAAGAGGTAACAGACAGACAGACAGACAGACAAAGTTACTTTCGCATTTATAATATTACTAGCTTCTTCCCGCGACTTCGCCCGCGTGGAATTCGGTTATCGCGCTCCCGCGGGAACTATTTTCGTTTGCGTTTTTTCTGGATTAAAAGTAGCCTATGTCCTTTCCCGAGACCCTAACTATTTGCATACCAAATTTCATCGCAATCGGTCCAGCGGTTGAAGCGTGAAGAGGTAACAGACATACAGACAGACAGAGTTACTTTCGCATTTATAATATTAGTATGGATAATACGGATTTCTTCCGAACATTCAAACGCCTGCATAAATTGGAAGAGCAAACATTATAATACACGTATTGCTACTACTATTATACTTAAGTGCATAACTTATCGTGGTATCCCGGATTTCATCCCGTTAAGGGTAGAAATCCGGGATAAAAACTATCCTATGTCCTTCCTCGGGTCTCTAACTATATCTATACCAAAATTCAAGTCAATCGGTCAAGCCGTTTTAGCGTGAAGAGGTAACAGACAGACAGACAGACAGACAGACAGAGTTACTTTCGCATTTATTAATTAATATGGATATGGATCTTATAATTTAAAACGAGTAATCTGGCTATCTATCTGGGAAAACATCGTGAGGAAACCTGCACGCATCTGCGAAGTAATTCAAGGATGTGTGTGAAGTCCCCAATCCGCACTGGGCCCGCGTGGGGACTATAGCCCAACCCTCTCGTGATGAGAGGAGGCCTGTGCCCAGCAGTGGGCCGTAAATAGGTTGTTGTAGTAATCTGGCTATATTTATTTATACAAACGATCTCAGACTTACGATTTGTACGAAATTTGCAATACAGGGATAGGTACGATTGCGAAAAAATTAGATCGATACATATCGATGTATACCTACTTAAAAGTCCAATTTTTCGCAGCCGTAGGTAAATAAAATAAATAGGTGGTGCTGGTGGAGCTTTTATTAAATCACATTATGTACGAGTAATCAAAGTTTAATTGTAATCGGATATGACGACGCGCGGAAAAAGTAGCGGGCAACAGAGTGTGTAATATTAGTATTATGAAGAGACTCCCAAAAGGTCGGGTCTTCTTGAAACGAGTGCACAGATTGCTGGAGCCTCCGAGAGGCGTAAATCAAAGGGTGGGAAGTCGCGGCTTATCGTCTGACGCCCTCTGGGGTCCGATGATGTATTGTGCTACATACACTCACTAACATTCAGCACACAGCCGAATAAATACATACCTGGGTGAATCAAATTTTTTATGTCAATAGTTGCCATGGTTACTGTCCCCTGGGCCACTTTTAAAACTGCTATTCTGTGGGTTTAAATACACTAAATGTGGGGTTTCTTTGCCATTTTCAATCCCTTCCCTAATGAATCACTTTCTAAGCGTCTTAGAATTGTATATTGTAACAGGTTTTCTAAGAAACCCCTCTCATTTTGTCCCCTGGACAACGGGACAGAATAACAACAAGAAATAGTTGATTGACCCACCTACGAAAATAAATACTGAATACTAGCTTCTGCCCGCGACTTCGCCCGCGTGGAATTCGGTTATCGCGTTCCCGTGAGAACTATGCGATTTTCCGGGATAAAAAGTAGCCTATTTCCTTTCCCGGGACTCCAACTATATCCGTGCCAAATTTCATCTCAATCGGTCCAGCGGTTGAAGCGTGAAGAGGTAACAGACAGACAGACAGACAGAGTTACTTTCGCATTAATAATATTAATATGGATGTGCGTTACAAAATTCTTAAAGTAGAATTAAAACTTAAAGTAGATTACACTTAAATCAAAATTTAAGTATGATTAAATTTCAATGTAATTTAAGTTGCCAAATTGCCTCTCCATTAACTATGAAAAGCAAGTGAAACCCTCAGAAAAAGTGCTCTGAGAAAATACTTTCACTGCACAGAAGTGCTTTTTTAAAGTGAGACTTTACGGATTAAGGCGCTCCTAACGCGAATCCTGAACCGCGCCGAGGGTTACCAACGAAATTGTACTCCATTTAAGTTTATTCTTCGAAAAATTGGAAGGTTTTTGCTAAAGCTACCTACTTTGTATGCAATTTTATTATGAACTACCTAGCTGTTTTCCGTGACTTCGTTTACGTTGTATTTCCTAGTAAATGCAAGATTAACTAATAGTAATGTGTGTTTCAACAACATAAGTTAAGTAGACGACATGGTGCTCTTGCAGCATCCGTAGGCTTGTGGCTATGTGTGAAGACCATGCCAAAAAGCATGGTCTGAAGAACAAATAAAAAAAAGCGAGCGTCTGGTTTTCAAGAGCAGAAAACCCCTTCAGCTTTCAACTTCAGTCCCACCAGTTTCCCTCAATGGCTTGGCGGTATAGGGGGTGACTCAGTTCAGGTACCTCGGGCATTGTAGTAACCGAAAATCTCAAGGAGGACCTAGAAAGACAAACATATTGACATTAAGTCAAAGTCAAAGTTATTTTATTGCTAAAACACAGTATGACAGAAGTTATTACATATTTTATAGAGTGTGCTTATGTTCTACCAAGTGAAGGCATGCAATATCTTACGAGTATATTAGTGAGATTGCTATAGTCTCAAATAAATTACCCTTTTTACAATTATTTTACCGTATAAAATTACACTTTCAAATAAATTAAATACAATGCAACTGCCAATAAAATACCTATTCAATTAAATATTATAATGATGGGATTAAACGAACTTACCTGAAGTGAAGTTCTATCCTGATTGTATGTAATATTTGTTTCGAATATAACTATGCAGCTTCGTCAGTCTTGCGGCCCATTGACGCGTATTCAAAGCTAAATAAAAAGAAAATAACATCCTGGCAACACCAAACTGTCATTTAGTTCAGAGCACCAAGTTAAATGAATAATTAAGAAAGTAGTGTTTAATTTATATTAAATACTACTTGACCCTCGGGAGGTGAGTGTTTATCCTACCCTCACCTGGGTGGGAGGGATATTCTTATATATTCGAAACAAATATTACATACAATCAGGATAGAACTTCACTTCAGGTAAGTTCGTTTAATCCCATCATTGTATGTAATATTTGTTTCGAATATAACTATGCAGGATGTTCAGAGAACAAAAAGTAATCATTCTCCAAACAAGACCTAAATAATACAATATTTATGAACTTATAAGTCTATTCTAACTAGACTATAGTCAATCATAAATAATTATATATGAAAGTTTAACCTTATATCCATGAATCTAAAGGATATACCTAGAATTGTCACCTACATACATTATCAGTTATCACACAACAGACTCGTGGCTCATGTTCAGTTTGAATTCAAAAGTTCACTTCATTAAGTACAACAAACAATGTTTTATACATTTTTATGATTTAGTGATGTTAGCTCCATAGTAACACCTAAACAATGCAAGTGAAATAACAGATATCAGCAGGGCGAGCAGAATATGCTACACATTACATCATGTAACACATGGTTGTCTGTTCCACAACCATCTCCCGACCGTTAATGTAAATTGTCTCTTAATTTGAAGCTTTAAAATGTAACAAAAGTTGGTTGTTCCTATCCTATAATTTAAACTTTACAACACAACTAGAGTTCCTGAGCATTTGAGCAAGGAACCAAAACCAAAGAACTGGAAATTCCAGACACTGGACAAAATTTCTCAACTACCTACCTTGCTGTAAATATTACACAAATTAAGGTATGAGGTATGGTAACCGAATCTCGAATGAGTAAACTTATGATTGTATATATGATTAAGTAATAAGTAAGGTACATAGGTAGAATAAATAATATAAAATTGTCGCTTTCTCTGAAGGTGATCCAAACGGTCGTTACTGTGACCGGTTGTGAATTTATTATTATGGATTACCAGCATAAGTTCTCATATGATGTATTCATTTTCAACGTCAAAATTACAAGTTAGATACAGTTTTATTTATGGCATAAGTATAAGAACTCAAACAACAGGATTTTTAACTGCCTATAAAGTTCTTGAATAATTTATATAATTTATTACTTCATTGAACAGTGTTCATTCATCAAAAAAGTGCATATAGTACAGAACTTCTGGTGATAAATCATCTTCTGAAAGTCAGCTCCCGAAATTAAAGAGCTCGTAAAATATCTGAAATCAAATCAAATCCATGTATGTACCTTAGGGGTTCAACTACAGAAAACTGCTATCTGGATAAAGTTTCCATTACAGCCATTAGTTTCATTTCATTGGGAACTCGTAGTAGGCGTCGTAATTCATTTATATTTATTTTAAGTTAAAAATTCAATTTAGGGGTTATCACTTAAGGACCTCTCACACTCACAATCTACCCTTACGTTTAGAGCAACCCCTTACATCAAGTAATCAAGGTATTAAGTGATCAGTAGTTTTCATAACATAAGTATTTAATAAAAAATACGGTCCTGAGTGCCTGCTGCACAATTTGTATAATAGCTCATAAAGCGAATACATGAAGCTCCAATTACAATTATATATATATATATATATATATATATATCGAGACCCATCTGAAAAGCATCTTTAACAATACCTCAGATATTTGGATTTATCACTCATCATGCAAATTTGCATTTTAATGTTTATTCACTTTAAGTACTGTAATAGTAAGTATCGAACGTTTCGTTGTCTCTGCCTTCACCAACGGGAAGCAGGTATGAGCTTTTTGGTAAGTAATACTGACTGTGTGGTGGCAATCAAATTGATTAAGTATTGTTAGTTTCAACGAAACTAAATTCACCTTCAGAATTTGGCCATGTCAATAAAATCTTCCACCGGAAGGCTACCGGACCATAATTTATTTATTTATTTATTTAATAAAGAACCACCTTCATAATCTGACCATGTCAACAAAATCTTCCAACGGAAGACTAAAGGACAATAATTGGTAATATGCTCTTTGTCAAAAGTGAATTACTACCAACAACACGAGCTTATAACTATTTTACTCTCAACGAAAGTATACCATATCACAACGTGATACAGTCTCTCATGCTCATTGATAATATTATGTACATTCAGTTTAAACTTTCCAACGGAAGTTACTTTAAATTATAGTATTGTATTGTATATTCACTTTTATTAAAAATACTATTATTCTTTAATAATTTCCCAAATAAATATTTTCAACACTTTCATAACATAACTATGTCGGGAACTTCAGCAGAACCTGCTGGCTGCTCATTCCTGTACAATTTGTACATATATCCGAAAATAAGCAAATATTACATCTGCATGCTGAACGAGAACATATATGTATTACCAACCCTATTCAGAAAATTGGTAACGCTAGTTTCAGCAATCTTTAAGCTTATCGCTTGGCAATAAATGTTATATGAAATTTTTGCCGTCGGCATTTTAGCAGGAGGCAAATTTTTATGAAAAATAATAACCTGTCTGTACCTACTCGAAGACCAGACTATGCGAGCAACATGTGCAAATAGCATAATTATTATAAATAATTACAAATTAATAATTCTACCAGGTATATGATAAGTTTGTTAGAAGACTATGATATAAAATACCAACATGAAGGTTCCCAGGGCCCAGCCCAGGGTATGTAGCCCAATCAGGACAAAAATAGCACCTGATAATACTAGCACTACTTAAGCCTTTTGTCATGGTCTATAGTCCTGTGTCTGAGTAACAATTAAAAACATAGCAAGGGTTGCAATATGTGCAGGACAGGAGTGATGGCTGATATTTGTCCATCTACATAAATACGATATTAGGATATCACTATGGGAACTGAGCCACTAATATATATAAGTCTTTTGAAACTGGCAGCACTCTTACTGCAGTTTACACCGTTGGTGTTTAAGATTGCTTATAATGTACTATTGTACGTACAATTCATATTTTGTGATAATTAAATTCTCAAGTTTTGTATCCCTTACTGGGATACATGAGTAACTGGAAATATTATTTCCATCCTGATAAGGGCAATAATAATAATAAGAGACCTCAAGTCCAGGTTACCATTACATTAAATGAATATGGGGTAATGAAAACAAAAATAAACAAATAATTGTAGTAAAATGACTTTATCCATGTGAGTACAAAAGAAAACAAGAAATTTTTCAAAAGTACCTACTTAGTAGAATTACCAGGTAGATCATTTAAAGAAAAAGAAAACTTATTACTAGGTTTATTGATAGTTATCGGAATTACTTCTATTTTCAATAAGCAAAATAAATAAAGTACAGATAGCCTCATCACTTCATGAAAGTAAAATTATTAATAGGCCATAGCCCATTGTCTAAATTTGTAATTTGGAAGGTTCGATTTCTGATCTAATCTAAAAATAAATCTCATAATATGATTACCAACATCATTACTAAAAACTGTATAATGTGGAAATACCTTTCCTCAAAAGACCATTAAGGTACTCAAAATAACAATAAAAATCCGGCCATGAAAGGTTGGAAAGTCCTCAAGTCAAGAATATTGTCTCTAATTTTTAAAACATTAACAATGTATAATTATTAAGTTTTTAACCACTTTTATTTCTTGTCATTAACTTTAGATTTGGTACATACTCATGTGCCTCTTTAAACCTAAAATTTTTATTACTAAATGTTATTTTTAAGTATGTCTATCTTACTCATGCATACATATGCTAAGTTACCAACGCTTGTTACTTAGTCTAGTAACTAACTTATGTATCATCAACATCAAATGTCTGATTGACATTGTGACCTAAAAAGCTTGTTAATACTTGGTAAGAAATAGTAGCTATATGTGCATGTGCAATGATTGTCAGCGTGTCTAACTGGGTTATTGTCTAAATGGGTTATCTAAATATGCTTTATATTCTCATATTATAGTCTACAGGACACATACAACATCTCACAAACATCAAACTAAAAAATCAAGTAAATAGGTATTATGAGTTCCAATAAGTTCGAGTGATCAATATTTTAAGAACTTTAAAATACATGATAGAAATTGGTTCTGATCTTTAAAATTTGCAATATATTACTAAAGACTACCAAGTTTTTAATTTCACTGATCATTTTCTGTACATTTTTAAGTAATAAAAATGTTGAAAGGGTTTTTGAAAAACAACAATCTTATGCCTAGAACTAGAACATACAGTTAAATTAATCAACTGAGGCCCATTATTTGGGTGTTCTTATGCATAAATGCATATAGTATCGAGTATTAAAACCATATGTATAAAGATGTACTATTTATTTACCTAGCTGTGAGGAGCACTGCATCATAATATAAGTCTGTGACTGTAAGAATAGATAGTCATGCCAGAAAGGAACTGCAATAGCTACGATCTTTGATATGGGTGTCCTTCGTATGGAATGGACACCCTTTGATTTCAATAAAGGTACTGGCCACCCAAATCATCTGGAGGTGTTTCAGCATCTTTACTATTTATTTGACAAAAGTTATGTCATGCACTGGCATATAAAGTCTAAGTATAAGCTACTCGTTCAACTCACTGTTTGAAATACCCTATTTAGACTGTTTGATGTAGGTATTGATGTTCGGCAGTAGCGAAAAAATATAACCTAACTTTTGAAGAACGGAAATATAGATCGCTTCATTGTTTGTTTTATTATGATAAATAGATTATGTAGATAGCCACGAGTCTGTTTTTCAAATAGGTATTTACATACTCACTCACTTAAGTATCTTTCATTTTGGGGACCCAAAGTAGGTACACCGATACTGTTGCACTGCACAAGGAGGGATTTCGACCATATATGTTGTAGTCCACACTTATTTCAAGTTTTATATTCATTTGCAACTGTTGAATCATCCTTTTTAGCAAGTTTTATAGAATAAAATAATTAAAAACTTGGATATCAACAAAAAAATATCGCGTCGGAGGGCGCGAGAACTAAGAATGACAGTTTGGTGTTGCCAGGATGTTATTTTCTTTTTATTTAGCTTTGAATACGCGTCAATGGGCCGCAAGACTGACGAAGCTGCATAGTTATATTCGAAACAAATATTACATACAATTAAGCATTACGTTGATCATGAAAAAAATCCTGAATAGAGTAATAACATTCGTCGAAAAGGCATTTTATTATAATTTTACTAAAATGTTTCGAAGGGCTCTCCTGGATAAGTGTGATTAAGGAATTATATATCTGAACAGCCATTTGAAAATAATTTCTTTTATAAACATGTGATAGATAGAGAACGCAGAACGCTGTTAGTAAGGGGGGATATGCTGGCTCGTAGATTAGCTGGGTGTACTTATAGCTGAAGTCTGAAAAAACACACACGTTCACATCCTTAATATTAGTAAGAAAATTGAGATTTATCGAAAATCGTTTTTGCCTTGAGACAACTGAAATTATTTCAGAAATCCACAGCCACATTAGTCACCGAAATTTTGTTGTTAAAAATGCTGATACCGAATTTTAGTTAGGCACCTACGTGTAATATGAAAATTGAGATTTATCGAAAATCTTCTTCTAATGCTTTGAGAAAACTGAAAATATTTCAGAAATCCACAGCCATATTAGTCACCGAAATTGTTAAAAATGCTGATACCGAATTTTAGTTAGTCACCTACGTGTATTTTCATAAAGTTTCCAGTTTCTAACTCAAGTGGCAGTTAGACCGTTCTCAGGTTGGCTGTATGTTAAGGTAAATTATTATGACGTGTGGTTTAGCTCGCAATTAGGCATAGCTTTGTTCGGGGATGTCGAGCGGTATCATGTTCTGCCGCATTTCATTTAGGATTTAGGTCATGACAATCAAGATTTCTGTAACTTTAATAGGAATAAAGTATTCTCAATACGCCGTGATAGCTAAGTAGTTTGACCAGCTGCCTCTCATGCAGGGGGACTGGGATTCAAATCTCGCTTGGTACTCTACTTCATAGATGTGCAAAAATTTCAATTTTCAAATGAAATATGGAGATTCAAATTTTAGAATGTTTTTTTTATTACTAACCATAGACGTAAATAATATAGACCCGGTCTAACGTACACGTAATATGTCCCCACTTCCACGGTGTCCAATCCAAAGTTCTGTCACCGAGCGTGCGTGACAATAAGCGTTTTTAAAAAAACTTTTTTCGAAACTGCTTCTCAGTATCTAAAAACTCGTCTCGTTGTTGAAAAAATGTGACCCAGCTTTAGTGTTACGATATAAGTTTAACTTTGGATTGGACACCAATGAAGTGGGGAAACATGACATGTATCTACGTTAGGCCGGGTCCATACGAAGTATTATTTATGTCTATGTTACTAACTAACTTCTGCCCGCGACTTAGTCCGCGTGGAATTTGTTAATAGCATTCCCGCGGAAACTATGCATTTTTCCGGGATAAAAAGTAGCCTATATATTGACCAGTGTAAACTACCCCCAAGCCAAATTTGCAATCCGTCCAGTAGATTTAGAGTAAAATCCGGACATACATACATAGACATACAGTATTTTTTTCTAAAACTCGTTATTTTGTGTTCAGTATCGTTTATATAGTCCCCTCGACTTGATAGTTTCTTTTAATTTTCAAGTTTCAGACGCGACTTCTTTACAGACTTATTATTAGTATAGATTTGAAGAAGAATCTTATCAGTAATAATAAAAAGTAAACTTAAACATTATAAAATCCCCCCGACTCATGGTTACCTTACCATTTATTTTCAATAAATAAATAAATAAAATATCTTGGAACATTTCACACATATTGACCTAGCCCCAAACTAAGCAAAGCTTGTACTATGGGTGCTAGACAACGATATAAATACTTATATAGATAAATACAACAATAATACAATATCATTGAAGTAACCTCAGTACCTAATTTCTAATCGATCGGACATAAGGAAGTTTGTCAGATCCCCTCATCAAATAGAGAAGAACTGATGATCTTCAAACGGTTAAACAGATTTTCATGAAACATGGCTAAGAACAGTCGGGATAAAATTATCTATAACACAAAAAAAAAACTAAACGAAAATCGTTTCATCCGTTTGGGAGCTACGATACCAAATCAGACACTTTAAACGTATAACACCCCTCTCTTTTGCGTCGGGGGTTAAAAATGGCTTAATTTGCAAACTAGGTAGGTACTGAACTTAAGGTCACTACACCTTAGAAAATTTTATGGATCTAGTCGTCCCCCACGACTTCGTCTGCGTAGAATATAAAATTGCTGATAACTTTTCTTCCGACATCCGATTTTCATCAAACATAGCTTAGATGACGTAGCTCCGAATGATGCTCTATCTACCTTTGAAAACTGCATTCAAATCGGTTCAGTCGTTCCGGAGGCTAACTTTAACAAACAGATAGATAGACCGACATACAGTTAGAAAGAGACAGAAAAATCACTCTTTTATTTTAGCATAGATCGATATTTAGGTATATTTATACTCGTAGTACACTTCTTACTACAAACACAACTTACAATATACAAATATAGTACCTACCTATAGTGCCTACTGATTATTGCAAATATAGCAGATTTAGATCCCGAATATCCCGTCGTTCCCGCATACGCCATCCTACAAGCGTACCTTCATCAAGTGTTTATTGGTCGGAGAATTACAGCTCCCAAAGATATCTCTAGGGATCGGATACGTAGTGGGCGCAAGGGGAAATGAAGTTTTATTTACTTATTTAGGTTAAGTAAGGTTATCACTATTGTAAAAAAAGTATTTTGTAGGCTCTAGTCGACTTTCTACAGTTTGACTCTTAGGAGAGAAATCTATTTTTACTGAAAACACTTGTTACGGAATTCATCTGGACTGGGTACAAATGTCTCAAACTTTCCATCTTTTGAGTTGGGAATATGAAAGGTTTTTATTTTTCATTTCCATTATTCTTCGTATCATTATTATTACAACAGTTCGTTAGATTTTTAAATAGTAGAATTTATAGGTGTTATTGGATTAAAGAGTGCTTATTGTTTGTTTTTTGTTACCTCGATCAGCAGTGCAGCAGTCTCCTACCAGCGAAATTGTCATTGCTTTTGGACCACACCAAACGCGGCGCGGTAGATTTTCAGGAATCCCGTGAGAACTTGTGCCGAAGCTTATTTGTCTGCCACTCTTGATTAAAGAGAAACCGTATTAGATACAACACACAGCCGGGTTATAGACGGCAGTCCCTCAGAGTTAATTTAATTCCAAGGGAGGGAATGAGGTATAGTGTCGAAGGGAGAAATGATGACTATTAATTTTGCTGCTCAACGCATTTGTCTTCACGCGACGAGTTTAATATATTCGTCTTACTAAATAATTATGTATATCGTAAATGGAATAAATTATACACATACTTTATGCATGGCTAGAGGTATTCACCACTTAATCTAAATATATAAAACTCAAAGGTGACTGACTGACTGACTGACTGATATAGTGATCGATCAACGCACAGCCCAAACCACTGGACGGATCGGGCTGAAATTTGGCATGCAGGTAGATGTTATGACGTAGGCATCCGCTAAGAAAGGATTTTGCAAAATTCCCACGGGAACGGGAAAAAAAGGGATTTTTACATTTTAATGTTTAAGCGCGTACGAAGTCGCGGGAGACGTCGTAGAGATCTGAAATTTGGCATGCAGGTTCCTTAGCGAGCGTAGGAGAGGACTAAGAAAGGACTTCCCGAAATTCCCACGGGAACGGGAAAAAATGTTTTTTTTTTACATTTTAAGGCGCGTACGTAGTCGCGGGGATCATCGTAGAGAGCTGAAATTTGGCATGCAGGTTCCTTCGGGAGCGTAGGGGAGTACTAAGAAAGGACTTCCCGAAATTCCTACGGGGACGGGAAAAAATGGGTTTATTACATTTTAAGGCGCGTACGTAGTCGCGGGGATCATCGTAGAGAGATGAAATTTGGCATGCAGGTTCCTTGGGGAGCGCAGGGGAGCACTATGAAAGGATTTCCCGATATTCCCACGGGAACGGGAAAAATGGGATTTTTACATTTTAATGTTTAGGCGCGTACGAAGTCACGGGAAACAGCTATCTATCTATGTAAATATATAAAAGAAGAAACTGACTGACTGACTGACTGACTGACTGACTGACTGATTGACTGACTGACTGACTGACATATCAACGTAGAGCCGAAACTACTGGTCGTAGAGAGCTGAAATTTGGTATGCAGGTTCCTTGGGGAGCGTAGGGGAGGACTAAGAAAGGACTTCCCGAAATTCCTACGGGAACGGGAAAAAATGTTTTTTTTACATTTTAAGGCGCGTACGTAGTCGCGGGGATCATCGTAGAGAGCTGAAATTTGGCATGCAGGTTCCTTGGGGAGCGTAGGGGAGCACTAAGAAAGGACTTCCCGAAATTCCTACGGGAACGGGATAAAATGGGTTTATTACATTTTAAGACGCGTACGTAGTCGCGGGGATCATCGTAGAGAGATGAAATTTGGCATGCAGGTTCCTTGGGGAGCGTAGGGGAGCACTAAGAAAGGATTTCCCGATATTCTCACGGGAACGGGAAAAATGGGATTTTTACATTTTAATGTTTAGGCGCGTACGAAGTCGCGGGAAACAGCTGTCTATCTATCTTCTATCTAAATATATAAAAGAAGAAACTGACTGACTGACTGACATATCAACGCAGAGCCGAAACTACTGGTCATAGAGAGCTGAAATTTCGCATGCAGGTTCCTTGGGGAGCGTAGGGGAGCACTAAGAAAGGATTTCCCGAAATTCCCACGGGAACGGGAAAAAAAGGGATTTTTACATTTTAATGTTTAGGCGCGTATGAAGTCGCGGGGATCATCGTAGAGAGATGAAATTTGGCATGCAGGTTCCTTGGGGAGCGTAGGGGATCACTAAGAAAGGATTTCCCGAAATTCCCACGGGAACGGGAAAAAAAGGGGTTTTTACATTTTAATGTTTAGGCGCGTACGAAGTCGCGGGGATCATCGTAGAGAGATGAAATTTGGCATGCAGGTTCCTTGGGGAGCGTAGGGGAGCACTATGAAAGGATTTCCCGATATTCCCACGGGAACGGGAAAAATGGTGTAAAAAGGAAATTATTGATGAGTTCACTAAAACATTCTTTAAACCAGTCTGCTATTACCTAAATAATAAATTTTGGCACTAAACTATTTATTCATAAGAGATTAATGAAATGAAAAAAAAGGAAAAATCTATACATATAATAAATAATAATTCTGTAGAAGAAGTCGCGGCTGATAATTGAAAATTAAAAGAAACTATCAAATCAAAGGGACTATATGAACGATACTGAACACAAAATAACGATTTTTAGAAAAAAATACTGTATGTATGTATGTCCGGATTTAACTCGAAAACTACTGGACGGATTGAAACAAAATTTGGTATGGGGATAGTTTATAACACTGGTCAACATATAGGCTACTTTTTATCCCGAGAAAATGCATAGTTCTCGCGGGAAGGCTATTAACAAATTCCACGCGGACGAAGTCGCGGGCAGAAGCTAGTTATATTATAAGTCTTCAACCGATTCATTATATCTCATACTTAATCAGGTAGGTACATTGGCTTTTTTACGTCAGAAAAATCATCATCATCATATCAGCCGATAGATCCACTGCTGAACATAGACCTCCCCCAAGGCTCGGCACCCCGACCGGTCCTGTGCCGCTCGCATCCACCGACTTCCCGCGACCTTCACCAGGTCATCACTCCACCTCGTTGGAGCCCTACCGACAGCTCGTCTTCCGGTACGCGGACGCCATTCGAGAACTTTCTGGCCCCATCGGCCGTCAGTTCTACGAGCAATGTGCCCCGCAGCAAAGGTCTAAAGAGACAAGAAAAAAACTACAAAAACTCATTTCTGCCCCAGCACAAAGCCTACCTAACCATCCCTAACCATACCATACCTAAATCATCTCCAGATCGGTTAGGCACTTCGGCATCATACTTATAAATGTACCTCCATTATCATCATAATTTCAGCAGGAAGACGTCCGCCGCTGGACATATTTAGGGTTCCCCCGTGACTTGCCACTCAGATAGGCTTCATACACACCCGTTAAATTTCTGCATGCAGAAAAGACGATTTACAATAAATAGGGACTAATATTTTTTCATAATTACTAAAATTATAATGCGAAACTAGTTCCATCTGTCTGTTACCTCTTCACTCATCAACCGCTGAACCGAATGGATGAAATTTGTTATGGAGATTAGAGTCCCGTCCCATACCTACGCTACTTTTTATCCCGAAAAAATGCATAGTTCCCGCTGGAACGCGATAGCCTAATTCCACGCGGGTGAAGTCGTGTTTTATATATATCGCGCTGTGCCTATTACCTAAATAGTTTTTACATCACCCTTGGTCATAAAGTGGGATTTTCTGCCCGCTAGGTACGCGGAGAGAAAATCTCACTTTTTGGCCAAGGCAAGACGTAAATTTTACATCACCCTTGGCCATAAAGTGGGATTTTCTGCCCGCTACGCGGAGAGAAAATTTCACTTCTTGGCCAAGGCAAGAAGTAAAACTTTTGACAAACCACGGGCGGTAATTCGTAAAGCCCCAGATTGCATATTTATGGCCCTCACCTTCGGTTCGGCCCACAGAAACCTGCGATCTGGGACATTTACGAATTCACCACCCTAGGTCTGTAATGTACTATGACAAACCACGGGCGGTAATTCGTAAAGCCCCAGATCGCATATTTATGTCCCTCACCTTCGGTTGGGGCCACAGAAACCTGCGATCTGAGACATTTACGAATTCACCACCCTAGGTCTGTAATGTACTATAATAAAGCTTGATTAGACTCTCATTTTTCTGATTAACTCCCTTTGAGTAGTCGTTTAATTTAGAGACAAAATATAATACCTCGTAAGTAGTCTGATACGATAACATCCGTATCCTTCATTACTTTGAGTGGATACTATGAACTCATTTGGGAAATGCGTTTTCCCATAATTCATACTAGTATTTTAGAAACAGAATTGTTGATAGTTTTTTTGTTGTTAAATCGAAAAGTTAAAGATTGTTTGTTAGGTTAAATCGAGTGTTCTTAGCTTTGTTTGAATACAATCACTGATGTCGTTTGTCGTAATGTTAATAATATTATTTTATTTAGAGTTATGGCGCGGTAAGTGAAATATATGTTACAACTTGATTGTTTTAGTTACTGCCTGTAACTTAAATCAAATTCCATATCTCCAAAAGTGAAGTGTGTGTTGTGTGTGTTTTTCTTTTGTCCTATAAATTAATCGTTTATTTTATGTATTACTTGTATGTATTCAATATCTCTTTACACTTCTACATTACCTATTGTTCATGTATCAGATCCTGCATCCTCACTCATTTATTGTAAGGCTATCTTAAAGATATCCTATTGTACGAGTATATACATATAATACCTATCTTTGACATGTTATGTTTTGTTTTTGTTCAATAGGTAAAGTCTGTATATACTACTACTACAGCCTATTTGCGTCCCACTGCTGGGCACAGGCCTCCTCTCATCACGAGAGGGTTTGGGCTATAGTCCCCACGCGGGCCCAGTGCGGATTGGAGACTTCACACACATCTATGAATTGCTTCGCAGGTGCATGCAGGTTGCAAGCAAGTCTGTATATACTATACATAAATTAAAATTAAGGAATACAAACGGGTACCAGTTTAATAGAGTAACATTGTTCTGAGATTTGACGGTTCATTGAACTTTGCTTGTTCAACCTTGCTTGTTCGTCTTAATTATTAATTACTAAGCGTGTAATTATAGCGCGAATAGATGTTAATTCATGAAGTAACCTTCATTTGAACACAAGTGGAGTTGGGCTTGAGTTCATTATTTTTTTCGGCTACATTGTCCAATCATGGATACGACGGGATATATAAACAAGTGTATCCTGTAAGTCTTTGAAATTTATGCCTAAATCACTTGCTAACAAATTTAGAGGAGTTTCCTCGTTTTCTCATGGATCCTACCATCAAAACTAAACCAAATTAATAAGGGACCACTTTGGAAGTACCTATCACCTTTTGAAAAAAAAAAAAACATCGAAATCGGTTCACATTTGCCGAAATTATGCGTGCTCATACGTGCGACATACGCGTCGACTTGAGAACCTCCTCCGTTTTTTCGTCGTTGAAAATTCGTATCAGTATTTTAGCTGAAAGATATCCACTGCTGGACATAAGTAGCCCACCCCCAAGATTCACCAAAATTTGTATACTACTACTACTACTACTACTACAGCCTATTTGCGTCCCACTGCTGGGCACAGGCCTCCCCTCATCATGAGAGGGTTTGGGCTATAGTCCCCACGCGGGCCCAGTGCGGATTGGGGACTTCACACACATCTTTGAATTACTTCGCAGATGCGTGCAGGTTTCCTCACGATGTTTTCCTTCACCGAAAAGCGCAGTGGTCAATTCAAATTGAATTTCGCACATGAGTAAACTTAGAGGTGCGAGCCGGAATCGAACCCCCGACCCTCCGCATGAGAGGCGGTAGGCCGAACCACTAGGCCACCACGGCTTCATGCAAAATTTGTATGCTCTAACCGAATTCCCCGCGGACCAATTCGCTGGGAGAAGCTAGTAACCTAACTTAAATCCTGCAAAAAACATACCAAAAGCATTTTAGGCTTGGGTAAATAAAAACAGTACACGCACGAGAAGCAATGGAATTCCCTTTCCGACGCAGTGTTTTATGTTTTATGTTGGCGCGGAAGTCGTATGATTTAATTCCGCGTTTTACGAGCACAATAAAATTTCGCGCAATAAATTGTCGCACCTACCGCGATGGATCTAAATCACTTGCCACTTCTACAGCAGTTATATTGAGTTTGGCCATCCGTTTGCGATGCGGAACACGACCTTTTGCAAATACAAGTGGCCCCTATAAGGTTAAATTTCATGTAGAAAAACTACTGGTCGTCTTCCCTATAATATTGCAAGCGGATGGCTAAATGCAATACCGCTGCAAGCGTAAGCGACTTTGATTCATCGCTCGCTACCGCGCTAGATTTTTCCAATACATAACTGGTAGAGAATGTTGCATTGAGTTCTCCTTTTGTATTGTTTTTTTTTTCATCATTTCAGCCGAAAGACGTCCACTGCTGGACATAGGCCTCCCCCAAGGCTCGCCACTCAGACCGGTCCTGTGCTACTTGCTTCCACCGGTTTCCCGGTTGGAGGATGCTTTCAAGGTGCCGGACTGGAAAGGTCGAGGCATCAATATTAATGGCGAGTACATCTCTCACCTTCGATTTGCCGACGATATTGTAGTCATGGCTGAGACCACGGAGGACCTCAGTATTATGCTCGCTGACCTCAGCAGAGTTTCCGATAGAGTTGGTCTTAAAATGAACATGGACAAGACGAAAATTATGTCTAATGTCCATGTTGTGCCAACTCCCGTAATAATCGGAGGCTCTGCGCTCGAAGTTGTTGACCATTATGTATACCTGGGACAAACAGTCCAGTTAGGTAGGTCCAACTTCGAGAAAGAGGTCAATCGTCGAATCCGACTCGGCTGGGCAGCGTTCGGGAAGCTTCGCAGTGTCTTTTCGTCCAAATTACCGCAGTGTCTCAAGTCGAAAGTCTTCGACCAGTGTGTGTTGCCAGTGATGACTTATGGTTCCGAGACGTGGGCGCTTACGATGAGCCTCATAAGAAGGCTCAAAGTCACTCAGAGGGCAATGGAGAGGGCTATGCTCGGGGTTTCTCTGCGTGATAGAATCAGAAATGAGGATATCCGCAGTAGAACTAGGGTCACCGACGTAGCCCGAAGAATTGCGAGCCTTAAGTGGCAGTGGGCGGGGCACATTGCTCGCAGGACTGATGGCCGATGGGGCCGGAAAGTTCTCGAGTGGCGCCCGCGAATCGGGAGACGAGCTGTCGGTAGGCCTCCAACAAGATGGAGCGACGACCTCGTGAAGGTTTTTTTTTTACTAATGTGCAATAAAGTTTACATATAATGGTTATATAACATAATTAGACCGCATAATTGACTTACCTTGAAAACAATTAAAGGTAAACATTTTGGCGGAGGGACTTATTTCATCATCATCATCATTTCAGCCGAAAGACGTCCAGTGCTGGACATAGACAACCCCAAGGCGCGTCACTCAGACCGGTCCTGTGAGGGACTTATTTGACGAAATTTATTTACCACCTCTCAGAAACGAGATCATTTAAATTGCCGCGGGATATTTTTTTAGGTTTTTCTAAACGGCCGACAAAAAGTATAAATAAATTGCGTTGGCACCCACCTTGACGACGAATACTTAATCAAGTGAATGCTATTAATCAATTAACTGATTTATTTTTTGGATACTTAATATAGTTTGATAACCTACCTGAAGAGGTAAGAAGACAAGGTAATCTTCAGTTTAGATTCCAAGTAAATCTCAAATTTTAAAACAATGACTGGCACAGTCATAAGCAAACCCCTCGGCTTTATCCGGGGGTCGTTTAATTTTAAACTTTGCATGTGGGACTAATCTTGTTCCGCATCAAGGGACCCCATCCCAGGCCTCCCAGGGTCACTGTATGGATAATGACCACGTTTCACAATTACAATTTCACACATTCGTGTACTAACCTCCTAACCGACCAGTTTATGAAGGCCTCTGAACATCACCTCGGGGTACGGGAGTTATTCTAAATGACGGATCATTGTGAGATGGCCGTTGTGCAATTTTAAAAGGTCCACGGGTCAGCTTTACTTATTGTCTTCACATCCAAATTAACGATGCCGTTTATCCCAACGGCCTGCTAAATGAACTGGAAGGCAATAGCTTTATAACGCTTTAACTTTCTATAGGTGCTTATACATTATTATCTCATACCTACTTGAAACGAGCTAACCGTACATGTATATTTATTGCAGTACCTATACTATCTCCAAAACGGCCGTAATGATTTGTAACGTAAGGTTTATTTGAACGTCAAATATATCTGGTCAGATGAGTCTCATATCTTGGTAAACAAAGTGTTTTTGTTACACAAAAGAGCCTGCCTTTGACCCTGACACACCTGCTGGAAAGTGATGATGTAAGTTGGAACACGCTTAGCCAGAAGAAGCTTATTCGCTCTAGACTTCACCCAGATTATAGGAACTGGGGAACACAAATACGCTATAAGTTATTTTCACTTGAGCAAATCTCGGTTGCCCTGGTAGATTATACCAGTCATTATATTAATCTAAGCAGTATGTCAAAATTAGAGATTTTTACGAGTCAGGACATCTTAAGACAATGGAAAAAACATTAAGTAAGTACGTAACTTTCTTGTTTCAACTTAATGAAACATGAAAATGAAAGGAGCTGAATATGTTCCCGCATTAGGTTTATTGATTTAAAATCCCCTTCGGCAAAATAGATTGCAAGTGCTGAAGTAATGGAAAAAGGCAGAGATATGTCGAGATGAAACAAAATTTATTACTTTCTATAAGCCCCGAGGGAGCTAATAGTTCCGCGAAGGAAAAAGAAAAACGACTCTGGTCACGTCAGTTTTTCCAATCAAACGACTTTCTTATTTTGGATCAAATTGAGTGTTGACCCATAAATTAAGTACTAGGGTAGTTGATCAATTTTGTACCTAAGTACTTTGTAACAGAGTGCATTAGAGAGAGGACTATGTTGATTAGAAACTTCAACCTCATCTTTCAGTTCTTTCGCAGAAACAAGGATTTTTTCTCACGATTTGGAACTTCATAAAAAAAGCTTTTTTAAATAAAATTTTGCCCATAAATGAATACCTTACACGAAATCGGGGTTCGAGATTGAAGCCACGACTGTCTGTTATTTTTATTGTGTAAGAGAGAGGTAGTTCAGACCACTTGAAATATATGTTTATATTTCAATCTGCTTATGACCTTTGGAGACACCCTACATCTCCAAAACTGTATCAAATTTGACGGTGGAGACCATCTACACCTTTAATAATTTAGATTAATACTAATATTGTTATTTTGACCTTTGGAGACACCTTACATCTCCAAAATTGACTAAGGAGACCGTATACATCTCCTAAACTTGTGTTGTATGATATAATTTTAGAGACTGTCTACAACTTTAGGATACCTAGAGACGTATACAATCTCTAAACATTTGCGATTTTTATTATTATTTTTAGTATACATATTTAGATAAGTACTTTAATTAATATTTTCATTAATTTGTACCTAATATAAGACCATCTCTAAGATCTTAGATTTAAGTTTAAGTTAGGGACTATACATCCCTTAAATGTGATTTCAGTATGTACCTATATATGTATTTTTATACATATTAATGTAAATTTAATGTAAATCTATATGTTTAAATTTAGAAAAAAGGCCTTCTGCTGAGTTTGTTGCGGCGCTTCTTCTCAAGCAATGGGTCTAGGAAGCGCTGGTAAATTCATTTCTGTTAAATTCATTTAAAAAGTGACGTGTAAAAGTGCCCAGATGTGGCCTATTTGCTGAATAAATATTTTCATTTTCATTTTCATTTTCATTTTCACTATGCTACTACGACACAGTAGTGTCACTTGGGCTCTATCATCATCATTTCAGCCAAAGACTTACACATTGATCTAAGATCCAAGGCTCGTCACTCAGACCGGTCCTATGCTCTTCGCTTCTACCGGATTCCCGCGAGCTTCACAAGATCATCCATCTTGTTGGACGCCTACCGACAGCTCTTTTCCCGGTTAGTTCATGGACGCCACTCGAGAACTTTCCGGCCCCATCGCACATCAGTCCTAGTCATAATCCCTATTTAGCCAAACGATATATCCATATACTACTATTATAAAGCGAATGTTACCTGTGTATGTCTGTATGTTTATTTCCTCTTAACGCTTAAGCCGCTGGACCGATTTAGATGAAATTTGGTATGTATGTAGTTGGAGTCCTAGGGAAGGACATATGTTACTTTTTAGCCACGCATAGTTTCCGTGGGAATGCGGTAACCGATTTCCACGCGTCGCTGGCAGAAGCTACTTACTGATAGGTACCTATAATTACTGAATAAGCAGAAAATATGCTTTTATTTAGGGATATGGATGCCTACGTACCGTTTCGAATAGAGCCCCTGTCTACTGTAGTTAGATGAAATAAGTCTCATGAGAACTGTGATAACGTGACAGAAATTGCTTAGGTACAGTAGGACCCACTAAAGTTATGTTTTAATCACACGAGCCGTCGGCTACGTACCTCGGCAGGGATATGCCTTATCTTCCCTTGTTTCGCATTAATTACAGGGTTTGTGGGGTTCACGTAGCCCCAAGGCCCTCCCTTTTCGTGTACTTACAAAAAGGAAAGATTCCTGCAAGTTCCTACGGATATAACAGGACCCGAGGATATTGGGAACAATTGGATAAATATGCACTGGATTTTCGAAATTTTAACTCAGTGTCTGAAAGAATGACAGTTAAAGTTAGCTAGAAGTTCCTAAAGAGGTAAAGGTCGCTTTTGTACAGTGTCTCTTCTCTGTATTACACATTGTGGGTTTTATCTTCTCTATAAAATGTTAAGTACTTACCTACTTTACTTACAATTCTGAGCAAACAGTAAATTCAACGGCCAAGTGCGTGTTGGGCGACGCGCAATGTAGGGTTCTGTGTCGTATAGTTGCCTATAAACATGATTTTTCGTTGGTATCTATGTAATAACTTTAACTCCTTACCAAGGTGCCCTAAAATATTTTTTTAATAACAAACAAGCTTTTTTAGTTTCACTGCCCCGACGATGTTTGTGTGTATGTAATCAAATCTTGCAAGTTAAATTTGATCTACTTTCCGGTTACCGATTGTGCTGAAATTTTGCATGCATGTGCAAATCGGATGACAATGCAAAATTATCATGACATGGAGCTGATCTGATGATGGAACCCGAAGGTGGCCATAGGAACTCGGTAGTTAAAATTTGATCTACTTTCCGGTTACCGATTGAGCTGAAATTTTGCATGCATGTGCAAATCGGATGACAATGCAAAATTATTATGACATGGAGCTGATCTGATGATGGAACCAGAAGGTGGCCATAGGAACTCGGTAGTTAAACGAAACCACTCCATCGAGTTTGGACTCGTTTGATCCGTCTTGACTTGACGAGTACTTTCATAAAAGCTTGCTTTTAAAATGTTCTTTTTAAATTGTAGCTTGTTTTACTTTACAACTTTGTCGGCGTGACTAAATATACCCATTTTCATGTCAAATTACAGCTTCCTAGAGCTAATAATCCCCGAGCTGTGCTGCGGACAGACGAAACTTTTGGCTTTCTTTTTGACTACAGACGGAACCCTAAAAATGGAAATATTTCGTATCGTTGTCGTATTAATCGTGATTTAACCCAACAGCCCCGCGGTCATCCGCTGATTATGTTCAGTCAATTGTATTTATTTTCGCAAAATACGGGTTGGTTACAACATTTTGCAGACTGTGGTTGTAGGTTAATTAACCATTCCTATGATGTGGTTAGATTTAAACCGAACTGAATATTCAACAACTTCATCATCTTTTGTAAAATATGCGTTTGGGAGAAAATTGCTAGGCCATTGATAAGGGCAAGACAGTCAAACAGCCCTCAAACAATTGAGTAAAAACCCTTTTTTTTATGATTTCTTTTTCCAACAGCAAAATACCTACTATCACAGACTATTTAATAATACTACGTACAGAATTGCCACGGAATCACCCGCCTGAATCTAGTCCGCGCGCACCTCGCGCCCTACTCGCCTCACCGTCATTTGTTTCATCCAGAGATGGTGAGTAAATCGTTGGCCCGCGTAGTGGTAAGTACACCCACATTTACTAGTATACAGACGTCTTCGCACGCACACAGACTTCCTCGCGCGCAATATAGATACCCGGGAAAGGACATAGGCTACTTTTTATCCCGGAGAAACGCTTTGTCCCCGCGGGAACGTGATAACCGAATTCCACGCGGGCGTAGTCGCGGGCAGAAGCTAGTTACAAATAGAAATTTAAATGACTTTCTCGCTTGTAACTCACGATAATAAATCTTAAGCACGCTCGACTTTTTAGTACCAACACAAAACATGTTTTGTTTGAAACGTTAATTACAACGTTGAAGCTGTAAATCAGGACAAGCTGTAAATCAGGGCCTTCTGTCATCATTCTGTTCGGCAACAAAAGGTAAGTGTTACACAATAGCCATTCAGTGCCATGATGCGAATTTGGGCTAGGGATGCCACGTTGACGTTTTACTCAATACAGAACAGGGAGTGATTAATTACAAAATATAATAACGCTCTTAGTATAATAGTATGTTCTATATAGAGACAACTAAGCTTTACTAGGATGAAAACAGCTGAAAAATAAGTTTTTCCAGATATGAGACCTAGCTAGATCGATTTGTCCCGATTTCCTCGTAAATGCCTGTACCTACCTATTGCAAATTTAGTCCAAATCAGTAGGTAGAGCCGTTTCTGAGATAGTTTTTTATGAACCAATTTTACAAGGTTATGTATCAGTAAGTATAACCAAGAAAATGGAAGCTACACCTTTTCCTATAAGTTATATTTCTCAGCTTAGTCAGTCGAGATTCAAGAATATCGAAGTGAAAAGAATGTCAGTTTGTTAGGTATTTCTTATAACGCTACGCTCTTTATATACTACTACTACTACTACTACAGCCTATTTGCGTCCCACTGCTGAGCACAGGCCCCCTCTAATCACGAGAGGGTTTGGGCTATATTCCCCACGCGGGCCCAGTGCGGATTGGGGACTTCACACACATCTTTGAATTACTTCGCAGATGCGTGCAGGCCTAGTGGTTCGATCTACCGCCTCTCATGCAGAGGGTCGGGGGATCGATTCCGGCTCGCACCTCTAAATTTACTTATGTGCGAAATTCAATTTGAATTTACCACTGAGCTTTTCGGTGAAGGAAAACATCGTGAGGAAACCTGCACGCATCTGTGAAGTAATTCAAAGATGTGAAGTCCCCAATCCGCACTGGGCCCGCGTGGAAGCTATAGCCCAAACCATATAGTATCGTTAATTATAGTAAATGGTTTACCCAGTATAGCTTTGTACAAGCTTTCATGGTGAGTATCAGATAAATAGAAAACCAGTCTTGATTAGGTACTCGACTAAGCAAAATATAATAATAGGTACCTACTCCGCCAATGACCCGTAAAATACAGAAAAAAATATAGCATTAGTTGTAAAGCAATATACACTTAGTAGCAGCCCTCGGAGTAAATCGAGCGAGGAGATGATATCGAGCCCGCCTTGGGTGGGGTCATTAAAATGAAATTTGCTTTCATGCTAACCGGAATCGGGTAGATATGAGCGCTTTCAGCGTGTCGTGTGAAATGACACCGCCGATAGTGTGCGGAGTTGAACTTGAAGGTTGTTAGGAGGTTGATTGAGGGTGGGATAAGTGATCTTACCAGAAATATATAGATACATTTTACTCAACTAATGATCACACATTCATGAAATCAATAAAACATTTCGAAAAATCAATATAGGCGTACGTATTTACATTTCCAAAATAGGCGAGTGCAGTGTCGTTTTCTATGTAGGTACTTTTTAGCGCTGAATCGAACGAGACCATGGAGGTCTTATAGGATAAATATTTTGCGAGATAAGTGTAAAATAGTACATTTTGATGCAAGTGCGAAAAGTTTGTCACTTTATCACGATTCCCTAGTTAGTTAACATTAGGGACGAGTGAAAATGACAATTTCGCATGTGTATCAAACGACATTTTTCAATACATTTGCAAAAAAAATAGAATTAAGTAAAAAACTAACAGGATGAAGTTCAAAAAACTTTACGCACTAGTTCGCAAAAAACTTTACGCACGCTCACTAGGTGTCAAGAAACAAAAAGCGCTCGTTTGGAAATGACAAACTTTTCTTACGCTGAACAGGTATCGAAATGTTTGCTTTTCGAGTAACTGTATTAAACAACGTGTTTATAAATAACCTCCATATCTTACGTCAGGAGTGCTGGGAGATCGAGCATAATATACATACATACATACATACTTACATACATACACTCGAAAAACATAACCCTCCTTCTAGCGCAGTCTGGTAAACTTATTCCCTTATCAATATTTAATAAAACAAACCTTTGTTTTTTATATTTTTATTCATCGTGTGCACAATTAACGAGTAGCTCTGATTAAATTCAATTTACAGCTTACAGGATATCATGTTCAATTTCTGTTTTAAAATCCATTGTCATTATGAGTATTAAAGAGTATAAGTTAATGCGGTTTCCTAAGGCAACAAAGAGTAAAGACAACCTTACAAGTCAGATATTTTGTCTACCTATAACTTTTTTTTCATAAGTAAGTACTTACTAAAAATAATAATCATCATTTCAGATGAAAGACGTCCACTTGACTGCTGGACATAGGCCTCCCCCAAGGCCACTTAGACGCCACTCAGACCAGTCCTGTGCTACTTGCATTCCATCCATAAAAATAATGAAATATGTTAATTTCAGTCAATCAAACTATTAATTTTACACGTGATCGTGGTATAGGGATTTCCTGTGACAGAACATATTACTTACAATGTTCTTTAGTTTAACAGGATAATATAAGAATTGCCTCGTCGTCATTGCCTTACTAAAACCTCATGTATACTTAAATATTATAATAAATCTTTTACTGATGAAATGAAAATTAAGGCAGGTATATCGTCTATAGCTATGTACATTATTAATGTAAAAATAATTTCTTAGCCGTCGTTGAATTTACGTTAGGTAAGTATATTAAATGTACTTACTTACATGAAAATAAGAATCAACTGCAAAATGCATGTTGACTGACCCGAAATAGTACATTTCGTGATCAAATCCGAAAAATTATTTACTAAAAACCTGCCTTCACATACATATATGAATAGATACAATGATTATATATTTGAAATATTTGTCACTTCAAACCAAGACAACTACAAATTCGTATTTAATTTATTACTTTAAAATAAAATAAAACATACCTCTATATACCTACATAGTATTGGTAGCTTATATTTTGATATTAGCTACCAATATTATGTATTTATTATAATTTACTGCGTAAATATTGGGAGCGGTATGGAATTGCATACGCGTTATGCTAGCAAATTTTTGATTATCCGTTATAATTAACACACATTAATATTGCAAGGAAATTATCAAAATAATTTATGAAATATTCAGGTAGGTACCTGCTACTTAATTATATTTACATAGTTACAGGAATTTCAATCGGTTTCACATTCAAGGCTTCAATTTTGTTTTCATGACTTTTTTTCTGGGTAGGAAAAGATTAACAACCATTTACTATCTGAGCTATTTACTTTGTTGGAATTCCGCGTAAACTAACTGCAGGATTGCACAAATAGTATGACAGATTTAGAATTGGTAAGTGATAAGTGATATTACAATTAGTAGGTAAAAAATATTAGGTAAGGAAAATCGATAATCTTGTTAATACTACAACTATCCTTTAAATATAGATTTAAGAAAAACAATGGTAATGAAAAAAAAACATGTTTAACTTTTCAAAACACTAAATTATATTAGGCCTGCGATGTCTGGTATTTCTAAATTGTAGATACTTATTTACTAACTATACAATTTTACGCAAGTACAAGATAAAAATGCTATTCATGTTAATATTTACAAGAAGAGAGATTATAATACTTATACACAATAACTAAAATATTTATATACTTACATTTACAGTAACCTGGAAGCACACACCAATATAGAATAGATATACTTTTACAATGGGATGGTATTTTAATACTTCGGGTAGGGTCACAGTTGACGGAATTTGTTTCAAATGTTATTGTAAAATTAACAATAATCAAAATTTATTTGCCAGTACAGTAAAACATCTGATGTATTTTTTCTACACGATTCTCGTCTACCCTGAAGCTACTCAATCAGTGCGTACAACATCCATTTCAAATAAACATTTCAGTACCTACACTGCATTGTTCACTTTTTATTTAGCTGTATAATTGATTTCTTTAGTATTAATATAGATGATACCCTCACAAGACCTTTGGGACGTTTCAGTGATTACATAGACAATACTATATTGAAACACTGCCTCCGTGATCGTCATTACCTGAGAATAAAAAAAATAAGTAAACACTTCCAATCACCATTATATACTTACTGCCTGATGGCATCGGCCAATAGATTCTCAAATATCATCCGCATGTTTGCACGTTTGCAGGTACGAGCTGTCAGTAGGTCTCCAACAAGATTTTACCAGGCCGTCACTCCATCTTGAGGATATAAATTGAGTGAGTTCCACGTCTTACGACTGACATTAATCTAGTTCTCTATTTCTCTAATTTAATCTGTATCTATTTCTCTATATGTATAGTGTTTATATCTTTGTCTAGCACCCATAGTATAAGCTTAGCTTGGTTTGGGGCTAGGAAAAATTGTGTGAATTGTCCCAAGATGTTTATGTTTATTAATAATGTTTGATGTAAATATAAACAATATCTTTTCTTACGTTAATAACGTCGATTTAACTAGTAACAAATCTAAAGCTGTGTTTTATCCATATTTAAAAGTATTTTACTTTTAAAAATGGATAAATCTTGTAACAACTTAGCAGTAACTCCGAACCGACGCGTTATTCATATAAACATCAGACAGTAAAGCAAACCCCTGGCCTGAAAGCCATTCATACGACTGAATGGCGTAGTAACGAGGCCTCAACACAAAGTAACCGATGCAGCATCTGAAAGCTACTTCATTTAAATAAAATTAAATTGAGCTGAAAAATAAAATGTTGACTCCGTATATAAAGGTTCTATGGCAAAAAAAATCCAAAGAGAAGCATTTTTAATTTTGTTAGTGATTTTTATGTTATTTTGTTTTGAAACGAGAAAGTAAAACCTCTTTGTAGGTTCACTTTAGATAATAATTTCAAAAACATTTAAAATTGAATGTTATGACTAAGTTTTAGTCAAACTCTATCAACTGATTTGTTGAAAATTTTCCCAATAATTATAGCCTAAATAACGAAATTTCTACTTTGGTGCATTCTGTTATTCTTACGTGTATTTCAAAAGAATTAGAATCGTGATGATGATAAGCCACGGTAATGAGCATACGTTTTCGTTCCGACTTCCAAGTACTTTTTGGAATTCGCTAAAGTAATTAATTGCCTTAAATAAGCAAATGTGTGCTAAATTGGAGCACTTGTATGGATTTGATACCGATACTAAGTATCGATACTTATATATTAAATGGCATACGTAAATATGCTCATTAGGTACATTAAATATTATTTGCTTCAAAACCAAATTTAGATGATTAATAAGTATACTTAACACAATTCAAAGAAACACTCACCTTATGCAATCGATCACGGCCTTACGCTAGCTTATTTATTGTCGCCCATAGACAACGCTTCCTGGTCTGGGTCTGAAGCTGGTCCTCACGTTTTGCTACATTGTTTGAGATATGTTTAATTTCTAATCAACAATTCTATTAACATATATTACAAATGGGGGGTGGATGCTTCACGTCGGCGGGGAGCACGACCCCTCGAAACACTTGAGTCCGCGCTCACATGTCCCTTTGAATTCACCACAGTCTTCACCTATCGTTCTAGCGCACACTTTGCAGCATCTGTGGAAAACAAATCATTTTCAATATTTGAAATAACTACTTACCGTGATCTTTTACTTGATCAAACAGCTTGGTACACTAACAGTAACAGCATTTTTTGCAGAGTAAACAAATACATAATTGCATTTATGACTAGGTATTGCCAGCTGGCAAGAGGTACAGTGTTCACGATCGAGACCGCTGCCGAGCTCTCATTTCGGACTTTTTGGGTCACTGAGCCAAGTTAGTTAATGCCAGCAGGACTTCTTTCGGTTGAAACGATGATGACGATGAATGATGTTTGTATAATGCCTTTAATGCCTTACACGGAGAACAGATACGAGACGCGTGAGGCTTCGGGCGGTGCCTCAAGCGAAGTAAAATAATACGTAGACTAAAACATTTATACTTTTGACGCTTTACGAAACTCCTAACACCTCCCGCATTGCGTCACTGGTTCGCGAGGCCAGTTAGACAAAAGTTGGTTCTCTGGCTTTTCGAAATGATTTCGTACATACGATTTACCCATACAAAGATCGACATACACTCAACAGTAAGGAAAACGGGACACTTTGTATAGGATTTTCCATACAAAATGACCCGTTTTCATTGCTGTTGAGTGTTTATATTTTGGAACATTGCTTCTTAATACATTCTGTTATTTATTTTTTTAACAAAACTCTAGCATGAAATAAATGAATATTAGATTTTTGCAAATAAGTAAACGTTAACGTATTGCAAAAAAATACGAGTATGCCTACAAATGTTTTCTTTAATTGAAAAGGTCTCATTTGAATACAGCTTTGCCGAGAACAAAAGCGATTATCCGATGAAACTTTTTTATTACCTTGCCAGGGTTCTTTGTTTATATTTAATAAATAAATGGTGAAAGAAGGTAGAGAAAGTTTCTTTAACTTTTGTAATTGCATCAGTCGTTCACCAACTTCCTTATTTTGAAGTTCACGGACAAACTCGCTAAGTGGATCAGTCACTTGCTCACCAACTAATAAGTAAGTGAGCAAGAAATAAAAGAACTTTTAAGCTGAAAACCAATGGAAACTGTAAATAGTTTTATTCCCAAGTTCATGTCAGTTTAAATGGAGATCCGTGTTAAAATAAATGGTAAGGCTGTGTGCCCTTTTTTGCTCGACTTGGCGGGGGCACTGCCGGGCCCCCAGATTAGACAACTACGATTTTGAAATGTAGCTCTCGTTTTCTCGTAGGTACTTATAATAATGTATTATATATATGCACATGCATATTTTATACACTTACTAGCAGCCCACACCCACCAGATTTGCAAACGTGTAGGAATGAAGGTTTTTTTATATAAACCTTACCTGGAAACCATGAAACACGACAAAAAAAGGATTGGCTAAAACGATCCTGCAGTTCTTTAGTGTTAGCCATTCTGACGAATGATTATCGATCTTCATCACTACATATCTATCTATCTTCTATATATCTATAAGTATATTAGAAATTGGGCTTTAAAATCCCTTAAGAGGGTTCACTCCGAAAGTTGGCAACGTCGCAAATAGCTGTCAAATATTTCGCTGTTTTCGTTAATTTCTGAATATTACTGAATGGAAATATTAATTATCGCTCTATGGTTGAATAAAACATTAAGTATGGATTGCAACAATTATCATACGAACACGATTTTTTTTTGGATTATAGTACTATCTTTTGAAAACTTTCCATCGCATATTCCTTGCATTTTAATGTAATCTTATCATTTGAATGCAAATATAAAATGAGACGCGTCATCGAACCATAGAACTTTTTTTTTATTCAGTAATATTGAGAAATTAATAAAAACAGCGAAACATTTGACAGCTATATGCGATGTTGCCAACTTTCGGGGCAAACTCTCTTAACTTTGGACTGGCTACAGGAAAGATGTCTAACCACAATGTGTTTGACCCTTGTATGGTATTATAGTTACGTACTTGCACGGGTCCCACACGACCATCCCGAGCCCGGGGCAGCCGCTAGGCTCGAGCGGCTCGCACTCGCGCGGGTTGCACACGCAGTCCCAGCCGCGCGCCGCGCCCGCCAACACCAGCAGGACCATCGCCAGACCCCGCATGGTGCTCACATCACACTCGCGCGCCGCACACCCGCCACCCGGACGCTACTCCATGCTGCAACAACAGTTTTATGATGTAGTGCAGGCGCTAAAGCGATGCTCGCGTGCAAAAATCGCGTAATTCGTCTACCTGAGACCCTCGACTTTATAAAAAAACTCATCTTCCCGCGCGCGCGTTTTGTTCTTTATAATTGAGTCCCTCCCCACCTACCATTAAGGGACCATGTTCTCTTTACTTCGACAAGACCATCTAGGACCTTTTGAAGTCAATTAAATTTGCAACAATTTAAGCCAAATCGCAGCTTTTTAACCCGTACCTACCTATGGACCTCGTGAAAATGGGAGCCAAGTTTTAAATCAGTATACTGGGTGGATTTAAAACCATTTGCGACATTTGAGGCTAAGATCATGGACCTATAAGAAGTAATAACATAATGGACGAACAGTGCCTAACAGAATATAGCAAAATTATATGGAGCAAACTGACATTAGAAAATACGTTCCAATTTGCTAATAACGCCTCTTTATAACGAAGACCAAACGGGGTCATTTTTCTCCGGCTGATTGTGAATCCTTACTTATAATAGATCAATGGCTAAGATGACACACTTTTCCTGAATCCGATGGTGGTATCCGACCACGCACAGCCGAAACTAATGGTCGTAGAAAGCTGGAATTTTTCATGTAGTTTCGTTAAGAAGTGTAGGGGAGCACTAAGAGGGAACTTCCTGAAATTCCTACAGGAACAGGAAAAATGAGATGGCGTGGTTGTTGACTTCCTATCCCAGATGAAGTGCAACCAAGTACACCATCGATCGAGTCCTTTCTCTAAGTTAGTTCATTATTAGCACACCTTGTATTACAAATTACTTATATTTAAATTGATACCGTCACTGTAGGTACTCACACGCATTATACCAAATATATTACACAGATATACCTAGATACAGTATACTCAATAGCAAAGAAAACGGCTCACTTTACATAGGAGTTTTCATACAAAGGGACCCTGAGGAGTTTTCATTGCTGTTGATTGTATTTTACCGGTAAATACCCTGTATAATTTTCTACATTGTGTATGGCTCCCCTTTTTGATCTCATTCAAAAATTCAAATTCTCAAATGCATTTAACAATTCTATAATTATAGATTACTTACAGTCTACAAACAGCGCAGACAGAGTCAAATAAAAGTTGAATGACAGTACTCGGTGTCGAAGCTATTTTCACTTGATAGCTGTTTCTGACAGGACAGCCACAAACCGTTGATTCGATCATAAAAAGTGAGCAAATATAGCCTTTATTCCATTGAGGTCGTTTATCAGACTTCGATTTCTATTACCGTCGCCGTCCATAGCGACTCGTGGCGTTCATTATCGATGGCCTTACTCCTTTGCCTTTCTGTAAGGGGTCATTTATCTCCTGCGAATTTATGCCTTGTCCGCTGCCAGAAATGGATGTGCCAGTATTTTACAGATTCATGTATTCGTGTTTAGCCTTTTGAACAGTTATGCTAGTAGTGCATGCATGGCGAATAAATAGACAGTTTTGGAGCTGAATACAGAATTTTCCAATACATGTCGTTTGCAAGCAAACATTGGTCAAATTTGAATAGAATTGCTTGTTTTTTCAATTACCTCATAACGTACTGGGAACTACAAATTGCTTTAGTATTACCTACATTTTTACAAGCCAATCACACTATAAGAGACTCTAAAAATGTTTTATATAACGCCTTTAATACAAATTTAATTGGCGTGGTTCTAATTTTTGTAAATTTAAATTGGTAGTTTAGTGGCAATATGTAATAGCCAGGGCTCAGTCATTACTGTACTTTTTTACTAATACAATATGTCCCAAAGTTGGTCGAAATAAATGATAATAATTATTATTGGGTATAGCGCAAAACGTGTTCATTGTCTATCGTAAAGTGTACCTTTACACGATCCCGCACGAGCTATGGGAGTTTAATCGCTGCGGTAACGACTTAACAGCGTTTTTGCTTTAACACACAAGCAATAAAAAAATATGCGCAAAGTTTGCATTTAAATACGCCACCGTTATCCGGTCCACTGTGAAAATAGTGATCTTGTAACATCGCACGTTTGATGATGCCTTTGGTTTTTGCAAGTACTACGGGTATTTTTATGCTTGCTTGTACATATTTTATTTTGTTATTTTCATAAATCTCTGTAGTTGTTTTTAACTTTTACGTGTCGGGCGCTTTGGTCAAAACTGTAAGACTGGCATGTTATAAATGTAATAAATAAACAAACAAAATGAACTTTAGGAACTTACGAAGAAATAAATTAGAATGAAAAATCTTCACGAAAGAAAGTGGAATTGGAAATATTTTACAGGGCACCTGCTGATCTGAAAAATACTTAAGGTACTTATTTCATCATCATCATCATCATTTCAGCCAAAAGACGTCCACTGCTGGACATAGGCCTCCCCCAAGGCTCGCCACTCAGACCGGTCCTGTGCTACTTGCTTCCACCGGTTTCCCGCGACCTTCACGAGGTCGTCGCTCCATCTTGTTGGAGGCCTACCGACAGTTCGTCTCCCGGTTCGCGGGCGCCACTCGAGAACTTTCCGGCCCCATCGGCCATCAGTCCTGCGAGCAATGTGCCCCGCCCACTGCCACTTAAGGCTCGCAATTCTTCGGGCTATGTCGGTGACCCCAGTTCTACTACGGATATCCTCATTTCTGATTCTATCACGCAGAGAAACCCCGAGCATAGCCCTCTCCATTGCCCTCTGAGTGATTTTGAGCCTACTTATGAGGCCCATCGTAAGCGCCCACGTCTCGGAACCATAAGTCATCACTGGCAACACACACTGGTCGAAGACTTTCGACTTGAGACACTGCGGTAATTTGGACGAAAAGACACTGCGAAGCTTCCCGAACGCTGCCCAGCCGAGTCGGATTCGACGATTGACCTCTTTATACCTCTATTTACTAAAATTTAAAACACAAGTACTGTACTACTACCACTCATCATACGGGTTATTAGCTCTAATACGTTTTATTTATTTTAAAATACAGTTTCCTCCTTTGTGTATTAACACAGTAACAACCACCACCTACAAGTGCAGTGGAAGTTTAGATTAGAAGCAAACTAAGCTCAGGCCGATCTGAGCTCAAATTATGCTTGCAAATTTGCTAAATTATGAGCAAAAGCGACGAGATGAGCTTGAATAATACACGATACACTAAGAAACTCATAACTATATCAAGAAACTTGTGTTTCAAACTAGGATAATGGACTATTTTGCATTGCAGTGGTGAAGACGATTCGACCGAACCAGGAAATATGTTTAACCGTAAAGCGCAATAAACTTGGAATGAACTTGTGACAAGCTTGTTAAGGTTAAACCACCTTTATGTTCTGAAATGGATAAATTATAAATAGTTCAGTGACATGATTGTCAAAGGACGCAAAAGGCGGATTTAAAAGTCTAGAAGTAAAAACGTTATTAAATGCTATTCCAAGTTCCGGGACAAGGATACAATTATAAAAATCTTCTCTTTGGTTTGGCCGTGAGAGAATAAATGACAGATAGACAGACTGATACAAAGATAACATTTAATTTAATTCCATACTGTCATGTTAGGAAGCACATAAGTAAAACACCAACGTCGAGCTAAGACTGAATTTATTAATTCATTTTCCGTGCTACCCACATTATTGACAAGGAACTACCTACAACATCCCTTTTTAAAAAAAAAAGAAATGGAGGAAAGAAAAAGAAAATACAAAAATAACCAAAAATTAAATTAAAATTTACACATGCAAATCTTTTTCATTGGAGGGAACTTTACTACATATCATATTATTATATATATGTATTCCACTTAACTTTAATACATTCATATAATACCCTTATCACATGCAGCATACCGCATTATAGATACATCTTTATCAGTTTTTTATTTTATTTATATTTGTTTAACATTCAGATTAATTATATTATTGTGGTAACATTATGCATATAAAACTATGTGTACCTACTTACAGCTGTTATACATTATTTATTTTATTATATTACTATTATTTACATATATGTATTTTTTAAAGTAGTTCATTTCTTACCTACATGCTCATTAGAAAAAAAATACAAATCCTTTTACAAATTAGCATTTTAAACTTTTTTTTTTTTTTTTTAATTACATAGATAAGTACATACTTTATAAACATTAACAGAACATTACTCGGTATGAATTTGTAATGCATGATTATTCATTTGATATTAAATTAATATTGTTCATGTCTATTGCTTTACACTTTAAAACATTTAACATATATCATTTATGAATTAGTTATAATATTTTTTTTTATATACCATTACGAATCACAATAATGAAATGTTAATTTATCGTATTACATTTTTAAGAACTTGATAATGCTACTTATTTTACAAGTTAAATTTAGGTATTTATCATTAATTGGTTTGTATACCTATTAACCTAACCTAGAACTTATCTATTCAGAAGTAGAAGCGTTTAGCGGTGCCGCACTCGTAGCTGGAGGAAATCCCCACCGATCAGGAGGCCGCACTGTCCTGCCGGAACGAGTGCGATAGTATGAGTTATCAGGAAACTGATTTGGACTACTGGAGCTGGACGCGGCCGCGGCGAGGGATGACTCATCGTTGTTGTTTGCCGCGAATGAGGAATCTGGCCTACTACACGAATCGATTATTAAATGTTTTCTATTTCGACGTAAAACGCTACCATCTGGCATCGTTACAAGATAAGACCTCTCTCCAACGATGTCCTTGATCGTGCCAGGAATCCAGCTATTGTTTAATCTTACTTTGACCTTTTGCCCATTGGCAAGTGAACACAAGTTTTTAGCGTGTCGGTCATAGTAGTATTTTTGCACCTGTTGCCTATCTAATAATTTTGTGTGTACTTTGTAACGTTGGCTTACATTCGGCAAGAGTAGTTTGGGTTTGCACGGTACTATACTACGGAGTTTCCTACTATACAGAAGCTCTGAGGGTGACGGCACTTCTTCGCTTATTGGTGTACTTAAATACTCTAGCAAAGCAAGGTTTAAGTCGGTATGGTCGAAAGTAGTCTTTTTCATTATATTTTTGACAGTCTGAATGGCCCGTTCAACCTGCCCGTTTGACTGAGCGTACGTGGGAGATGAGGTGACATGGTGAAATTTCCATTTAATAGAAAATTCTCTAAACAGATTAGATGAAAACTCCGGTCCGTTGTCGCTCATCAAGATCTCGGGTATGCCATGTCTTTGAAAAATATGTTTTAACTTTGAGATTACATTTTCCGAGCGTAATGAATGTAATTTAGCAATTTCTAAGTATTTACTGTAGTAATCTACTATTATGACATAGGAGTGACCTGCGAAGTGGAAGATATCTACACCGACTTTGCACCAGGGTCTGTTTGGAATTTCATGCGGTATGAGTGGCTGTTTGGTGTTTTGTTTTTTATGAGTTAGGCAAGCCTGGCAATTTGACAAATAGTCCTGTAGCTGTGAATTTATGTTGGGCCAATATACTGTTTCCCTAGCTCTTAATTTACATTTTTCTATTCCCAAATGACTGCAATGAATTTTTTTTAGCATTTCTTGACGCATGCATTTTGGAATGACGATTCTATTTCCTTTCCAAACAATGCCAAAGTTAACTAATAGTTCATCTTTTATGTTCCAATAACATTTTAACATATCATCGACTTTTTCTTTTTCATTTGGCCAGCCACGCTTAATAACTTTGATTAGGCTTTGTAATTCTAAGTCCTCTTTTGTACACTTCTGTATCTGTAAGAAATGTGTATCAATCAATGAGTTACTAGCCGTGAACGCACACACCTGCGCTTGCGCGTCGAGATAATCGCGCGGCGGCGTGTGCGTGTGCGCAGTGTTCGGTGCAGCTGCCCGCGACAGCGTGTCGGCGATGTACAGGTAGCGGCCCGGCTTGTACACGAGAGTGAACGAGTACGGCTGCAGCCGCATCAGCATCCTCTGCAGCCGCGCCGGAGCGTCCGCGAGGGGTTTGTTTATAATGTTTACTAATGGTTTATGGTCGGTTTCTATAGTCACGTCAGTCCGTCCGTATATGTATGTATAAAATCTTTCGCATGCAAAAACGCAAGCATACAACTCTTTTTCAATCTGGGCGTATGATTGTTCGGTTTTTGTTAACGATTTTGACGCGTAACATACCGGTAAGTTATTTTGCAGCAAACAAGCTCCTAAGCCATTCCTACTCGCGTCAACTGAAATAACCACCGGGGATCTCAGATCATAATATTGTAATACAGGAGGTGACGTCAGACATATTTTTAACTCCGCAAAACAGTTATCATGTACAGCAGTCCATTGCCATTCATTTTCTTTCTTCAAGAGATCTCGCAAAGCAGTAGTTTTTTCGGATAAGTTAGGTATAAAATTACTAACGTATGTCACTAGACCCAAGAACCGTTCGACATCTTTGACATTTTGTGGAGTAGGCATGTCTTTGATCGCAATGATATGCGAATCATCGGGGCGGATTCCATCCCCGCTGATTTTATGACCGAGATATTTTATTTCCGTTAGACCGATTTTACATTTCTGTTTGTTTAATTTTATATTAATATCTTTGCACCTTTGCAACACCGCTCTTAATCTTTGATCGTGAATTTCTTTAGTAGGACCATAAATTAATAAATCGTCAACAAACAAAACGACGCCTTCTATATCGTCAAAATGTGCATATAATCGCTTATGAAAGATTTCGGACGCCGACGATATACCATATGGCATACGTAAAAACTTGTACCGGCCAAATGCCGTATTAAACGTGCACAGGTCTGTGCTGCTCGGATGTAACTTCACCTGCCAGAACCCTTGCTTCGCATCGAGAGTACTGAAGTACTTGGCGCCGGACAAGTTGGCCGTGGTCTCCTCGAAGGTGGGGAGCTTGAAGTGCTCGCGCTTAATAGCTTTGTTTAAGTCTCGTGGGTCGAGACAGATGCGTAAATCGCCATCAGGTTTCTTCACTACGGTCATGCTGTTGACCCAGTCTGTAGGCCCCTCTACCCTGGAAATGATGCCCTCACTCTCCATTTCATGTAATTTCGCTTTTATCTGATCTTTCAACGCAATCGGCATTTTCCGGGGCGCGTGTACTACTGGAAAAACATCGTGATTTAATTGTATTTTATAAGCACCCGGTAAACATCCCATACCCGAAAAAATGTCCGGGAATTCGTCTAGTATCTGTTCACTAGAGCTAGATTTATTGACTGCCATTACTCTTTTCACTAAATTTAATTCTTCGCATGTAATCCTACTAAGCACCGGTGGTGAGTCTACATCGGCAATTATAAAGTTTAAGAAAAATATATTGCCTTTGTATACAATTTTTAAATAACATTTCCCAACTACAGTAATATTGCTCCCCGAATAACCTTGCAATTTGATAGAAGTTTTTGTTAAATCGCTTTCTTTTAAGTTAATATCGCTTAAGTATCTCCTAGGCAACACGTTCACGTCCGCTCCAGTATCCAATTTAAAGCTAATCAAAGCTTTATTTATTTCCAGAGGCACTGACCAATCATTATTCAGACTAACAACTTGACACGGTACCTGATCGGTGGAGTCGTCCTGCACCGCGCACACCCGCCGCGGCGCCGCCCGGCACATCCTGGCGTAGTGATTCATCCGGGAGCAACTATCACACCGCACGCCGAATGCTGGACACTCCATCCTCCGATGTACTCGACCACAATTTCCACAGCTACGAGTAGCGTTGTGAAACTGATTGTTATTTACCCTCTGTTGCTGTGGTGTATACCTATGCGACATATTCTCATTTGTAGGGTGTTGCGTTCCTGTGGAGTTACTATTGTAACGATATCCTTGTTGATTTGCGCGCGGTCCACTGGCACCCGCTCGCGCCGGTGTGAGCGGCGGCAGGCGCGGGCGGCCGGGCGCGGGCCTCTTGTTTACGTGATATACGTCGCTGGTTCCCGATTCCCCATTCTCACTCTTTTCGGATACTTCGTGCACACGATGTTCGTGGTTATCTGTTTTGATATTTAATGCTTGCATTCTTGAAACTTCGGCTAATTTGCATATCTCGAGTGCTTTTTGCAAAGTTATGTCAGGTTCCCTGAGCATTCTCTCCGAGAGGCCGACGTCCTTCACGCCACATATAAACCTGCTGCATACCAATTCGTCACGAAGCTCCTTAAACTCACATTTGGCAGCAATTTTATTCAATTCAAATACGTATTGCTCGGTCGATTCCAATTCATTTTGATTTCTTTGGAAAAACTTATGCCTCTCGACCGCCAAATTCTTTTTGGGTATAAAGAAATCATCAAATTTCTTCATTAACTCATCTACAGTATCTATGGTTTGTTCTTCTTTCTTAAACTGATCATAAACTTCTCGACATTTTTGACCAATTATATGTAGTAGTATGTTAACCTGCACTTTCTTGCTTTTCTTTGACAATTCACAAGCTTCGTAATATATCATAAAAGATTTCTTCCAGTCCTCCCATTCCGCACTTAAATTTCCAGACGTAACGTTCGTTAAATTATTCTCGAACAGAAATGGCGGCGGCGGACGTAAAACTGCCTCCATAGTTAGCTCGTTTTTGTGACGATTCACCATCAAATTCACTATTTAATATCACTAATTACATACAATTCATGAAAAGATTATATTTCGTAGTTTATTTTCACTTTTACTACCGGCTGCGCCATGTCATGTTAGGAAGCACATAAGTAAAACACCAACGTCGAGCTAAGACTGAATTTATTAATTCATTTTCCGTGCTACCCACATTATTGACAAGGAACTACCTACACATACCATGGTTATACCTCTTACTACTTAAAATTTGATACGCGTGAAAACCTGAAAATTCACATTTAACTCCATAATATCATACGCTGTGCGCTGTGTGAAATACTTTTGTATTGCAGCCCCGGGCTTTAGGTAACGCCAAGACAAATAAAAGCTGAGAAGCCCCTTCATCTAATATTAACAAAACTCAACAGTCTATTTTATTCGCTGTACGCCTCAATTTCCGCGTCCATGAGACATGTCGACGCCGATAAAACGCCATCTGAACCTCTCAAGTATTCATTGGCACTTCATACCGAACCGCCAATCAGCAGGGTGAATCTCTAGAGGCGGCGAGCCGGCTAACTCGATTGCTCAAAATCAGCGAGGGCATTACAGTTGCAAATACGCTAAATTATGTGCAGACCGGGGTTCGCAAGCTAGTGGAATAATGAACAGGCAAAGGCCGCATGTGCCGGCGTCATTATCACTTGGATATAAATCTACCATGTACAGACCTTCTAGGTATTTCAACTAGCCGTGCCTCGACAGCTTCAATTCAGTGCAGAATATGACATGGCTTATGTTTTTTTTTTATTAGCAAGCTAAGCTGGCAATGAAAAAAAAAAGAAATCCTGGCCATCTATAGTAAAAAGATGCCAGCCAGCTTTTTAGCTGGCCAGACAAAGAAGTTTGGGAAGTACGTGGTAATTAAAAACAATTGTGTTTTTCTTTCATTATAATATTGGTCGATAGTGAGTAAGTAGGTACTTACTGGTATCTGTCTACTCTACATCTTGGAAATCTTGGAATCTTGCATTAAATGTAGGTGAATGAAATAATATTTGTGACGTAAACAATAACCGTAGTAGTACGTATGGTGCTCAAAAATATCTGAATATACACGCTAACGAACCTTGTAAGTAATGCTTACGAGAATTGGATGAGCAAAAATTCGCTTCCACATAATCCACACAATAAAAACTGTTCATCGGTAGCTATTCTTCTATACCCGTATAATGTGATGTGGTAGAGTTAAGTAATAAATATCATAATTTCTTCCAAATTACGTCATTAGGTACACTTGACGTTTCTTATTTTAATGAAAATTAAATCTTTAAAAAGTGAGAAGTAATTCCTCGAAACTTTTTTTCAGTTAATAATTTAAAAAAATCTCGGTACTTTGCATTTCGAAATTAATACTAAAACACCGATAAACTTTCTCCGTTGCTTGGTTGGTTGGCGAATGGTGATATATTTTCTTTAATTGGAGAACGTGGGGCCACCTTGAGCTTTCCAAGAAATAACGATGTCGTTAGGTATCGAAATATCGAAGGCAAGCAAAAATAGGGAGGTGGAGTAAGTCATACACATACATCAACTTGCGCCGTTTCCCGTTGGGATAAGGTTGGGATAGGCGGACTGGTGTGTTTTATCGCGTGTCTTTTTGCGGATTCGTAGGCAGGTATAGCTCCTTCACGGAAAGACCGATATCGTTTTTTTTAGATGAGTTATTCGAGTGTATTTATTCTTAGTCATGTTTGAATAAAATCAGTTTTAAATAAACATCAGAAATATTAATTACTTATCAGCTGTTAACTGACGGTTAAAGAGAATTTACCACCTCGTCATAAGGGCAATAACAATAGTTGTAGAACGTTTACTGGCACATTTTTGTCCCGGAAAAACAAATAGGTTTTGGAAATAGGTCCCACATGGACAAAGCCGCGGGAAGATGCCAGTTTATAAAAGTATTCCTATTTTACTATCATTTATCCATGTTAATATTAATGTTAATATATTTATATCAATGCGATAATATTATAAATGCGAAAGTAACTCTGTCTGTCTATCTGTCTGTTATCTCTTCACGCTGCAACCGCTGGACCGATTTGGATGAAATTGTGTGGAGATAGTTGGAGTCCCGTGACAGGACATAAGATACTTTTCATCCCGGAAAAACGCATAGTTCCCGCGGGAACACGATAACCGAACTCCACTCCGGCGAAGTCGCGGGCAGAAGCTAGTCTTGTTTATAAGTACCTGGATAACGTATTTTAACTAATAGGGATGATGACAACTTTTTTCCTTAGTCTATCAGGAAGATTATTGAAAAGTATTGGACACGTATTTTTAATTTTTTCACGTAATCAAACTTATACGGAGATATATTGTGTTGAAATGTCGCGTGACGTCACGGTTAGGTACGATTTATACCTAACGGTGACGTAGTTAGCTCCCACTCTCCATCTTTAATGTGTTTTAACTTAGTCATTCTTGATAAAACAAAAAATACGTGTCTAATATTTTTTTATTACCTGACTGACGGACTAATTAGTATTTCGATTTCTTCACCCTTTCGTCATCCTTATTGGTGTTATTTAACACGCGACAGTGTCGGGCGGGTTGAATCAGAATATCAACAAAAAATCAAAACAAGTGGGATCACTCGACGTGACAGATTGCAGAGGCAAGCACTTTTTCATCCTACCCGGACAAAAAGCCAATCCATGACATATTTCCCATTATTTTGTTTTATTCCCTTTCTAAACGCCATTTACGGCCACTGTCTTACTCGGAGGTCATTTAATCCCAGTTTTATTTTTATTACGTCAACGTGAAAGGAGGACTCTTTTACAACCTTTTTTTTGTTCTAGTACTTAAATACAATCTCCAAAATGAAAGTAACTGAGTAACAGAGATTTTCTCGGGTGAAAATAGATAAAAATGAGCTTTCCCAGGTAATACTACGACTGTACGGTACCTAGCTAAATCGATTTTTCGCCCCCGCAAATATTCGTCGAAACCATTAGACCCGTTTCCAGATAGTTTTTTCTTTTAATAAATATACCTAGTCGGTTTGCGCGTTAGTTAAGTAGTTAAAGTTAAATATCATAATGTACGTATTTGTCAATAATAATTCTAAACATAACCAAAGTGTAAAGTAATGAATAGGGATGACGACAGGGTGAAGAAATTGAAATTCTAATTCGTCCGTCAGTCAGGTAATAAAAACATATTAGACACGTATTTTTTGTTTTATCAAATTAACAAAGAATGACTAAGTTAAAACGCATTAAAGTTGGAGAGTGGGGGGCTAACTACGTCACCGTTAGGTATAAATCGTACCTAACCGTGACGTCACGCGACATTTCAACTCAATATATCTCCGTATCAGTTTGATTACGTGAAAAAAGAAAAAAATACGTGTCCAATACTTTTCAATAATCTTCCTGATAGACTAAAAAAAAGTTGTCGTCATCCCTATAGTAGTACCTAATAGTGTTATTTAAGTTGTTGCGTTAACGTAATTATTTATTTATATAAGACCTTTATATATTACCATATGTTCTTGTCAAATAAACTTTCATTACATTTCATTTCATAAAAATATTTCAATAATAGTAAAATAAACTAGAAACCTAAATTAGGACCCTTATGTATGCCCCTGTTATTAACTTATCAATAAAAACACAACTTTCGGCACCCTGGAGAGGGTGGGCTCGGTGAATCTCCGTTAATTGTGACCCAAGACAGCTTACTACTACTACAGCCTATTTGCGTCCCACTGCTGGGCACAGGCCTCCTCTCTTCACGAGAGGGTTTGAGTTTCGTTCCGGAGATCCACGCGGTGTACGCCAGCTTGACGTTCGGTAGCGTACACCGAGAACAGGCCTTACATATCGGGAAGTTTAAGGGTATTTAGATACCATTTATATCTGTCTATTTCGGTACTATTTATTTAGTCCAAGTCAAATTAAATTTCGACGCCGGTTTAGTTTGCTGCGGTCAATTTGACTCCGACGCCATCCCTGACTGAGCACACAAATCGCCCTTGTTTATAAACCGACTTCGAATCGGTTAGTTATCATCAACCAAGTTTTGTTATTTCAACCAGTAAGCGAATTAAATGGGCCTTGAGTTTGAAGTTGTCGATGGATTTGGTCAAGCGCTAATGATGTAAATGCCATACATTTTTTAGGGTTCCGTACCCAAATGGCAAAAACGGAACCCTTATGGATTCGTCATGTCTATCTGTTTGACCGTATCTGTATGTCATTCACAGCCACTTTTTTCCGAAACTATAAGAACTATACTGTTGAAACTTGGTAAGTACACGAGAACGAACTACAAGAACTTTTATTTTATGTTATTTGCTGCTACGGAACCCTTCATGGGCGAGTCCGACTGGCACTTGGCCGCGTTTTTGTAATTATATTATGTCTGTGTTGTTCCTTAAAAGTGTGGTGTTCAATAAAGTAAAAAGTCTTGAAAGTATTGTATTGTATTATAATTATAAAGTTAAGAATTTGATGTAAGTAGGTATTCAGACCTTTTAATTTTAATAAATTATTCACAGTCGAGCCATTAACGAAAGTTTTTAGCTATCGTTCCATTAAAGTTATATTGAAGTGAACCCATCTTTGAATAAAACAACGAATTTCTGCGGTATGTATCTGACTAGGAATTGGCTATGGGTGAAAAATGACAATGTGCTCGATTATTTTGTTATGGATAGAAATAACCTTCCGTATCAAAGAGAAAAAAATATCAGAATTTTCCGTGCCGTCGATTTCGCGTAAAAAAAAGAAATTGATTATGTGTTATGACGATTGAAATAAAGTTGCTTCCTTGGTCCAAGTATGCAGCAGTACTTCTTGAAAAAATCAATTATGTCAATAGTATCAACACTTTTTTTCAAGAAGTAGTGCTGCATACTTGGACCAAGGAAACACCTTTATTTCAATCGTCATATACGCAAAACCAATTTTATTTTTTACGCAGAATCTACGGCACGGAAAATTCTGAGATTTTTTTCGCTTGATACGGAAGGTTATTCCTATCCTTAAAAAAATAATCGAGCACATTGTCATTTTTCACCCATAGCCAATTGTCGTGTAGATTTGTGACTCTTGCAAACCCCTAAACTAGATGCCCAAATCCTAAGAGACGTTTCTGGGATAGTTCTGTATATTGGTCATCCATACTAATATTATAAATACGAAAGTAACTCTGTCTGTCTGTCTGTCTGTTACCTCTTCACGCTTCAACCGCTCGACCGATTGAGATGAAATTTGGCATGGAGATAGTTGGGGTCCCGGGAAAGGACATAGGCTACTTTTCATCCCGGAAAAACACATAGTTCCCGCGGGAACGCGATAACCGAATTCGACGCGGGCGAAGTCGCAGTATTATATAAAACAAAGTCGTGTTAGTTACACTACTTATAACTCAAGAACGGGTGAACCGTGGGTGAACCGAAATAGAATAATATTTAGGTTAGTGCGTAAGCGGCGAGTCACCGTCTGCCTTGCCTTCAATTTGTGAGATATTGATCAGGCAGATGTCCGTAATCTCACTCCATAGCCCGATTTTCCAGTCCACACCTCCCATCCACATAGCCCACTCCAAGTCTCTTCCTTCCTCGGCAATAGTTTGGCAACTGGGGAGGGCTGTCCGCCAGTACAGGCATGTTGTATTGGGAGGACAGATCTCCACAGTTGCGGCCATCTCACATTTATAGTAAAAGGTACCAAAAGCCTCTTCATGTTGGCTTCGGCCCCATGAATGCGAATGACCGGGTCTCCATGGGCCCGTGACATGAAAATGTACCAACAAATAATAATAATAATAGAGTTCAATTTAGAATATTTTATACCAAAAAAAACGCAATGGACGAATTTAGCTACTGGCTCATTTCAGTTTAGCTTTTTAAACACTAAATATAATGAAAATACCTATATTTTGTAATGTAAAAAAATCACACGGTGAAGCTGATTAAGGTAAGAAATAATGATTTTACTACGAATCAAGCATTATCTTTTCGTAACCAATCCTACTAGGTATATAAACGGAAGTAGATTATTTTAAATGAGTAATAAGTTTTGTTGGATTTTGTTGTCAATAACAACCGGACGCTTGTTTGTGGACGAACCTCCATACAGTAGGTACGTACTCGTAGTATAATCAAACATTGGGCCAGTTCGGGCAAACATCCAGAAACGATTCAGAAGTTTACAAAGCGCCTAGAGCAATACATATTAATGTGTTACTTATAAACAAATCACATATTACTTGTAAGCCAGATTAATGTTTCCAAACACGTAACTGGACGGGGCAATAATTTGTGGGTGCAACTTAGTTTCAAGTTCAGTTGTAGTTTAGGTGTCGTGTCGGGTCGCAAAGTTCAAAGGGCAAACCCCCGGTCGATTGTTACATACGACCCATAGCAAACTTTAAACCTTATACGTGAAGAAATACGAGACAGTATATCTCCAGCCGACCGTACTAAATATTGAAAGTTATGTTACGTGGAGAAAGAAACTTTGTGTATTTAACCGCTTAGGAAACCTTTCAGCAGGCTTACGGATACTCTGAGCTACCTTGAGCTATTGATAACGAAAAGCTCCGAGGTTTATTTACGTCCCACCTTTATTCAGCAGAAATAAGATTAACTTCCATAATCTTAACTTAGGTGTGGCTATAATAAAAAGTGAAAATGAAGTCCCCAATCCGCATTGGGCCCGCGCGGGGACTATAGCCTAACCCTCTCGTGATGAGAGGAGGCCTGTGCCCAGCAGCGGGACGCAAATTAGGCTGTAGTAGTAGTAGTATAATAAAAGTCCCTGCCAGTTATAAATAGATAAGCGGAAACATCAAATAGTTTATAGTAAATTGATGAGCCTCTTTCATACCTTCTTACTTTTGAATATCACGCATACACAAAAGATCAGGAATCACATTAGAACGTTATTCGCATGTAGCCGTGTTGCCTAGTGGTTCGACCTACTGCCTCTCATGCAGAGGGTCGGGGTTTCGATCCCGGCTCGCACCTCTAGGTTTACTTATGTGCAATTTGAATTTACCACTGAGTTTTTCGGTGAAGGAAAACATCGCGAGGAATCCTGCACGCATCGGCGAAGTAATTCAAAGATGTGTGTGAAGTCCCCACTGGGACCGCGTGGGGACTATATAACCTAAACCCTTTTAATGAGAGGAGGCCTGTGCGCAACAGCGGGACGCAAATTAGGCTGTAGTAGCAGTAGTAGTAGTAGTTATAAGGCCGGAAACCCACTGCGGCGCATCACGCATGCTATAAACGCGTACACGATAAACCCACGCTTCATTGTATTGTCCGTGCGCTGCTGCTATCGAAGTATCCAGCTTCATTTTGGTACGAATGTATACTGACGTAGCTCGACCGTGCACAGGCTGTGGGGTAGGCCTTACACAGCCAAAATCCGAACACTGGAAAGTGTCTCGTCAATGAAAGTTAGTGACTATTTAGTAGATAATAATAATCATCATCATCATCATTGCAGCCGCAAGACGTCCACTGTTGAACATAGGCCTCCCCCAAAGCTCATCACTCAGACAGAGGCTCGCTGTGCTACTCGTATCCACCGGATTCCCGCGATCTTTACGAGGTCGTCGCTTCATCTTATTGGAAGCCTATCGACATCTCGTCACAGAATAAGTAATATCTCGTCTCCCCGTTCGCGGACGCTGACTCAAGAATTTTTCGGCCCCACCGGCCATCAGTCCTGCGAGCAATGTGCCCGCCCACTTCCACTTGGTAAGGTTTGCAATTCTTCACATGAGAGTAATTCTTAATACAGTCAGATGCTGTGCACGTACGTCGTAAAATGTTCCACAGTATCCGCTAGATACAGACAAAAGTTGTTGATTTATTTAAAAATATCTTGTCATTGCGGGGCACATTTGTCGAAGGCAGGACAGCCGGTGGGGCGTGAAGGTACTCGAATGGAGACCTAGGACTGGTCGCAGAAATGTAGGCAGGCAACCCGCAAGATGGACAGATGATCTTGTCCAAGTAGCTGGAAAAGATTGGATGCAAAAAGGACGGAGTGCAATAGAGGAGACCTACACTCAGCATTGGGTGGATATAGGTTGAAGAGAGAGAAATCTTGTCATTGACCTAGGCTCTGGTACTTATTCGAGACAGTATTCTTACAGTAACTACCATAGATAATGGATGAGCGCTGAACCTGTTGAATACCTATTTTTCGGATAAAGGACGTTGACAAATTTCCTTACGTAACGCGACGTCTAAGATACTAGCTTAGACCAAACTAATTATCTTGCTGTTTAAGCTCTCTTTATCGCGTAACTGAGTTTAGTTGAAGCTGGTTCAGGTATCTTCAAAAGGTTAACAAATTTCCTTGTTTATATACGGTGTGCCCCGTGATAGGAGCAAAAATTAGAATGTAAACCTTTAACTCATCGGTTTAATTACCGATGAGTTAAAAGTCCAAGTGGTTTCAATTAATTCTAATTAAAAAGTTTACCGTTATTCTCTAATAAAGTAATCGTGTTAGAAATGTATTGCGAACGTATTGTGCCCAGACGCAATGTTTGACGTTGTGATTCATATGATTGTTTTCAGTAATTCCTTTTAAGTAGATACAATCGTTATGGGTTGGAACTATTACAGACATATATAGTATTTTAACTCTAATTTTGAGCACTTTAAGGATCATATTAAGGTAACTGCGGATATTCTGTGGAATCATCTTTCACTGTATGGCAATCTTTTAAATACTGTTAGTAGTAAGCCTCTTACCTCAGGTTTAGTTTAACCTTAACCCTAGTTTAGCTGAACTGATGCAAGATGTGAACTGATGCAAATCTCTACATGAATTTTCATTGGTAGTGAGAAGTCAGTCAATGAGAATATTGTGAATTATAGACATTATTCAGTTTGTAGTTTCGTCAACGATCATGATTTGTATAATAGTGTTATTGTTTTGACAGGTCTTAATTAAAGCAAAGCCTAGTTGACTTAGTTAAATAGAAGCCTAGAAAAAATCCCTAAAACAACATTAGCTCGATGGTCTCCTTCAGCGATAGCTATCAACTAATAAGCCTAATGCACTTAATTGAACCATTATAAGTTATCTAACAAGACCTAAATCAAATTGTCATTAATAAAGCAAGTAAGTACCTAACTTACTTATTCTAGCAACGTACGATACATTATCAACATTAGATTTGTTGGGAAATAACAAAATCCTTCAATTCAATGTACCCTTACAAAGGGTACGGCCTAACATGATAAGTCAGTATTAAGGTAATTTACTAAGTGATTTCAGTAGGTACATATATGTAGGTACTTTTAATGTTCATTTACAACGGCTATCATCAAACTAAGTGGATCCATGTAGTCGTCACGAAATCAACTAATTAAGATCATAAAAATGTACTTTCGTTATTACTCTGCTAAAGAATATATCAAAATGAAATCGTGTTCCATTTAAGCCTAAGTGATTATTAAAGCGCCGTGGAAGCCTATGGGTTTGACCTACCGCCTCTCAAGCAGAGGGTATGCGGTTCGAATGCGGCTCGGATCTGTAATTTTATTTATATGCGAAATTCAATTTGAAGTCACCACTGAGCCTTTCGGTGAAGGAAACCTGTACGCATCTGCTAAGTAATTAACTTGACGACTTTGCATCGGAGCTTGAAGGTGTTATTTTTGTTTTTGTGAAGAAAAGGACGAATTACGTTGCGTGTGCGGCTAACGGCTCATTTTGCTCCTTACGTACATGTGGCTTGAAAATTCCATGATCGTAAATCCTTTTATCGTAATACAAAATCGGTTATTTAGAACGCGGCTTGCTGCATCGTCCATGATTACGTGGCCTTATAATGTTGTGACCCGTATGTATATTTCGCTCACTTAAACATCAATCGATAAGGAGAAAGGCATATTATAGGTGCCAGGAACCTTTTCTAAATAGTATTTTCTAGAAAGAGATCTAAATAAGCTGTACATACTGAGCTGTACGAGCTGAACTAGAAACAGTTCTTTGATATTTATTAATGTTTATTACAAGAGTATACTTGGCCAATGTTTATTAGAGAAGATCTGAAAATGGATTTGCATATGACGCAACATCTAAAGACTGCAAATACTCTTAGAAACCGAAGTTCCAATCTTCAAATAATCAATCTTGGAATACACAAAATGACCAAGCCCCAGACTAATCAAAGTAATGGTACTGGACGACAATATTATTATTTACTTATATATAAAAACTAGCTGACCCCGCCTTAGTTTTTTTTTTGGCATGAAAAATAGCTTACGTCCTATTATATCGGAGGAGTTTGGTTACAAACACTGTGACACAAGAATTTTATATATTAGAATATTACACATAGATACTAAACATGGATTATTCGAGTACCTACAAATATTCGTCCTCATCACACAGCTTTCCCCTAGGGAGTTTGAACCAGCTTCCCGGGTAGATACGGGTATATACCGGGAAGATTGGGTAAAAACCTAGTGAATACCATTAGGAAACTTTGGGTATTTACCCAGCGCCCATCTCTAGATGTAAGTACACTGTGAAAGTAGCGTGCGGTCGAGAAACACTTAAATAGCTAATGTACCTAAATTTGGAGCGTTAAGTGCTCACAAAAGGTCACTACAAAGGCCTTTTTAATAATAAATCATCCAAGTTAATCGCATGGGAGGTAAGGAAACAAAATAAATGGACTCCGTGTTGCATTTTGCTGGAAGAGCCAAGTGGGAAAACGAAAGCGCCTTAAATTTTAGTAGAACAACAGATCTTCGCGCTGGGCTTCTAAAATTTCATTGTTTATTTTGGGTCGAGCGGAAAATCAATTCTATGTTTATTCATAGCAATAGTTAAATTGAACTAAAATGAAACTGCCGAGGTTTTGACGTCATTCGAATGATTATTGCCGGTTTCCTAAATACATCCACAAAACGCCTCGTTTTGGTTACGGATGGTTAAAAATGGTCCGATTTTCTGTGTCGCAAAGGTAAAATTTTAACGGATGGTCAAACAAGGTGTTTTGTGATAATTGTGGATTTAAGAACTGGGACTGTAATTTTGTTATTATCATCACCCAGGGCCACGATTCTCTTTACTATTCAGATGGATCTCGACTGCCAGATGTTAATTGTGACAGTTACCTCGTGATCAAGTGATTTCAAGTGAAATTTACAGAATTGCTAGCGATTTTAGCTTGTTTACATACTTATAAGAAAAGCACGATCTTCCTTGCGCACCATGCTGTGACTGAACACTGACTGATAATTTTTTTTGTGTGCACGGATCCAAAAAGCGCATACATTGCGATTCTATAAACAACGGGCGAGTGGCGGGCCATTTTACACGCTCTTATTTAGTTTCACCTGTTACGATGTATGTTTGCTTTCTTGTCTGTCTGTAATCAAATTTTGCAAGTTAAAGACCTACTTCCTGGTTACCGATTGAGCTGAAATTTTGCATGTATGTGCAAATCGGAGGACAATGCAAAATTATTATGACATGGAGCTAATCTGACGAGTTTGGACTCTGACCCGTCTTGACGAGTACTTTAATAAAAGCTTGCTTTTAAAAAGTTTTTTTTATTGTAGCTTGTTTAGACTCGTTTAATTTTTCAGGTATTTTAATAAATTAAGTAGTTTTAATTTGATTTTACGCACTGAATTGGCCGCGGCACAGTCAATATTATTATGAAACAAAGTACTTATAATTGAATGCTACACAAGCAATACTTTAAACAACACAAAGGGTCAGAAGCAAAGCGTTTTACAAGTCACGTTTAGTTCAATTTTCCCACCCGGCCCTAGCCGAAGTTGTAAAATTCGGCAGCAACATTAAATTAGAACATTACACAGTGGCCAACAACTTTTGTCGCAATCGGAACGAGTTTGTTTCACCCCGAGGGACCAGCCCCCCATTAATAAGAGTTTGTCTCGAATCTAAATTATTAGCAACTTGATCAGTCGAGTTAAATCACTTTCGTAATTAGTTTCTAATTAATCATTCTTATGTATACAGTGAGTGGGATTCTTTATGAGTTCACTGCTGCATTTATACGAGTACCTACTAATTTTTGATCGACGACAAAAGAGGTCCGAGGAGGTTCTCAATGCGTCTATACATACTTACGAGTTTGTACCTATGTATCATCATCATTCTTTCAGCCGAAAAACGTCACCTGCTATGCTCGGGGTATCTTTGCGTGATAGAATCAGGAATGAGGATATGGCAGTAGAACTAGCACTCCATCTTGTTGGAGGCTTACCGACAGCTCGTCTCCTGGTTCGCGGACGCCACTTTCTGGCCCCATCGGATATCAGTCCTGCGAGCAATATACCCCGCCCACTACCACTTTCCTTTTCTTTCCTTTCACTTTCAAGATTCGCCATACATCGGGCTACGTATGTCGGTGACCCTATTTCTACTGCCATATCGTCATTCCCGATTCTATCACACAAAGAAACCCCGAGCATAGCCTTCTCCATTGCCTTCTAGGTGACTTTGAGCTGTATATATGTATGTTACACGATTACCCCGTCAATTATATGGACCTATATTTTGAGGATCCTTTTTTAGGGTTCCGAAGTCCACAAGGAACCCTAATAGTTTCGCCATGTCCGTCCGTCTGTCCGCACTATTGCTCGGATATGCTTAGTTCTAGAAAGCTGTAATTTGGTACAAATATACATATTAGTTACGCTGACAAAGTGACATAATAAAATTTTGAAATATATTTTTTTATAGGGTACCTCCCCTAATCGTAAAGTGGGGATGTAATTTATTTTTCTTGCATACCTCATAGTGCGGCATATCGTTGAATAGGTCTTTAAAAAATATTGTAAGCTTGTTGAAACCATTTTTTGATTAAGTTATGTGTTTGTGAAATATTAAGCTTTAAAGTGCTATTTTTTGTTTGAATCTAGTGTCCCCCCCCCCCTGCCAGCTAAATTGTGGTATTTGGATGGCTGAACAAAAATCACGGTTGTAGCATTTGGCATATATAACGTAGTTGAAAGGAAAACTATCACAGCTAAGAAGGCTGTACAAATTTACGAGTCATAGTCGACCAACTTATGAAATGATTAAAAAATACCAATGATTTTTCTCGAGCGGAAGGGGCGTCGGGCGGGCACGTCATACCACAGGCTAGCTAGATGCTAATAAAAGTCTTAGACAGGTACTGTGGGCATCGTCAACTTCGGAACCCTATACATTGCGCGTGGCCCGACACGCACTTGGCCGGTTTTTTTTAATCGAGAAGTGGAACCGACCCAAAGCCTGAACCTGAAGACTGATTGCTGTCATACATAGTCTTATAGTGAACTAGCTTTTCCCCGCAACTTAGTATGCGCAGAAATATTAAAATGGAAAATCCCGCTTTTTCTGCTCCCGTGGGAATTTCAGGAAATGCTCTCTTAGTGCTCCCCTACGTTTCCTAAGGAACCTGCATGCCAAATTTCAGCTCTCTACGACCCGTAGTTTTGGCTCTGCGTTGATCGATCAGTCAGTCAGTCAGTCAGTTTCTTGTTTTATATTTATAGAAGATAGATTTGACATCGATATCACAAGCTGTTGGAGTTTGAAAGCGATATTTTTTATCCGGTTTGTAGTCTCCGTACTAAACGAAGGCGACGAGTGTAGCGTGCGCGGTAGCGAATGCTTACTTTGGCGAGGCATGAAAAATAAATATAAAATAAAATACTCAAATATAAGTAGGTACTTTTTATAAACCTTAAAACTAAGCTATAAAACCAGGTCTAACAAGTAACATCTACATAAACTAGGATAGCGGCAATTTTAGTTTAAAACAAGTTTATAAAATTGCATAAACACTTCAACATGGTAATTCCGTTGGGTAAAACCCGCAACTACTTTGTAGCTAGTAGTTGCAAAGTTCTGCGCAGCGCACTAAACCTGCCCGTACCAACATTATTGTATTTACAACTAGCTGCCCGCCCTGGCTTTGCATGGGTGAATCTTAAACCCGTATAACTACCTACTAAACTGGCCCTCAGCCTGACTCACCAACAAGAGTATTTTTTGGCAGAAGTGCATAAAAAAAAGGTATAAGAGTAACCCAGTGCTATTAATTAGTTTACCGATCCAATTGAAATTGTACACCTTCTAACATGCTAAACTAAACTCTAAATTCGCACACAGAGGTTGACATTGGAATTTGGGGTTACTACCTATATGAATCGCAGAACTAGCGCCCTCGTTGACACGTCTGCTCAATTTCTTGTCAAGCTTCACTAACAATTTGTTCAGTTACCTATCGACTGTATCGTATAAGTGGAAAATAAACCTGTCTCAACTATCTGGTCGTATCCCTTCTCTTCTCGGACCAGGTTTCCCACAACATTATAAGACAAGAGCTGTGTTTTTAATTTGCCATACATACCTTCCAGAGTTTCTATAGAAGCTTCGAAATATGACGCCTGTAAATGTGCCCGCAATTGTACCCGCGGTGAAGCTATGACAAAGAGACTGGCTGGGCAGTGCCGTCGGAATTCAGCCATGACCATTCTCTATTGAGGGTGAACAGTTTGTGCTTGTACACACTCGCGCAGAGAAATCGAGCTACCTACAGCAACTTCGTTGTGAATGCCACTTAGTTTAGATTGAGAATAGAAAAAATGGTTATCTGTAAAGTCGGTTTACGGACGATAATTTTATACGCGAAAACGTCACGTAACGCTACAACGCTACGTTACGCTACAACGCCATTTTTTCGTGGGCGCAGACGCGTTCATCAATTTATAAGACGTTATCACGTCAAAAAGATTTATTGAATGACACCGATACAAACATTTAAAATTAAAATAACTAATATGCTTTGGTGTCACTGAAATGGCATCCAACTCCGCATTATGTCGAGGCCCTGAGGGTCTCGACGCTGGTCCTCCGTGGACACCATTGCAGGGATCGCCGACCAACCATGACCGTAGTAATGTAAGACATACAATAGTAACACAGTTGAAGGCGAAAATCACGAGATTATTACATAAAAACCGACATAAAATATGATAAAAAAAATCTTTTAAACAAAACCAAAACTTCCTGGACTTATGTGTAAAACACCTTTTCTAAAGCCAATATCAATATTAAATGATCTATGATTCAACATGTCGATTCAAAGTGTCGTTTTTATTCTTTACAGTGTACTTAAAATATTTACGACTTTTTTCATCTGAAACATTATGGTGATTCAAACTCAATTGACGATCCCTAATGACAAGCAAATCGTATTCAAAATGTGACCATTATCGCGCGACTTCCTTTCATCAGGAGCGGGACAAAATAAAGCTGTACACAAATCAGGTTACATTTCGAGTTCGTTAAACTTTCAACGGACGAGGTGCGAGCCTGATTGAAATTCCCTCTGTACAAAGCGTACTCCTAATCTAACCTTTTTCGCGTGAAATAAAAATGGCCGCGGCAAATTGCACCTTTAACACATTCTGTCCTGCACAGCTGCATACAATAGCAGAATAATCAAACAGTTTAACCAATAACTTAACTTAAAAAAAAACATTTTTGAAATTCCCGAATTGGTACGTAAAGCTGAGCCACTGAGCTTTTCGGTGAAGGAAAAGATCGTGAGGAAACCTACACGCATCTGCGAAGTAATTCAAAGATGTGTGTGAAGTCCCCAATCCGCACTGGGCCCGCGTGGGGGCTATAGCCCAAACCCTCTCGTGATGAGAGGAAGCCTGTGCCTAGCAGTGGGACGCAGATAGGCTGTAGTAGTAGTAGTAGTACGTAAAGCTGGTGGTAAGACCTGGCGCGAGGTCCATTCAGTGCTTAACTTTTATGTTCCGGTAAGGGGGTATATCTCGAATACAATTCGAATGAAGTGTCAATGTTTGCGTGCAAGGTAAGGCGCTTACGTCTGTGTGCGTGCGAGGACGTCTGTACACTTGTAAATGTCTGTGTATCACTACGCGGGCCAACGATTCACGCACCATCTCCGGATGACGGTAAGGCGAGTTGGGCGCGAGTTGCGCGCGTGCTATATTCAAGCGGGCAAGGATTTTTTTATGGGCAATTTTCTTAAATTTGTGGAGCAAATCATAGATTTATACATATTGTAATTGAAAGAATTTCAATATATTTTTTTATTTATCAATTAATTCAATAATTATTCTTCATTAGATGACTGAAAGCTACTAGTACTGGTCATTCTGTACGTAGTACTATTAAATATTCTGTGCCTGTGTGCTCGTTTGCCTACTACCAATAACATGAAAAAATAGATTAACGGTTTACGACCGACATCAGAGCGGATGTTATCGAACCGCAAATTTTCCTCAAGTATTTTAAAACACTCTTAACTAACTCATTCCACGCGAGCCAAGTCGAGAGCAAAAGCTAGTTTAAAATATACCTCACAGATCCTACAGATGAATATTTCTCTCCGGCCAAATTCGTAATTCGGAAGACCCGAATGTGTTATGCGCCCCGACCTACTATTTTAATATTAAAACATGCAAATCACAGCATTACCATGTTCCACTTTCCTTCAGCGACCCTGCATACAAATGCACGCGTATATTATAAAAGAAGGTGTATTGAATGTTCATTCTGTATTGATAAAAACCTGAATTGATTTCCAATTTAAGCATAAACTATTTTTCTAGTTATTGTCTTTTTTTATACCAATGGTATAGGCAAACGAGCGCACAGCCCACCTGATGGTAGTGGTCACTGCGGCCCGTAGACACCGAAATCCTATGATCCCCCATCAAGAAACCATAAGATCTCGAATGCGTTGCCTACCCTGAGGTCTAAGATGGAATGCCTCTGTGTCAGAAATTTTCCCCTACCGGATCACAACAGTGCGAGCACTGCTATTTGGCGGCAGGTTAGCGGGGAAAGACGGTGGTACCACCCCAGACGGACCCAGCACCAGGCCCTACCACTAACAAAATAATCTTATTGTTAAACCCTTGTCAAATATGGATTAAATAACCAATCAGCCGGAGCCGGTAGATTGAGTGACGTAGCGTGCTTATAATCAAATAATTCCTGGTCAATCTTGTGATTATTAAATTGGTTGTATTATATTTTTAACCGACTTCAAAAAAAGGAGGAAGCTTTGAATTCGTCTGTATGTTTTTTATATATATTTTTTTGTATTTATGTTCCGCGATAACTCTGTTAATTTTAAACTGATTTCGATGATTATTTTTTAAATGAAAGGTGGTACGGATTGGTCCCATTTTAATTTGGTTCAGTTCTTATGATGGGATCCATGAGAAAATGAGGGAACTCTTCAAAAATTTTTAGCACGTGTATAATTTTGGCATCAATTTCAAAGATGAGACTTTAAGTCCTGTTGTACCCCTGTTTAGATACTGTAGCCGAAACAAAAATTAAAACCGACTTCAAACTCCGACAGCCTATAAAGTCAAAGCTGATGACAAATATTTTATATCAAACTTGACACCGACTTTGTAGGCAGTGGGAGTTTGAAGTCGGTTTTCATTTTTTCATTTTTTTTTTCATAATTTATATTAGAACGCCGTAACTTATCCGTACTCCATACTACTGTTATAAATCCGAAAATAACTCTGTCTGTCAGTCTGTTCTTATGATGGGAATTTGATACTTATACCCAGCATTGCCACTCTCACAATCAAGACAAACCTGACGACACCGCACAAGCTAAAATCCACCAAGCTGTTTAGGCTACAAAGCGTACCTACCGAAAAAAATACATACACTCAAAAAACATAACCTGGCGCACAAGTGTATAATTTTGTCTAGAAAAGGCGTTTGAAGGTACACACTGCGTTTGACATCTGAGCTGAAATAGCTCAGATTACACGGTTGTTAGAGGAATATGTATAGATAAAAGAAACACGATGTACCGACTGCCGACCCCACGTAATGTGAATAAGGGTAAGGGAGATGATGACAATCTCATTATTTTCCCAAAAATTGGATATTGACGACCCGACATCACGCGAAAACCGTTTTTAACCCCTACAAAGGAGGGATTTTATAACTGTGGCGTGTGTGTTTCTGTGATTATGTCTTTTGTTTCGCAGCTCCGTAAAGAATGAACCGTAAGTTAATCGAAAATATTCTAAGCTATTATTAAAGAATAAAATAAAGAAAAAAAAAACTTAAAGATTTATATATTTATTTATTTATTATTATTAAAGAGTATCGGTTCAGTGGTTTAGAAAATATCGGCTATGTTACCGAATTATGAAAATACTTCGTACGTATTTACGTTAAATCCATTGGAAAAAATTATACCTACGAAAAGATATCTAGCTTATTTTTTTTTCAGTTGTAGGTATAGGAGGAGTAGGTATCTACTACTACAGCCTATTTGCGTCCCACTGCTGGGCACAGGCCTCCACTTATCATGAGAGGGTTTGGGCTATAGTCCCCACGCGGGCCCAGTGCGGATTGGGGACTTCAAACACATCTTTGAATTACTTCGCAGATGCATGCAGCTTTCCTCACGATGTTTTCCTTCACCGAAAAGAAAGTAGGTATAGTATGATATAATTGACAACAAATCTATGAAACATGCAATTTACCCTCCTTTCTTGCAATTTCTCCTTGTATTTTGGGCTGTTGTTACTGGCTGTGACATCACATAATATGCCAGTACAGTTTTCTATGGAGCGTTTTGGGGTGAGAAAACACGGTTTCTGACTGCGTATAAATACGCAGTATAAAATGTCTTTGTTAATATTAGAAGTATAAGATTTTTAAAAACATCGTCATTTTAAATCGATGAAGTCAAAATAACTTCTTTAGGTAAGGTTATTTTAAAAGAAGGTTATCGAATTTTAATAACACCGGAAGAAGATTTTTATCTGATTTTGCACCGAATAATATTATCCATAGTATCACAAAAGACTATTGAAGTCATATTAAATGGATACCCTGAATAGTTAATTAAGTAACAGTCTTAATTCACGAAAACTGTGAATAAAGATCAGAGAGGTTTGTGGGTAGGTCTTGGGGGTGAGGGTCTATAAAAGGTCGCAGCAGCGAGCCCAAAAATTTGACCTTTCTTTGTAGAAGGTGTCCTAGAAAAGACTCGAATGCACCTACGCTTAAAGCTTTATTAGATAAATGTATTTCGTAGTGAAAATTTAAACAGGATTTAAAAAAATACTTTCTACGAAAACGATAGTGTCGGGCGTGTAATAAACATTTTATATCACAGTAATAGCCTATAATTCCCACTGCTGGGCACAAACATCCTCTTATCTGGGCTATAGGTATTCACCGTGCTGATTCATTTTGTACCTAGATGCGTGCAGTCGTGCAGTTTTTTGAAGTATTCCTTCAAATGTCAATTTTCAAAGTAGGTAATGTTTGAATATTTCATCTTTAGCACAGTTGAAATCGCCTTTAAATTACATGTAAACCATTATTTATTTACACCGTGAGCATTCATGAATTTCGCGATTCGTAGTCATAATCGTAAGCTTTGGTTTCAATCTAGATAATCATCAGATAAACTTTACAAAATCATTTTCCATTGCACGAACTTCCAAGCCAATTTCACGGAGTGCTGAAAATAGAAAAAGAACAGTTCTTACCTTTACTCATTCAGCATATCCCTTTTTTCATCTAGTAGAGTCGTCTCACAAAACAAACACAATTATGAACAAAGGTTATATAATTTTGGGTCGCGTAAAAACACGTCAGGCGCGTGATTTGAGCGACAAAACGACCTCCCCTTGTGGCGTCCCGGGCGGTACTGATTCACGTCAACACCGTTCTCGAGCTCCCGAAGAACGATGTGAAATGCGCAAGTCACCCGCCGCTTAACTTATCTTGCTTTGGAAATTCAAATTGTCATATTATTCTTTCTTGTAACGCTCACATGGGAGGTTAAGTGCGGGCTGGTGGCGGGAAATTTTCCGGAGCTCACTCTACGCGTTTTCACGTGTCAACTACGTCCGTACACTGGATTAGGGAAACGGTTAACAAATACAGTACCTGTAAAGCGAATATGACCTTTCCAAGATTCCAAATTGTGTACTTAACCTATCCGTGAGCCGCTGTAACCTACGTATCAACGAAATAACCATTATGGTTACCTCTTGACGTGAATTTCCCGCAAAAAAATACAGTAATAGGCTATTTTTACAAATACCTACTTTTTTGACAAACGTGTACAAAACATCCGCAACAGCCCAAAGGCAGGAAGTTAATCTGAAAAGCTTTTGTACCGAGACCGGTAATAAAATTACCTTTACACCTTTGCCATTCGGGAGACCCATAAAGGTGCTTTGAATTTTGACAGTTTTACTGCGATTGTACCTGGGACTATATAAAACGCACTCTTGCGGTCGTTTTATATTGTCTTCCCTTCATCCAATTATTTAAGATATATTTTACAAGGTGACTGTTGCAAATATCTGCTTTGTTATATTCCCCATTGATATTGGTTTTATAATTTTTAATTTTCGTATGTAGAGATGTTTAAATTTTTGAAACTAATTTTCAACAGTTTCTTGATATCCAATTGAGCTGAAATCTGGCATAATAAGGTACTTATGAGTTTGGTCTAGGGTATCCTAGATAAAAGTAAAAGATGTGGCCTACAAATGAACAAACAAAAAACCTTTGTCATTACAAATAGTCAGAAAAAAACCCATTATTACTGAATCCCAAACCATCAACTATGGGAACGAGTATATATACACCTAGGAAAAAATATAACCTTAACTGATCAAACGTCAAACGAAGTAGAACGAAGAATGAAGAAAGCCTGGAACAAATACTGGTCTCTCAAAGAGCGATTCAAATCAAAAGCAGCCATAAACTTAAAAAGAAAAGCTATGGTCACTATCGTTCTTCCCACTCTTCTGTACGGCTGCCAGACATGGATGCAAACTTGTAAACGACCTTGAAAAGGTCGCGGGAACGCGGTGGATGCGAGTGGCACAGGACCGGTCTGAGTGGCGCGCCTTGAGGGAGACCTATGTCCAGCAGTGGACGTCTTTCGGTTGAAATGATGATGATGATGATGATGACCTCTCCTTTCTTGCGTCGGAGGTTAAAAATAGAATGATTCACAATTAGCTTTAAGTAAAATGAACTTTCGTGGAACCTAAAAATATCAGGATTTCATTCATGTACCTACGTGTAACCAACTGTCAATCTTAATAAGAATCAAACGAGAATGTTTCCGCGGGGTTTTGAGACAGAACGAAATTGTGAAGGCGATAAAATACGAATCGTTTTGACACGAGCTCATGAATATTTACGTGAGTTTGCCTAACGGCCTGTTTGGTTTGTTATGATAATTCATTCCTTTATATTCTTATATAATAATTGGACTTTACACACATCCTTGAATTACTTCGCAGATGCGTGCAGGTTACCTCGCGATGTTTTCCTGCACCGAAAATCTCAGTGGTAAATTCAAATTGCATTTCGCACATAAATAATTTTAGAGGTGCGAGCTGGATTCGAACCCCCGACTCTCTCCTTGACAGGTGGTAGATCAATCTGAAATTACTGTATATTCCAAAAAGCTAAACAAAACGTTTATTGAATATAAAAGATCCCGTGATTTAGACGATTGCTAAGAAATGGTTACTTTAAAAAAATACGACACAATTTATATAAAAACATTGAGGCCCACTTGCACTAAGCAGCTATAACCTCGGGTTAGCCTCTTAACCCGGTTTAGTCGTATTTTAACTAGAGTTGCGCGTGCAAGTCGGCCTGACTAAAATCTTTCGTAGACTGTCTACGGCGTAGCCGGTATCGTAGCTTCGTAGACGATGCCGCTACGACTATGAATGTAAAAGTTGTAAAATGTCAAGAAAGTTTTCTAAAACTTTCACGGTATGTTTAAAGAAATGTCTGTTAGGAAGTTCCCAATTGGAATATAACTATTATGTACATAATAACGTGAGTCCAATTGACAACATTTTGAAAAGTATTTCGGTATCTCTGTTTAAAGGATTCAATAAAAATGTTTCAGATTTTTTGTTCATTACTCTTAGAGAAAATCGTGTTTTAGTGGTAACTAGTGCGAAAAAGCCATATATGACTTTATATGGCTTTTTCGTTGGATTTTTTTCGGTGTCTCCATAGAATATTTTTTATAATTTTGAAAACTTGTCTACGCGGTGCATTTTTTATTTACGACGCAAAAGCAGTAAAATAGCTTGTATGAATTTTATGAATTTCAAGTAGGTATTTACCTATTCAACATTTTTACAAATATAACAATTTCGAAAGAAAACGCATCGAAAATATAGTTTCTACAACTAGGTACAACTATTTTACACAAGACGTCATCACAATCGTTTTTATAAATCTTGTACTTGCTAGGTTAGGCTATAGGTACTTGTAAATACCTAATCATATCATAAAGAAAAATGTAAGCACTTAGTAAACTTAACCAGTAAAATATCCTCTAATACAACATCATCATGTACCTATAACATCGAAAGCTTACCTTTAGGGTGCGATAAAAACAATTTATCGTCCAAAAACTCATATCTGCAGGCACGCCCAAATACTTACAAATGAAACCGTTTCCAAAGCAATGTCTAATATTTTCCCCCGATATAAGATACTAGCAATAACAGCATTTTGTTTATGTTGACGGCGGTCGAGCCTGCGGGAGGGTTCGACGAGGTATGCCTATTGCTATTGCTTACTCGGAGGCCCAACTGCGCCTGACCCGCCGACAAATCTAAGAAACAAAACCTCACCAAGATTTCTACTGGAATCCAATAGACTATGAAATCAAAATACTACTTAAAATACGTAAAATAGTGGCTTTTGTCTGGGATCGTCCATGGAGGTAATAAGTACATCTGGAGCGAGTAGCTGATTCAATAACGTGCCCAAAATTTCAGCCGGGCTACTTTTGTTTTTATCTCTCGTTATGAGGTTTGGATAGACAGAGATTTGCACTATAATCTCTATGCGAGCCTACTGCGGATTGGGGACTTCACACACATCCTTGAAATATTTTGCAGGTACGATATATTTTCTACCACGATATTTTCCTTTGCCGTAAAACCCATTGGTAATTTCAAATTTAATTCTCATAAAAAGTAAACTAAGTAAGGTGCGAACCGTGTTCGAACCGCCGACTCCCAGCATGAGAGGCGGTAAGTCTAACTACGAGGCTGCCACGGCTCATGGTTATTTTCAATCAAATGGATTTCATTCCATCCATTTGTTTAGTGCAAACATCAATTTATACGGTACACTAGTCGCAGGTCGATCTTCGCTGGTGACAATACTCCTTTGAGGAAGGTACGCAATGCCCACGGGACGAATCCCTATCAAGTACCAATGGCATGATGCCACAATGATAGACTGCCCTCCCCTATTCCCATTTCGTTATTTTGTGCATGAGAGCAATCCCAAAGCAGATACGTAAACGGCGGAGGATATCGAATCCGGATTGCCTTTCGACAGATTTACTTTTGTCATAAAGATAATAATTTAAATCCCGAATAGTCAAGATTTGTACCTACAGTTACAACAGTATGCTATGTATGTATACCTAGAGATCTTCTACTATCTAAAGTCCCGCCCCTCCAAATTTAAAACTATGTATTTAAAAAGCACCACCAACACTCTCAACACAAGTGTGCGTGCTGAGACAGCCATCAACTATGCGTTGAGAGTGTTGGTGGTGCTTTTTAAATAATAATAAAAAATTGAAGCGTTTTGAAATGTGAAGGCGCGGGACTTTAGATAGTAGAGGATCTCTACGAGTAAGTACTGTACAATAATTATAGTTAAACTGAATGTTCTCAAGAAAATGTACTTTAGTTGTGATGGTTATATTACGCAGTACCTGTAGTATCTTTGTTTGGGTGAAAATAGCTAAAAAAGAGTTTTCCCAGTAATGAGACCTAGCTAAGTAGATATATTCTTGCCCCGTAAAACCTTATAATATAATGGCACATTTCGTCCACATCGGTAGTACCGTATCTTAGATACCTAATTGGAATAAAAATAGGTAAGTACAAAATTAGCGTTTAAAGCACAAGATATGACCAATTGGAATGAAATGAACATAACAAAACAGTTTTATTCAATAAGTGTGCAGACGAGGAGGCGCTTTGCTTTTTATTTAAGCATTTTGCAATTCAGCATCACTCTAAACCACCAGCATCTCCAATGAAATCAGTAGAGCGTTGCCGACCTTTAAATAAAATGGGAGAAATGGAGACCAGGATAGAGAATTGCGGGGGCTGAAGGTGAGAGTGTTAGAATAAGGCACTATAGTAAGAAATGCTATAAAGCTAGATTCTATGCAAGCTATTATTGCTATTATTATTTACGTCACCCATGGTCGTAAAGTGTGATTTTCTGCCCGCAAAGCGGAGAGAAAATGTCACTTTCTAGCCAAGCCAAGACGTAAAACTTTTGACAAACCACGGGCGGTAATTCGTAAAGCCCCAGAGCGCATATTTATGGCCCTCACCTTCGGTTCGGGTCACAAACACCTGCGATCTGGGACATTAACGAATTCACTGCCTGTAATGTACTATTATATTACGTCGATATTCCGTGAGAGTGTGGTACGAGCATGCCCAATTTCGAGCAGTATTCAAATATTACAGTACTTATTCACAAAATACCAAATTCCATGCTCTCAAAGCTGTGGGCAAAGAAAAAACAAACAAATTACAAAGCAAATGTTTAAACCGTTTTACAAATATTTATTGTGACGAATTTAACATAACAATGAAGCTTAACGAGCGTTCATTGTTTTTACGTTGATGACTGTTTAAATTCGAGCATCAACCGGTGTAGTTAACCGTACGTGCTCGGTGCATTTAGGGCCCAGTTACATTAAAGAAAGAATTCAATTTGAATTTACCACTGAGCTTTTCGGTGAAGGAAAACATCGCGAGGACACCTGCACGCATCTACGAAGCAATTTAAAGATGTGTGTGTAGTCCCCAATCCGCAATGGGCCCGCGTGGGGACTATAGCCCAAACCCTCTCGTGATGAGAGGAGGCCTGTGCCCAGCAGTGGGACGCAAATAGGCTATAGTAGTAGTAGTAGTAGTAGTACATTAAAGAGTCGCTAAGTGCTGTAAAAATTGATTAACAGGGGCTTTATTCAAAGTCTTAAATAGGGACAGGGAGATTCCCTATCGCTGCGCACACGCGTCACGGCGCTCAAGTTGAACTTTGCATTTATAATATTAGATAGTATATACGTTTGGGCATGATAGTCGTAAGGTTTGATGAGCCGTTAAACAAATTAGGTTGTTGAAAAAAATTGTGACATAGTAATTGATGATCTTTTGCTGAAGAGGTTCAATGATCGTTTCAGGGCCTTATTTGTATTGTAACCACCGGCTGAAAGAGAAACATTATTAATCCCTTATACATTTTGCTGATCCATTAAATATGAATGAAACTGTTCTTGAACAAGGAATTTTATCGACAAATGCTTTACGTAAAATTATCTTCATGAATTTTTGTGATGGAGTATTTGAGTACCTTTTTTGGTAGGTGGCATACCCTGATGGCTACTACCCTTATTTTGTTTATATCATAAAAATAACTTACCCTGCTATTTTCTTTTCTGACGTTGAGACACTGTTCATGACGTCTCTGGTCTTGGAAATGTCAATAAGCAGCAATCGGCCCTTTCCATCAGGTGAACCCGTATCCTGTTTGTTCGTATATAGCAAGGAATAAGTGGGTAATTGCTTTGTTTATAACCCTATCACGGTTTTTTACTATGAAAATCGTTAACCTTAAAGTTCGCAATATAAGTAAGTCTATTAGCATTTAGAGATAAACATAATATTTACAAAAAAAAAAACAACGGGTTGCACTCCGAGAGTGCCGGCAGAAGTGAAAACTTACACGCGGCGAAAATGTATGCCATTTTCGCCGCGCGGTAGAAAGAAAGGGGGATACTTCGTCTCCTAGAATACGCCGTGCCGGCGTTCTACTGGCTTCAATGACATTGTAACAGTTCTTACGGTCACGTGATCTGTCGCGAGTTTAATTTTTTTTCCCCATCACAAAAAGTGCACAGCGCCGCTAAAGAAGTTTTCACTTCAAAAATTATAAAAAAATACTTCTTCCAAAAGATCGGACTGCGGCATGGTGCCCATAACGCTGGCGGCTTTACCTCTCTGGATTGCTAAGGAAATCCTTTGCGAGAGGCAAGCGCGAACTCTATCAAAATTTATAAAAATTACAACACCGAATATCCAGTACAAAGCTTTTGACGACGTCAACTGCAAACGTGCCATGGGCTTGTGGCTTCCCTTGCCAAACTGATGCATGTTAATTTTCTGTGTTTTAAATAAACATTTTCTCTGCACATAGGTAATCCATATAAAATCCATATTATCCATATCCATATTAATAACATAAATGCGAAAGTAACTCTGTGCGGGCGAAGTCGCGCACAGAAGCTATTAAAATTAAAATTTAAAATTTTACATTGTGTGTTTTCTCTTTCTAAATGTCAGTTCAGAGTGACGGCTTGACGTTAATTTTCGTGTCTTTTCGAACTGTAATTTATGACACTACTTGGTTCGGAATGACCGTTTCTCATTAAAAACTGTATTTATTGTAGCAGCGCCCAAAACATTAACCTTCTATCTAATTGTATCCTACATAATATATGTATTATTGAATTATTTATTATTTATTGAAGAGATCGCTTTTAAGCGATAAGATCGCATGCTGTATGCCATACCTTTTGTGTAATTACATTATGTCTGTACTGTTCCTTGAATGTGTGGTGTTCAATAATAGTACATTACAGACCTAGGGTGGTGAATTCGTAAATGTCTCAGATCGCAGGTTTCTGTGGCCCGAACCCAAGGTGAGGGCCATAAATATGCGATCTGGGGCTTTACAAATTACCGCCCGTGGTTTGTCAAAAGTTTTACGTCTTGCCTTGGCCAAGAAGTGAGATTTTCTCTCCGCGTAGCGGGCAGAAAATCCCACTTTACGGCGGTAAAGTATATTGTATTGTATTGTATTGTATATTCCGGCAATGGTAGTGTAAGCCAAAAGCTAAGCTTTAACTTCCTACAATGAGATAGATACCAACGCTTCATCACAAGTGGCGTAAACATGAAGAAAAACTGTATGTTTAGGGCCAGAAAAGTTCATCGTCAGAGACAAGTTGCCTACGTCGTATCTCACAATGCTCGCACTATTCGCTCGCGTACAATGTATGGTGTAATGGACGAGCGAACAGCGTTCTTAGTCTAATTGGGATTATATTGTATTTATGAATAAACTGCTAGAATTCTCGAGGAAAACTTTTATTACAGACGAAGACAGAGCTATAACTAAGAGTTGTAACTAAAATATTCGTTCAAAAACATAACGTGATGACTGCTTTATCAATCTACTGAGATCAAATCAACCTACCTAAACTCAACAGCAATGAAAACGGGTCACTTTGTATATGATTTTCCATACAAAGTGACCCGTTTTTATTACTGTTGCCGTTGTGTAAAAGTGTAGTTGCTACAGATGAGTTTCTTTTCTAATTATTTTTTCTAAAATATACATCGCACTTTTTTCTCAAATTTAATTCTCTCGTTTTCTTTTTATTTAATCTCATCTCGCCAAACTATATATCAGTTGGTTGGCAAGCTTGCGCTCATTCATCTCATGAGACTGCCAATTGCCATGCATCTGTTAAAATGAGTACGAGATTCCGCTATCACCTATATCTCGCAGCTCCGCGCAACCCCCACATTAACGAAACGAGCTCCGTCTTCTTGCCAAGGACCCATGAAATTAATTAAACGAATTGCAACAAGCGTTATTTCGCGCGAATTGCAGGCACGTGCTAATTCCAAGTCCGCGTCGCCTAAACTGAGTTAAGAAATGTTACGAATGTTCATAAGATGTGTTACGAATTACATGTCCGTACGTGCACGACTGCTCCACTCGCAGCTTCGCGGAAATCTTCACTGTGAGAATTGAGTGCGGTGTTGCAATTCTGAAGAATGTCTTACTTTAAAATGTGTTCTTCAAAGCACACAAAGCCAGGTTGAAAAGCTAAACAAAAGTAATATTATGATAATTTTGTTATTAAAATTTATTAATAGGTATTTCTTAACTTCTACATATAAATAAACGCCAAATCTATTCTATATATGTAGGATCGGGACGTCATTAAAAACACTTTGAAAAGCTTCTTGACTTTATTTGTACCTTAAACTTATTTTTAACAGGGAAACAGCCATCTTCTCCCGTCCATGATCCGAATAATCCAAAAAACAAATCCTCATTCCTTCGCTCAGTCGTTCACATTCACTCAAACACCATCGTTCTTTCATTGTAACATCTTCGTTCAGAAATTCATCTTGCTCTCTATTTTTGGTAACGTTCAGAAATTATTAAGCAGTCATTCGTCTCATCTTATCATCCCATACTCAGCCATTCCTGCACCATGTCTGTCCTCAGACATGCACATACTCAATCATCAGTCATTCACCATCATCATCTTCCATCATTTAACATCACCAATATAGAGTTGTATTAACAGTCTTACAACTCTCGTTAAATATTTCAACTTAAACAAAAACAGCTTTACAATTGTAGTTTAAATATTTATAACTGAATTAGCACAAATATTACATTTTACTAGGTACTGAAACTCTACATCAAACTTACAAAACACAACAGGAAACTTTTCCATAATTACTTGGTTTAGATAAACTTAGAAAACATTTTTCTTACTCTTGTTAACATAAAATATGAATAAAGACTTCAAACAATACCCTTTATTGTTTCATTTAACCCATGACCTTCTTTTCCTTCTTAGTAGTAGGTATAGGTACACATACATCTTTATCATGTAAGTAACACAAGTTAATACCTAACTTGAGCTATAAATCTTATAATAAAATAAACAACTCTACCAACTTTCTTTCATGCATAGCCACACATTCTTTTAATTAATAAAAAAAGTAATCAAAACAACCTGAAACAGATAAAAAATATTAAGGCAAAATAAAATAGTGGTTTTTTTTCCTCAAACTCGATCTGACCATCTCTTCATAAATTCAGCACAAGAAGATGTTTTCTTGGATCCTTCTCCAGTATCAGAAATCCTCTCCACATCATACCGGTCATTGCCCTTTAATCCTGTAATATTATAAGGACCAAGAAATTTTGCTTTCAGCTTCATAGAAGTCCCAAATTGAGTCTTCTTGATAGCAACCAGATCTCCTATCTTATATTCTGTACTAGGTTTCCTCTTCTTGTTATAATTTCTCTTATTCTCTTCTTGTATTCTTAAAATCTGTTCTTTTGCTCTATTTCTTGTTTCTTCTCTCCGAGCTATAAAAGTAGAGACATATTCTTCTTCCAGCATCTGTACGAGTTCAAGATCATCTTTCCGTCGCATTTTCACTCCAGTAAGCAGCTCAAAAGGTGTTGTTTTGATGCTTCTTTGGTATGTACTATTTAGTGCTCTTTGTAGCTTACTTGTATGCTTATACCAGTGTGTAGTGTCCTCTATACTCATCTTAGTGAGTACTGATATTATTGTGCGATGATTTCGCACCACTTGGCCATTCCCTCTTGGCACTCCTGTTGTGATCTTACTGTGCTGGATTCCTTCACTCTCACAGTACTCTCCGAAGTCTTTACTCGTAAATGCTGCCCCTCGATCGCTTACTATTCTGGCTGGGTTACCAAATGTCTGTTGTAGAATCTCCAATTTCTCTATTGTTTCTTTGGCTGCTACCGTCTTCACTGGGAAATTATTAAGCAGTCATTCGTCTCATCTTATCATCCCATATATAATATAAGCTATCTAGCTAGCATCAACCCCCTTTACATTTAAATGTAGGGGGGTTGATGCTAGCTCGTGTAGATGCTGTAGGCACGGAGATCAGCAATGGAAGATGAAGACATGGAGACCCGGTGGCACGGAGACTCGCTGGGATTCAGGATAATGACTGGCTAATAAAGAAGGCTAAGACACGCTGACTGGCCCTAACACTGCCCTATCATTTCCCTAATAAATAAATAATAAAACTTTGGTTAAATTCATTGCATTGTATTCAGAGATCCTCGCTTGATAAGAGATATCAAAAGACTAATTAAAATCAATACAGATCGGCGCTTAAAATACCTAAAAATTGGAAAGAAAATGTGTCAACTCACCGATTATGCTCGGCCAGTTTCCGCATAACCTACTTATCAAGATGCATATTTGAACGTCAATATTAAAGGTCTTAACAAAAATACTCCTTTGGAAATAGAAGAATAGAATCCTTTAAAGTGTAGATTTTATATTCGATAGGTACTATCATTTTGTTAAGAGACTTTCCTGTTTCCAGTTTTAGGTAAACTCTAATTCGATTGCTGCGGCGTGCCTGCGTCGGGGGCCCCATCTCTCGAGGCGTATATTTTAAGCAAGTCCGATAAAAAAGGCTATAAATCGTGAGGCCATCAATTTGCATGCTAATACAGCGCTGAGCAGGCTGCCCCGGACAACTGAGTGACAAGGGCACAACTTTCCTACCCTTCGAGGCAGCCTAAGCGACCCCCTGGGTATGAAGACATTTTTCTTCTTTTAGCAATTATATTTAATTTACATTACAGCTTCAAAGAATCAGTTTGAACTTCCAAAAAGAACTTAAACGAATGAATCTACGTCTTTCCTGATACTCGTAAAGTAATTTACTTCATTTTGTTGTTACATTTTAGAATATGTACTTACCTTGTCTCAGTCTCAGACTCTAACACTTTATTTATAAAAATTGTAAAATTTTACATGTCATTTAAAAAATATTTCTACAGTTTAAAATAAATAGATATAACAATTAGTTATACTTATTGGACAAAGTCGACATAACAATAATATCATTATTTACATAATTGTTTTTAATTAAAATTTTCAGTATGTAGTATTTTGTCTCTGATGTAGCACATTTCATCATTATCATTTAGGTAATGTTTTTGTCATGCATTGTTGTTATAATGTAATCTCAAACCATATTTTGACTTTTACTTAGGTAATAAGTACTAACTTGAACGTAATCTGTGGCTAGAAATTGGCACCATCAGCTAGCTTATAAGTATGTAGAGTATGAAATTCCGTACGAAATCCAATATTGCCTCTTGGTAGAATTCGTCGGTTCCGCAAACTTTGCAGTAATGATTGTCTTCAAAAACAAATAACAACTCGAATGGAGAAGCCAGTAAGTGTCTCATCTTCGAGGTATTACTTCGATTTAAAGCACATTCTATATATTTATACGACACTAAAGATTGCTACGTTCATCATTTTCTACAGAATTGCTCAATTGTGGTAGGAAGATGGAAAATTTTCGTTATTCGGGTTTATGTTGTGTAGTTAAGTTATATACCTATGAAGGTACTTGCCAGTGCTTTTCCCAGCAGTCCATAGTTTTTAATAATCTTAAATATAAAAAATTGGGACTATGTATGTAAAACATGTAAGCTTTACTGAAATAAACAGATTTTTTTTAAGTCAAATAAATCACTTGTCATGTAAGTCCCTGTATTTTTTTAAATGTTTCAATTTAATATTGGGTAGAAATACATTCATTTTATGAACGTAGCTATCAAACCATTACCACCAGCGCAGCCTACACATTTACGTCCCTCTACTGGATATGTATAGATACGAATATGATGTTTTTAGCCCTTAACACAAGAGGAGCGGTCTTATACCTATTCGTAAGTTTGACGTGTGTGCTTATGTGCATCGGTGGATCACTGTGTTTATTTGTGGCCTCCTAGATCCGCTACGGATGAACCGATATTGATTTAGTTTTTTTTTTGTTTGATAGGTGAGTTAATCGAGGGTGTTCTTACGAGTAGCTTATTTTTAAAGAAAATCGTTTCAGAGGTACACGTAATGTTATTGTTTTCGCGTTCGCGTGGGAATAATGCGTTTAACGAGGATAGATAGAAAGTAAAGCCCATGCCCCGAGTCCCGGAGACTCGAACTATTCAAATGTTATCTAAATCCATCGAAAGCGTAAAGAGGTAACTTTCGCATTATAATATTAGCATGGATTAGTACCTACCTGGATGAATTTAAAGCCCCTAATACTAAAAAGTGATCAGTTCCTATTAAAATTCCTGTGAGGCCTTTGAAGTTAGTTGGGAACAGATCGGGCGAGGTGCGGCGCGACCGCAGCGCGAGGTATTGCTTGCTTAAAACTCCAAGTAATATAAATGTAAATTCAGTGAAACAAAGCGCTGCGCAGGATCAAGTGGCAACTTCGCCTGTTATTACGCCGGCTAGCACCCTCCAATGTTTCTTTTTATCGGAAGACAAAGAACAAATCTCATCAAAAACACGGCAATTTAGAATCAGACTAAATTTTTCGATAACTTATTCGATAAAATATACTTAGCCTTCCTTCTCGTAATGGGAAGAGATTTGTGGGTAGCAATGGACGTATTAGACCTTTTTAAGGCAATAAAATTGCGAGATGAATAAGTACCTATTACGTAATTATTTGAACCATCTTGCGATGGAGTTTGGCTATGTTTATTTACTTCCTAAAAACATTAGATGTCTAACAATTTAGGCCTTTTAAACAACACGCATTTAAACCCTCTCATGATGAGGAGAGGCCTGTGCCCAGCAGTGGCAGTGGGATGCAAATAGGCTGTAGTAGTAGTAGTATTTCGCATTGCAGTTCACAATATTTACACGTACACGCGTAAATATGCACACGTATGTGCGTGCTCACGTTGACGATAATATGGAATATAAGCTTTTTCATAGAACATTGTTTTGGCAGTCACGACATATTTTAACATGTGATGAACTGATGATGGTTTCATAGGCAGTATTTTAACAAAAGTTGTAGTGATGTTTTCATTGGCAGTGTTGTAGGTTTGTTCGTACAACAGATCATACTTACATATATGGTTTAGATAGTTCTTATCAAAGTAGTCTAGGTATTTCCTTTCCTCATGAACGTCAGAAAAGTAAAATTTTGCACGCTTGATTCCCATACAAATCGACAAGGTCTATCGAGATCCCGTTAGGTATAGTTCTATGATATTTAAATTTCAATGAAAACAAAGAACATTACATTTGAAGAGGTGCATAATTTCGAAGTTCAAAAATAAGGTAACTGTTCAGGTTTGAATACATGTTCTACATTTTCAAGACAAGGTCTATTGATCTATCGACTATCGTCATTGAATAGGCAGTGAAAGATCTTTAACGCAGATTGTCTGCGCTCATGGTTACAGTAAATATAAACTTATAAAAAAACTACGAACTACGAAACTACCTATTCGACGTACACAACTAAGCATTGCATGTTTATATTTCCCCTTTTCCATTTGTTTATGTCGATCGCGTTTGGCTGTGTCGAATGGTGAAAACATACCTGCCTACGCAGTTTTTTAGCCGATAAAACCACTGGAGCATATCTGGCGATTTATTTCTGAGTCTGTTATGTTGCGAGACTGTTTTACTTCAAATACTATTCGTTACGCAATTGCGAACCTTAAGAGGCAGTGGGCGAGGCACATTGCTCGCAGGACTGATGGCCGATGGGGTCAGAAAGTTCTGGAGTGGCGTCCGCGAACCGGTAGACGAGCTGTCGGTAGGCCTCCAACAAGATGGAGTGACGACCTTGTAAAGGTCGCGGGAACGCGGTGGATGCGAGTGGCACAGGGCCGGTTTGAGTGGCGCGCCTTGGGGGAGGCCTATGTCCAGCAGTGGACGTCTTTCAGCTAGAATGATGATGATGATGATGATGATGATGATGATGATGATGATGATGATGACTATTTGTTACCAATTTTTACGAACAGAGACTTGTGCTGCGTGTTGAGAAATGAAATTCCTAGTTTTTATGCGTACATCGTGTTCGCACCTTGAATTCGCAGTTCGAACGCCTTGAATTTCTGCAATCACATAGATACCATCATCAGCTATAATGAACAAGTCTGGTTGCTAGCAGACATTCTAGGACATATTATTGTTTGATTATAATGATTATCCACACGCACACATGCCAAGTTTCATGGTGATAGTAGAGCTAGAAATAGGTGAAATTTTAAAAACATTATTACACTAGTGGCTCTGAGAGCTGTAGACCTCGCTACTCTACTTTTTCATAGTTTAAATCCTTTTCAAATTTTAATACAAACCACATTGCTCAGCCTTTTTGAAAATTTTCAAAAAGTCGAATCGATAAAAATTATATCACAAATTTTCACGAGACGGCTGAAGATCGCATTTCACTAGAAATGCGACCTGTAGAGGATAACAAACAAAATCTGGAAATCCGAACGGATATTTTGCGCAAGAAACGGAGACGCTTCGCTCGCTCATTCAAGCTCGCTCGGTCTATTATAAACACTGAACGCATGCTGCCCTTTTTAGATATCTTGTTCAAGTATCCCTCAAAAAATAAAACAGTAAACTGCGGCTCGATGAGCTTCCGAAAAATTGGTAATATTTTTCCGGCGTAAGGCTCTTTGTCTAAAAAGTTTGATGACGCCTGCCCAATAGGAAGGGTACTAATAGGGAAAGAACATGTCAAGTCAAGGCACTCTTTAATGAGAATTCCATGAGCTCTATAAGTATTTTGAGATTAAAATCCAATTTAAAAAAGTTACTAAACCATGTTCTCCCCCTTTACCCTTTGTATAGAATTATCCATTCCGAAATGAGTAACTCGGGGTCTTACTCCTACGCACTTGAAGCTAAATTAGAACAGATAACGTTGTGGACCTGCTTTATTTGGAGAGTTGTCGATTTGTGTGATTGCGCAAACTGTTTTCGATCGAATTAAAAAACCCCGACTCGATTGTCCCGGTAATGACTTTACGCTTCGGTCTACAAATTAATGGGTATTAAATTACAACGTCGCTCCCGACTGATTGGATATTGTTTACACGATAACGCAATTTTCTTTGTATTTAGTTCGTTGTTATTTTAAATCAAGATCAAGCGTTCGAATGGATTGTGGATTAAAATCAGCGAGATCAAATACCGGCATGCGTAAATTGATTTATGAATATTTAAGTTTTATTTTGAGAATGAGAATTATTTATTTCAATACTCCACATATCCTAACTTAAAACTAATTACAAATTTTACCTTATTCCTAATTACTTAACATGCGGAAAATTTTGAAAAAGGTATCCTCTCAGCTTTGGTCGAAAAGCGCCAAGACGTTCCGACGCTGGTTTTCAGAGGACCCAGTGTGAGTGTGTACTTGTGTTGGTGTCCGTTTGAGAGTAGGTATGATGTGATAGTAAATAGGTATGAATGACTGTAAGTATTTGTATGTAATGTAAGGTATCATATGATGCGATGGTAAATATGAATGACTGTCGTGTAGTGTATCGTAGGATTTGAAGCTAGTCTGACCAGATAGATTTTATAATACAAAACAGACATAAATATATACATGTATAAATTCTATATTAGTGTTGGCCATATTTAGCTCTGATTCGCCGTTCTTTGTTGTATCTAGCCGTGGTAAGCCTATAGTGGTTCGACCTCCGCCTCTCATCCAGACGGTCGGGGGTTCGAATTCGACTCGCACCTCTGAGTTTACTTATGCGCGAAATTCAATTTGAATTTACCGCTGAGCTTTTCGGTTAAAGAAACATGCCCGCATCTGCGAAGTACCTAATGAAGTCCCCAAACTGCACTATGCCAGCGTGGGGACTATATAGCCCAAACCCTCTTGTTATGACATGAGCCCAGCAGTGGGACGTAAATAGGCTCTTGTGGTGGTAGCTCTGCTTCTTTGTTTTAAAATAGATAGGTACTTTACACATTCAAATAATTTACACAGGAATTGTGAGTTCTTCGTATTGCATGATATTTATCAACTTTAGTTAAGTATATAAATACACATTGAAGCCTTCTATTTTTTTAATGATTTCCTTATGAGAGACAAAAATATATACATAATTTTGTACGCGCGACTGGTACATAATAAATACACCTTTATTCAGTTATAGGTTAGGGTGACTATAGTAGAAACTAAACCACTAAACCTAATAGAGGTTTGTAGTCGGAGGAGGCTCTAACTTCCAAATAGAGCAGTATATGTGTCGTGAAAATAAAAAAGTACCTACCTAGAAGTGCTAAATGGAAATAGAAGCAGAGCTCCAACCACCTCATCAAGCGTCCGTTCATTACCTACGGGCGATAACTCCGAACTCCGAATCGCCAGCGGAGAGCTCTGCAGTTATCGCAAACAATGGACCGTGTAGACAAGATATCTCGTAATGGATTGGTTTGTTATTTGAAATGGCAAAAGGAAAGATAAAGCCGAGAGAAAAATGAGAGAGAAATTCGTGCGCCGACTCTTAATAGATAATACTCATGGTACCTCTCTATTGTCATGTAATATTTTTTTATGTTATTTTTTTATATATAAATGCGATAAAATTTCAAAATAAATATTCATGATATTCACCCAAACCGAGACTACCTATCATATTAGAACCCAATAGCTGCATCCCTAGAGCAACGAATGAAACGCCTAAACCTTTCCAATTGATTTATCTTTTTGGTGCTCGTAAATACTGTTTTTCTCTTTAATTTTTTTTTAATATGTATGTATCGAGTGTCCAAATAAATATTTATATTTCTATTTCTATTTCTATCTGCTGTTCATTGGTCAAAACCGCATGAAAATCTATTCACCAGTTTTTGAGCTTATCGCAAATAGATAGACGCAGGAACTTTGTTTTATAATATTGTGAATGTGGTTGGTGTTAGCTCAGGTAGATGCTGCAGGCACGGAGATCAGCGGTGGAATCCGAAGACACGAAGAGGATGTCTAGCTAATTAAAATCTCTAAATCTTGAAGACTGGCCCTATTACTGCCCTAACACTTCCCTAACTATGAAATAATAGATTTAAAGTTGAATTGATATTATATTTTCAGAGATGCGTTCATTACAATGGTTATCAAAAGACTAAATAAAAAATGCTACACAATTCTACGCTTAAAATTACCTATTTTTGAAAGAAAATGTGTCAACTTACCGATTGTACTCGGCCAGTCTCCACAATATGTACCTAGTCAGTATAGTATGACCTAAGGCAGTGAATAACATCTAGCTTATGAAGCAAATTCAAAAGGTTACGCCCATATTCAAAAGTAGAAATAAAACGAAGAGGCTTAACTAGTATTAGCATCGTGGCGTACACGTGGTACCTACTGAAGCCACAATACAGGACGGCAAGGGTCTAATTCGAGTTTAAAAACAGGGATAAGAGAATTCCCATATCCCTAAATAATGAACCAGCAACTAGAACATTATCCCAAAGGGTTCTTGAAATTATGCTAGGACATCCATTTCCACGAATAGATTTTTAAACGTCATGGTAAATGCGAAATTCTATATCCCTATTTACAAACTCGAATAAGGCCCCAGGGTTATCGCTATAACCCATTGACCGCCAAAGTCGGATATAGCCCATAGAACTTACTCTTGGTTGTGAGGGAGAAACTGGAGCGGTTCCCAAATATTGTGGCAAGGGACCGTAATTTGCCGGTTCGGAACGAAACACCTTACAATTACGAGCCGAATTAACGCGCGCTTCATTCGCACGGACATATTGGACGTAAACTACGGTTTATGACCTCTGAGAGAGGTTGTGGGCGGGTTGCGCATTATGCTCGCGGAAAACTGCGAGTAAAACAAATGTAATCAACCCGCGGAACAACTTCTAGTAGGAATTTCCAAGCGCTAAAAAAAACACGCCAAAAAGTTTTAACTGAGCAACGATCATGTTCATTTCGAAAATAGGTCAGTACCAATCTTTGAAATATCTGCTAATTCAATGAAGTCATTGAATTAGCAGATTTAAGCAAATGCTTGTTCCATATGTTCCTTTAAAATACCTACTGCTACTACAGCCTATTAGCGTCCCACTGCTGGGCAAAGGCCTCCTCTCATCACGAGAGGGTTTTGGCTATAGTCCTCACGCGAGCCCAGTGCGGATTGGGGACTTCACTCACATCTTTGAATTACTTCGCAGGTAATACGATGCTTTCCTTCACCAAAAAGCTCAGTGGTAAATTCAAATTGAATTTTCCACATAAGTAAACTTAGAGCACATAAGTACGAGCGGAAATCGAATCCCCGACCACCAGGCCACCACGGCTTTTTAACTAAATACCTAGTAAATTACTAAAATTATAATTATAAAGATAAAAATAAGTACCTACCTATATTATTTTCTACATGATCATGATGGTACATGATCTAAAGAACAACTTACCTGACTTGAAACATTTTTCATGTAAGTAAGAAGCTAGATTTACAGCGAGTAACATAGGATACTTTTTATCCCAGAAATCGTCCCTGAGGGGAAAAAGGGGCGGGGCGGGAGTGGAAGTTAGGTACCTACTAAATCCCACGCAAAAGCTAGTATAAAGGTAAAGAAAGAGACCCATAATCCCCATTTTCATTCTCATTTAGATAATTCAAATGAGAGAAACGTAATAATTTAAAAATAATATCCCATTTATACCTATTCCACGCGGTCGGTCTTTTTAATCTCCTTACTGGAACTTCTCTCGATCTAATTAAGTGGGTACATTAAGTTAATGCTCTTGTATATTTGTGTCATGTACGAGTAGTAGTTTTAGTGGCTACAAGGTATTGTATCTTTCTTTATCGTGTGACAAAATGAGAATGCATTTTTTTATCTACTCGAAGACAAAGAAGACCGGCTACGAAGAAGTAAATGGCAGGAAGGTAAGAATTATGTGCTTTAAGTGACTGTTCGTTACCGCAGTACCATTTTCTCTTATAGTATGACTAGCTTTTCCCCGCAACTTCGTATGCGCAGATATATTAAAAAGTAAAATCCCGATTTTTACCGTTCCCGTGTGAATTTTGCAAAATCCTTTTTTAGCGGATGCCTAGGTCATAACATCTACCTGCATGCCAAATTTCAGCCCGATCCGTCCAGTGGTTTGGGCTGTGCGTTGCTAGATCACTATGTCAGTCAGTCAGTCACCTTTGAGTTTTATATATTTAGAAGATTTATCTGAAGAAATGTTGAACAAGTTTAGCTCTGCAGTGCTTAAAATACTTTAAATTCTAGAATTGTGCGGCGTCCTATAAATTCTTCCATTTCTAGCGTCCCTCGCGCAAAATTTCGTTATTTCCCACAAATTATTCCATTTAAGCACTATTCGTAGCTGCGATGTTTTGCCAACTCGGTCAGAAACAAGTTTTTGTTTGGAGTGTTTTATAACAACTCGGGCGAGCAAATTAGATACGGCTCCGGCTTTGACTGCCGTTTTGCGCAAATCTAAACATGTGACAGTAATTAATTTGTATTAATTTGTTTGTTATTTCATGAACGTACCTACCTGTTCTATCTACAGAAGAATTAAAAAAAAGACTTATTTACTTGTACCCAAATTGACCTAAGTTGAGCTAGCACAGACGTACAGATTCATTCGATTCTTTTTTTAGCATTCGAGTTCATCACACAAGTTTCCCTTCATGGGATTTTATTGAACGGTTTTATTAAAGTAAATAAATACTCAGGGTATGAAGAATGCTCGTTAAAGAATATAAATGTGTTTAGTAACTGTAGAAAAATAAAACAAAACACGCACTAAGCTACAAAGTAAAACAAACTTCCACGGTAAACGCGCAGTAACTTCTAATATCAGAAAACAAAGCCGCATAAAAACTCCTCAATTCCTCGTGTTCGTACAAAAACTACAATAAAACGGCTAAGATATAAAACCCCTAGATATGCGTACCCTTTGCGAGAAATAAAGTGATAATGTCAATCATCTAGGTATCTCCATCGAGACTGCGGTAGAATGCGACAACGCGATCCCGCAGCCCTCGCGCAGCCAGCGCGGAGGAGAATCGCTGGGGTTTTTTTAGTGGGTATTCCGGCCACTGTGGCCGGTGAGTCCCACATAACCACCTGTCCCCCTCCGAGCGGGTGGTATGCGTAAACGCATTTCCCCAGGGTTAAGAAAAAAGGTATCTTCATCGAGTTCTTCAGGTGCTTTCGCTGTACACATTTTTTATGTTATTGGTAAGCTAACAAGCACACAAGCCACCTGATGGTAAGCGTTCATAGCGACCCATGAACATTTCTACTACTACTACCACAGCCTATTTGCGTCCCTCCTCTCTTCGTGAGAGGGTTTGGGCTTCTCCACGCGGGCCCAGAGCGGAATGGGGACTTCACACACATCTTTGAATTACTTCGCAGATGCGTGCAGGTTTCATCACGATGTTTTTCTTAACTGAAAAGCTCGGTGGTTAATTCAAATTGAATTTCGCACATAAGTAAACTTAGAGGTGCGAGCCGGAATCGAACCCCCGACCCTCTGCATGAGAGGCGGTAGGTCGAACCACTTGGCCATAGGCTTAATTATAAGTCTTATGGCATGTCTATCTATTAAATATAATAAATTCAAAGGTTCGGAGTGACATTTGGAGTCCGCGTATCGGAAGACGAACTGTTGGTAGTTCTCCAAAAAGATGGAGCGACTGTCTGGTAAAGGTCGCGGGTATCTGTGGTTACGAGTTACACAGGATTGGATGGAGTGTAGAGCCTTGGAACAACGAAGAGCCATGTCCAGCAGTGGACGTCAATCGGCTGACATGATGAATGATCTGCCTGGCCTAACTAACTCAAGGACTACAAAACGTAATTCAAGATGACGAATTCGTATCCGATAACTGAATGAGAGTAAAAAAAAATTAATTTATAATAAGCCTTTTCCAGATATCTATGTCATAGTAACTGGAATATTATCCGAGCAAGTGGTAGATATACGTGTTGCGGCCGCTGTGTAATAGTCGGTTCTATGGGCAATTCTTTTCGTTAATAGTTACAGAACGCCCTTGCTAGATACGTTCGCTTTAACCTGTGGTTGTTGAATTCAAATTGTAAAACAAAGGAATATACACGTTTCAGTGCGATTCAAAAGTCATTTAGACTTAGGGCTTCAGCCCGCGAATTCGTGCGAATGGATTTTATTTTTAACTTTGTTTTATAATTTAAGATAAATTAGGATTAGGTATTAGAATTAGGCCAAAATTTTCTTCTTATATATATGATATCTTAATTAACTGACAAAGGTATAATAAAATTGTCTAAATGCGGCGATAACATTATCTACTTCCGTGCCTGAGCTAGGAAAATCCTGTAATTTAGGCAGAAGGACTTAAATAGCTTATAATATTACTACTACTACTAACTACTACTACAACAGCCTATTAGGCACAGGCCTCCTCTCATCACGAGAGGGTTTGGGCTATAGTCCCCACGCGGGCCCAGTGCGGATTGGGGACTTCACACACATCTTTGAATTACTTCGCAGGTGCGTGCAGGTTTCCTCACGATGTTTTCTTTCACCGAAAAGCTCAGTGGTAAATTCAAATTGAATTTCGCACATAAGTAAACTAGAGGTGCGAGCCGGAATCGAACCCCCGACCCTCAGCATGAGAGGCGGTAGGTCGATCCACAAGGCCACCACGGCTTATAATATTAAACATTAGTTAATGCTAGCTTACACTGCTGTACTTAAGGCCAGGAGTCGTAGCCAACCCGCTGTCGTGTTTTTCGACATGCTGCCCTCAAGGCTTGCGACTTGCTACAGTCAAGGCACACCCATGACACTCCATACAAACTGAACGTAATTTACACACTAAATATTATCCTGTACAAAATCCTGGGTGTGCGGGAGTGCACGTTCCGACCGGTTTTGTTATGGTAAGCCGCGCACGTTCGCCGCCCGCGGTGTGAGGTAGCTTATGTTGGTGCGGGGCGGTGCGTGTCACTCGCTACTGGTATCTAGTACCTATTAGATATACTGTCTCTCTCTCCCTCTCTCTCTCTCTCTTCAACCTATATCCACCCAATGCTGAGTGTAGGTCTCCTCCATTGCACTCCATCCCTTCCGATCTTGGGCTTTTTGCATCCAATCTTTACCAGCTACTTGGACAAGATCATCTGATATCTATTATATATACTGTAATCTATTAGATATACTGTGGCCAGGGGCAAATATATATGTGTATCCGGCCAAATCTGAAAAATAATGACATGGAAATTCGAGTCCCTGATAATCCCTGTATACATGTTTCGACGATGAGGCAGGATATTATATCGTTGTAATAAAATGGAATGATATTTATTTTCCCTCAACTGCACGCATAATCTTTATCCCTTCCTGCACGGATAACAATATTATACACTTTATAAATTCTCACTCGTATGACTCGTACGTACCTACATAACTATGAAAATAAACATTGGACGAATTAGTACATGACGAAGTTTTTTAATTAAAAAATACGACAAGAGTATGTCGACTTATATTCTGAATATTAAGTTCACCACTTCTGTTTTAATGTAAAATGAAATAGTGAATGTAGTTATTTAATACGATAATAAATAATTCTGCACAAAACATTTCGAAATGTTTAAACATTCCTTCAATGTTGTACCTGCACACTGTGCGACACTGTGCGAGCGTCATGTTGGAACTTGTCAACACAAAGCATTTGCAAGCACTTTGGATCTAGATTTAAACAAGGTCAATATTGAAATTTAATTTTATAACCATACAAAATGTATATACAATCTCAAAACTTAATACTTACTAGCTTAAGCCTAATCAAAAAGCACCCCTCGATTTGTTCCTGGTGCAATTTAAACTATATTAATTCACGTGTATTTTTCTTCTAAAAGGGTTTCAATGTTACGGAACGCTGTTAAATTAACAAGTGTTTTCATTTCAACTATGGCCGTCGATCGCAACCGTGGCCACCATGCGTGGAGCTCACATAGTTGCGACGTGTTGTTTTACCGCAATTTTTTCAATCGTGTCCACTGAAAGATTTTCTGAAAATGATGATGAAGGTAAGTAACATTTTACAGTCGATATCATGACAAGAGCTTTTTAAAGCTTTTGAGAACTAGTTTGTTTGAGAGAGTATTTTAATACCTTTTCTCCGAATACATTGGACATGAAAATTATGATATGCTAGCTTCTGCCCGCGACTTCGCCTGCGTGGAATTCGGTTATCGCGTTTCCGCGGGAATTATGCACTCTTCCGGGCTAAAAAGTAGCTTATGTCCTTTCCCGGGACTCCAACTGCCTCCATACCAAATTTCATCTAAATCGATCCAGCGGTTTAGGCGTGAAGAGGTAACGAACAGACAGACAGAGTTACGCATGTATGTGAATGGGTATTTCAAACAATCGTATTTTATGTAATATTATTCCTATATGTGTCGAATAATAATGTAAATTCAAATTCAAAATATCTTTCCAAATTAATAGGCAAGTGAAATTATGCGGTGGCAATTAATTTAGCTGTGTCTCGAAAGGCTTCTATTTAATCTTAAGTGCCTGCTTAATAAGCCGTTGTAGGACTTGTAGGATTTCAGACGTTGTCAGACTAAGTGTGACAATTATTTGGCCTAAGTATCTATTCTATATAATACTAGCTGACCCCGCGGACTTCGTACGGCCTTAGAATTTTTTTTGGGTGTGAAGAATAGCTTACGTCCTATTCTCAGACTTACTAAACATACACACCAAATTTCATAAGAATCGGTCGAGCCGTTTCGGAGGAGTTTGGTTACAAACACTGTGACACGAGAATTTTATATATTAGATATAAGTTTTTTTTTTTAATAAAATTTTTGGGATACGCTTTTATTGCTGGCTGTACTTTTCTTTGTAAATCCTCCATCTACCCTTCAAGACGAATCAAACGAGCCCAAATTCTATTGGTTTATGTAGTTTTATTACGGAGTTCCTATGGCCACCTTCCAGCTCCATCATCAGATCAGCTCCACGTCATCATAATATTGCATTGTCACGCGATTTACATATTCGTGCAAAATTTCAGCTCAATCGGAAATCGGAAAGTGGGTCAAATTTAACTTGCAAGATTCTATTACATAGTTACATACAGGTCTAACTAATAAAAGCGTGTTAAAAAAGAAACAGTTATTAGTTACAGCATTTTTTCATGGTAGTGATATAATTGCATATGAAAATCAACGTCGTATCACGAAATTTTATCGTGCGAAAATGAGATCTAGACCAAAAAATCATTACGCCTTTCTGATTCCAAAGATGTAGGATGTATTTCTTCGTTTTTCTAGTTACGACAAGATCGAAGTCCAGCGTCGATATGGGTACGTAATATTTTGAATAGTTGAGTTATTCAATGTGAAATTGTTCATTATGTTCATATGCGCGATTTAATGAGAATGAGTGATCACTAAGTAATATTTTTTATCAAACATGCTCGGAATTATTTGCCTACGGCTCAGCCTTCTGTTTTACTCGACCGGCAATGTGCTATTGGTGGCTTCTACAGTAATGTACTACTATTTCGAATTGCAGGACAACATTTATCGGAGTCAGAAGAGATTATACAAGAACATCACACATTTGTCGCCCTGATAGAGTAACCCACTTACAATTATTTTATACTAGAAATCCGCATTTTTTTATTTTTTTGTTATTTTTGTTGCATTTAGGTACTGCTTGTGAATAGAAAAGTAAAGATTAGCGTGCTTTGTAAGGTCAACGGCAAAGAGATGTTTACAGTTTTTCACCCTATTCTGTTGAATTGAGGTCAAAAAGTGTGAGTATCTCTTTGACATCGGCATAAATAATTAATTGTTTCTTTGTTTTTTTTTTTCAGCATCGTTTTTGCAGACACGTCAAAACGCTCGTGCACGGGTGCTATCATACACGAATACGTAGTGATCACGGCAGCGCATTGCTTGTTTGTATTTTATCTAATTTTCAAATATATCATCATCATCATCATCATCATCATCATCCACTTGAGCATCCATTATTGGATGTAATTGTGGGCCACTTATCTTCTCTTCCCTTATAGTTACAGTTCCAAGTTGCGGCTTTGCAGGGCTATAGAGCCCAGTATCGCTCTGTGACCATTTCTGATCTATTGTGATCGCCACAGAGTACAGTTCACAGTCGAGATCTACAAGAAATTGCAGTATTTTCTTGGCCGTGAGGGCTTTGACCTCTTCTGGTTGCATTTGATGTTTCCCCAGTATGAATAACGGGGCGTCGCATCAGTGGAGAGCATTCAGAGAGATGTCTCTTATCCCTTAGTTTCCACTTCCGGCGGTCTTGCGGCCTTCTCATCCAGTCCCAGCCTCCGTGTCATCTGATGTCATTAATCCAGTGCTATGGCGTACTGTGTTTCAAATATACATACAAAAGTAATCAAGTACCTACGAACTTGGCTATATTAATTTGTCTTTTTACCCCAACAGTGTTAAAAGAAACACCAGGCCAGAACTGACGCTGTCGTTTGTAGTGACTGGGACCAAGAGAATGTTCGACTCTGGATATGAGCAATACCTCCCGATAGAGAGGTACAAAGTCCACCCGAAGTTCAAAGGATGGACTGCGGACTTGGCCCTGGTATACACTTTCGCACCCATGGCGTCAGATAAGTCCGGAAAGATACAGCAATTTTCAAATGTTGAGATCAATGGCCCGTCGGACTCGACTTTTACCTTACTCAGTTGGGGACAGAACTCAGCGAAATCTAAATTAAAGCCAGTAAGTGCTAACGACTATAGTATTTTATCCGCTACGAAATAAGTAAGTCCTTCTACTTTCTTTTTTTGAAAATGTATTTCAAAAAAGAAAGCTGGTAAAGTTTTCTCGCAATACGAGTAACAAGTAAGTAGCTTTCATTTATTTTCTGTATGTGTTTGAATGAATTTTGCTCCTTGAAAGCTACATAACTGGGTGCTTATATCTAGATAGAAAGAAAGGGTAGTCGGTATTTTTTTATAGTAACGAAGCATGTACAATTTTGCATAGGAGCCTAAATACCTACTTTGACTTCACCTATGGTAGAAAATAGCTATTAAGAACATTCAAATTACTTAACTGCTCCCATCTGTTTAATTAATGAAAATGACAATATTGTTTAAATTTACGTTAGAAATTATTTTCCGTGTGGTTTTAAAAATCTACCTAGGTACTTAAACTTATAAATAAATTCAATCTTAAACGGAAACAAAAGCACTTTAAACGGAAAGAAAAAGTAAGCTATTATTATTTCAAATGAAAAAATAGTGAAAAATCATTAAACCTACTTACCTAAATGTAACTAAGTGTCAATTATTAGTATTGACTTAACTCCTCACACTGACCAACCCAACAGTTATGCCAGCAAAAAATATCCCATATCTTCGCTGCGTTTGTAAGTTCTACAGGTTTCCTTACAAACGCACTTGGTACACTAGGTTCACTAGGTACATTTACATCTTATTTTGCTTGTGAAACTGAAAATGGCTAGGATTTTTCTGGGCAAGTCGTCATCATTGAAATATTTTCTAACACACTAAAATAGATATAAAATTAATTCAATGTTCAACGGAACCGATGGGTAAAGGTCGTTTCTAATTCGAATTTTCTACTTCCGAACTAAATTCGTGGCGGGTAGCGGCGCGCAATGAATTGTTAGCCCTTCTTTTTGGTACGTGAGATAGGTACTCCTTTCCTGCTATCATGATGTTAGTTCTATAGTTACAGACTTGATTATGAAAATTAAAAATTAAAATTGTTTATTTCCTTTTTTACCCGACTGCGCTAGAAAGAGGGTTATGTTTTTCGAGTGTATGAATGTAAGTACTTATGTATTATGTATGTATAAGCCTTTGGCATGCTCTGTAACCTAAATGGCTTGATGGATTTTAGCATGCGAGGTGTCGTTAGATTCGTCTTAATTGTGAGAGTGACACTGCGTATATCAAAATTGCAAAAAGAAACAAAATGGCTGACTTTTGAAGGCATTTTAAACGTTTCTGAAAAAATATTTTATTTTTGTCAAAGCCTATGGAGTGGGGTACTTATCAAAATAAAGGGTTTAATGAACGAATTACAAAAATATATAATGTAACATCAAAAAATTGTTTGCAGTCGGATATAATTTTTTTTTTCAAAAATCGAGTTATTACCGAATTGGTTTGCCTGTTATCCGCTAATATGTCAATAAATTGATTGATTGTATTGTATGGTATTGCAAGTAAAACAGAAGCGTTTCACGCCATCAATTTGAATGGAAAATAGTACCTATAAGTACGCCCAAAACTGAGAGTTCTACTAGTTAAGTATATTTATTATCTAATGATGATTTTTGTTGATGGTTTTTCATAGACAACAAAATGCGACAAAAGAAGTCATAAACGTCCATCACCTTATGTAAGTATGAACATTTTTATTTTCAAGTTGAAAATAATACAAAACAGTTACCATTTATTAAATTGCAATCTCTACCAGACAACCGAAATTCAAATGAAAATATAAATTGTTTGAATACACAAAATAATATTTAAAAATTCAAGTGTTCCATTTATATTGGACATGCTTCTTTGATTTCTCTAACCCGGCTTATATCTATCCAACGTAAATACCCGTAAATACCACGTAAATTAACATTTTCAATACATTTTAGGGAATCCAGGCTACATATTTGAGAGCTTCTACTCCCCACATAAAAGTAAGTTAAAACACAGACATGACATTTATATTTAGGTACTATACTTCTCGACCACAATAATAAAACAAAACCATTGACCTATAATAAGTAATAACACATGGACGAACAGTGCCTATCAGAATATGTCAAAATATATGGAACAAACTGACATTAGAAAATACGTTCCAATATGCTAATAATGATGGGATTAAACGAACTTACCTGAAGTGAAGTTCTATCCTGATTGTATGTAATATTTGTTTCGAATATAACTATGCAGCTTCGTCAGTCTTGCGGCCCATTGACGCGTATTCAAAGCTAAATAAAAAGAAAATAACATCCTGGCAACACCAAACTGTCATTTAGTTCAGAGCACCAAGTTAAATGAATAATTAAGAAAGTAGTGTTTAATTTATATTAAATACTACTTGACCCTCGGGAGGTGAGTGTTTATCCTACCCTCACCTGGGTGGGAGGGATATTCTTATATATTCGAAACAAATATTACATACAATCAGGATAGAACTTCACTTCAGGTAAGTTCGTTTAATCCCATCATTGTATGTAATATTTGTTTCGAATATAACTATGCAGGATGTTCAGAGAACAAAAAGTAATCATTCTCCAAACAAGACCTAATAATACAATATTTATGAACTTATAAGTCTATTCTAACTAGACTATAGTCAATCATAAATAATTATATATGAAAGTTTAACCTTATATCCATGAATCTAAAGGATATACCTAGAATTGTCACCTACATACATTATCAGTTATCACACAACAGACTCGTGGCTCATGTTCAGTTTAAATTCAAAAGTTCACTTCATTAAGTACAACAAACAATGTTTTATACATTTTTATGATTTAGTGATGTTAGCTCCATAGTAACACCTAAACAATGCAAGTGAAATAACAGATATCAGCAGGGCGAGCAGAATATGCTACACATTACATCATGTAACACATGGTTGTCTGTTCCACAACCATCTCCCGACCGTTAATGTAAATTGTCTCTTAATCTGAAGCTTTAAAATGTAACAAAAGTTGGTTGTTCCTATCCTATAATTTAAACTTTACGACACAACTAGAGTTCCTGAGCATTTGAGCAAGGAACCAAAACCAAAGAACTGGAAATTCCAGACACTGGACAAAATTTCTCAACTACCTACCTTGCTGTAAATATTACACAAATTAAGGTATGAGGTATGGTAACCGAATCTCGAATGAGTAAACTTATGATTGTATATATGATTAAGTAATAAGTAAGGTACATAGGTAGAATAAATAATATAAAATTGTCGCTTTCTCTGAAGGTGATCCAAACGGTCGTTACTGTGACCGGTTGTGAATTTATTATTATGGATTACCAGCATAAGTTCTCATATGATGTATTCATATTCAACGTCAAAATTACAAGTTAGATACAGTTTTATTTATGGCATAAGTATAAGAACTCAAACAACAGGATTTTTTAACTGCCTATAAAGTTCTTGAATAATTTATATAATTTATTACTTCATTGAACAGTGTTCATTCATCAAAAAAGTGCATATAGTACAGAACTTCTGGTGATAAATCATCTTCTGAAAGTCAGCTCCCGAAATTAAAGAGCTCGTAAAATATCTGAAATCAAATCAAATCCATGTATGTACCTTAGGGGTTCAACTACAGAAAACTGCTATCTGGATAAAGTTTCCATTACAGCCATTAGTTTCATTTCATTGGGAACTCGTAGTAGGCGTCGTAATTTATTTATATTTATTTTAAGTTAAAAATTCAATTTAGGGGTTATCACTTAAGGACCTCTCACACTCACAATCTACCCTTACGTTTAGAGCAACCCCTTACATCAAGTAATCAAGGTATTAAGTGATCAGTAGTTTTCATAACATAAGTATTTAATAAAAAATACGGTCCTGAGTGCCTGCTGCACAATTTGTATAATAGCTCATAAAGCGAATACATGAAGCTCCAATTACAAATATATATATATATATATATATATATATATATCGAGACCCATCTGAAAAGCATCTTTAACAATACCTCAGATATTTGGATTTATCACTCATCATGCAAATGTGCATTTTAATGTTTATTCACTTTAAGTACTGTAATAGTAAGTATCGAACGTTTCGTTGTCTCTGCCTTCACCAACGGGAAGCAGGTATGAGCTTTTTTGGTAAGTAATACTGACTGTGTGGTGGCAATCAAATTGATTAAGTATTGTTAGTTTCAACGAAACTAAATTCACCTTCAGAATTTGGCCATGTCAATAAAATCTTCCACCGGAAGGCTACCGGACCATAATTTATTTATTTATTTATTTAATAAAGAACCACCTTCATAATCTGACCATGTCAACAAAATCTTCCAACGGAAGACTAAAGGACAATAATTGGTAATATGCTCTTTGTCAAAAGTGAATTACTACCAACAACACGAGCTTATAACTATTTTACTCTCAACGAAAGTATACCATATCACAACGTGATACAGTCTCTCATGCTCATTGATAATATTATGTACATTCAGTTTAAACTTTCCAACGGAAGTTACTTTAAATTATAGTATTGTATTGTATATTCACTTTTATTAAAAATACTATTATTCTTTAATAATTTCCCAAATAAATATTTTCAACACTTTCATAACATAACTATGTCGGGAACTTCAGCAGAACCTGCTGGCTGCTCATTCCTGTACAATTTGTACATATATCCGAAAATAAGCAAATATTACATCTGCATGCTGAATGAGAATATATATGTATTACCAACCCTATTCAGAAAATTGGTAACGCTAGTTTCAGCAATCTTTAAGCTTATCGCTTGGCAATAAATGTTATATGAAATTTTTGCCGTCGGCATTTTAGCAGGAGGCAAATTTTTATGAAAAATAATAACCTGTCTGTACCTACTCGAAGACCAGACTATGCGAGCAACATGTGCAAATAGCATAATTATTATAAATAATTACAAATTAATAATTCTACCAGGTATATGATAAGTTTGTTAGAAGACTATGATATAAAATACCAACATGAAGGTTCCCAGGGCCCAGCCCAGGGTATGTAGCCCAATCAGGACAAAAATAGCACCTGATAATACTAGCACTACTTAAGCCTTTTGTCATGGTCTATAGTCCTGTGTCTGAGTAACAATTAAAAACATAGCAAGGGTTGCAATATGTGCAGGACAGGAGTGATGGCTGATATTTGTCCATCTACATAAATATGATATTAGGATATCACTATGGGAACTGAGCCACTAATATATATAAGTCTTTTGAAACTGGCAGCACTCTTACTCAGTTTACACCGTTGGTGTTTAAGATTGCTTATAATGTACTATTGTACGTACAATTCATATTTTGTGATAATTAAATTCTCAAGTTTTGTATCCCTTACTGGGATACATGAGTAACTGAAAATATTATTTCCATCCTGATAAGGGCAATAATAATAATAAGAGACCTCAAGTCCAGGTTACCATTACATTCAATGAATATGGGGTAATGAAAACAAAAATAAACAAATAATTGTAGTAAAATGACTTTATCCATGTGAGTACAAAAGAAAACAAGAAATTTTTCAAAAGTACCTACTTAGTAGAATTACCAGGTAGATCATTTAAAGAAAAAGAAAACTTATTACTAGGTTTATTGATAGTTATCGGAATTACTTCTATTTTCAATAAGCAAAATAAATAAAGTATAGATAGCCTCATCACTTCATGAAAGTAAAATTATTAATAGGCCATAGCCCATTGTCTAAATTTGTAATTTGGAAGGTTCGATTTCTGATCTAATCTAAAAAAAAATCTCATAATATGATTACCAACATCATTACTAAAAACTGTATAATGTGGAAATACCTTTCCTCAAAAGACCATTAAGGTACTCAAAATAACAATAAAAATCCGGCCATGAAAGGTTTTGTCTCTAATTTTTAATACATTAACAATGTATAATTATTAAGTTTTTAACCACTTTTATTTCTTGTCATTAACTTTAGATTTGGTACATACTCATGTGCCTCTTTAAACCTAAACTTTTTATTACTAAATGTTATTTTTAAGTATGTCTATCTTACTCATGCATACATATGCTAAGTTACCAACGCTTGTTACTTAGTCTAGTAACTAACTTATGTATCATCAACATCAAATGTCTGATTGACATTGTGACCTAAAAAGCTTGTTAATACTTGGTAAGAAATAGTACCTATATGTGCATGTGCAATGATTGTCAGCCTGTCTAACATTTACATATAATGCAAATAATATTTACTGTCTAAATGGGTTATCTAAATATGCTTTATATTCTCATATTATAGTCTACAGGACACAGTAATTCAGGGGAGACCCTCCAATATACAACATCTCACAAACATCAAACTAAAAAATCAAGTAAATAGGTATTATGAGTTCCAATAAGTTCGAGTGATCAATATTTTAAGAACTTTAAAATACATGATAGAAATTGGTTCTGATCTTTAAAATTTGCAATATATTACTAAAGACTACCAAGTTTTTAATTTCACTGATCATTTTCTGTACATTTTTAAGTAGGTAATAAAAATGTTGAAAGGGTTTTTGAAAAACAACAATCTTATGCCTAGAACTAGAACATACAGTTAAATTAATCAACTGAGGCCCATTATTTGGGTGTTCTTATGCATAAATGCATATAGTATCGAGTATTAAAACCATATGTATAAAGATGTACTATTTATTTACCTAGCTGTGAGGAGCACTGCATCATAATATAAGTCTGTGACTGTAAGAATAGATAGTCATGCCAGAAAGGAACTGCAATAGCTACGATCTTTGATATGGGTGTCCTTCGTATGGAATGGACACCCTTTGATTTCAATAAAGGTACTGGCCACCCAAATCATCTGGAGGTGTTTCAGCATCTTTACTATTTATTTGACAAAAGTTATGTCATGCACTGGCATATAAAGTCTAAGTAAATAAGCTACTCGTTCAACTCACTGTTTGAAATACCCTATTTAGACTGTTTGATGTAGGTATTGATGTTCGGCAGTAGCGAAAAAATATAACCTAACTTTTGAAGAACGGAAATATAGATCGCTTCATTGTTTGTTTTATTATGATAAATAGATTATGTAGATAGCCACGAGTCTGTTTTTCAAATAGGTATTTACATACTCACTCACTTAAGTATCTTTCATTTTGGGGACCCAAAGTAGGTACACCGATACTGTTGCACTGCACAAGGAGGGATTTCGACCATATATGTTGTAGTCCACACTTATTTCAAGTTTTATATTCATTTGCAACTGTTGAATCATCCTTTTTAGCAAGTTTTATAGAATAAAATAATTAAAAACTTGGATATCAACAAAAAAATAACGCGTCGGAGGGCGCGAGAACTAAGAATGACAGTTTGGTGTTGCCAGGATGTTATTTTCTTTTTATTTAGCTTTGAATACGCGTCAATGGGCCGCAAGACTGACGAAGCTGCATAGTTATATTCGAAACAAATATTACATACAATTATTATATTTATAACGAAGGCCAAACGGGTGCCCGAGCCGTTCGGGCACCCGTTTTGACGGGGCCATTTTTCTCCGGCTGATTGTGAATCCTGAATACTCAATACTTTCTATGGCTTCTACGGGTAGGTACGTCATCAACAACTATATTCCAATCCTACTGGTTGGGACAAATTTTCGTGACCTTATTACAATCGAATTTGCTAGTATACCTACACACTATTCCACCTTATGTAGGTACTTCGTGTTGATATGATACAAACTATACACGTATTAATGAACTCGACTCTATTTGAGTAGAGACCTTGTACTTTGGGTAGGTAGTAGATACTTAGACTTGTATAATTTATTATAAGTAAGAGGTACTTATTACCCAAATACAAGGTTTGCTCAGATTGGGTTTTTGTGGCCAGGTACTTATTAGTTAGTAAACGACCCCCAGGCACCCTGGTCGCTGTGGGCCATAATAAATGATGAAGATTCCCAATGTGTTTCCCACGGAGCACCAAGCTTGAATGTTTAGATAAAGTAGGTACGAGCTTTTATCCGCGACTTCGTCTGCAGGGAATTTACCACTATATTTCCAAAGCCCTTTTTCCAGGATACTTTTAAAACCTTTTCCGGGATTACGGGATTCCGGGATTACGCGATTTGTGGGATTCCCGGGATTTATATGCAAAGTCCTCTTCCGGGGTCCCTCTGATGAGTTTCTGGGATTTTCCCGGGATTTCCGGGATAATAGGTATCCTATAGCTTATTCCAGGTTACAAACTGTTTGCCAAATTTCATGCAAATTGGTTGAGCCATTTTAGCGAGATTGAGCAACAAACATCCAAACATCTAAACATCCAAACACACAAACTTTCAGCTTTATTATATTAGTAAGATGCTGGTAATTTCATCCGCTCTCTGTCCTTTTCGGAACATAACCAGTGGTGCTAGCAGTGCTGTCTGGTGGTAGGTCAGCGGTAACGGGATCCCGGATTGGATCCCGGTTGGGACAAACTTTAATAAACAGGAATGTTGTATTCGAGTTTTTCATCATCATCATCATCATCATTTCAGCCGATAGACGTCCACTGCTGGACATAGGCCTCCCCCAAGGCGCGCCACTCAGACCGGTCCTGTGCGACTCGCATCCACCGCGTTCCCGCGACCTTTACAAGGTCGTTACTCCATCTTCTTGGACGCCTACCGACAGCTCGTCTACCGGTTCGCGGACACCACTCCAGAACTTTCGGGCCCCATCGGCCATCAGTCATGCGAGCAATATGCCCCGCCCACTACCACTTAAGGTTCGCAATTCTTCGGGCTATGCCGGCGACCCTAGTTCTACTGCGGATATCCTCATTTCTGATACGAGTTTTTGATGTTTATTAATTATACGTGTATGTCTATGGGACCTATTAATACACAAAGTACCTACAAGGTCTGTTCTTTTGTGTGCGTCTTTCTTGGTAATTTTTTGTCAAAGGGTGTCAAAGGGTCAAAATGTATTAACCAATTTATTTATTTTTTAGAAGGATCTCTCAAGCTCATCAGAAAGTGACCAAGTGAGTTGAATAATTGTGTTGTTTTTATTAGGGGTTAAAAATATATGCAAGATAACTCCTTTTCATCCAACTGCGCGCTGCGCCGGAAGAAAGGTTAAGTATTTTATCGAGTGTATTTATTTATGTAGATAATATATGTAGGTATATTTCTTTGGCACGCTTTTTTTATAGCCTACACGGCTTGATGTCGAGTCGTTCGTTACGTTCTTCATGATTGTGAGAGTGACACTGGGTAAGTAGGTACGTCAAAAGTTGGTATGCAGTCGGCGGTTTATGACATTCTTTCAAAAATCGAGTTAATCTTACTTTACTTTCCCTTTTAATGTTTGTTTTGAGTTAAAATAGCTGGTTCAGCTGATTTTAGCAACCGCATGAGTCGAGCTGTCACAACCGAGTAGGAGCGACGTAACCTTTTACCCTCTTCCCCAGTCAATTACAGTTATTTGCGTACATTCGATTTTTTTTGTGCCTTTATCGGATTGGAATCTCTAGTCTTGTTACATAATTTCTAATTTTACATCAGCCCACCAGCTGATGGGAAGTGGTCACATCGAAATCCTGTGATCCCCCATTAAGGAACTATAAGATCTCAAATGCGTTGCCTACTCTGAGGCCCAAGATAGAATGCTTCTGTGCCAGAAATTTCACCGGAACACAACAGAGTCGACAACAAAGTCGGGTTGTTGATTTAAAATCCAATGAAATTGTGAAATATTTACTTTTTTAATCAATAACATATATGTATGAACATAAATCATTATTTTCAATAGACTGAACCATTGTTGTTCTCAGATTGTAACCTTAGTACCTTTACTGGGAAACTTTTTTCATGAAAATCATTTTTCTTTTCTTTACCTATAGGTTAATCAAACAATGGCACCTGAAGGTACGACGAGTAAGAGTGAGCCCCGTCACAGAGATACTATAAGACTTCAAGATCCTATGAAGTCTCGCTACTCAAATTGGAGACGCAAAGTGGGGCTTGAGGTAATTTTCTAAGCTGTATTGACTGCGAATGTTAGTAGTTATTTGATTCAGCTAAAACTTATTTTATAACTACGACCAACATAGTAAATTAAGTAGGTACGCGGAGAGGAAGCCGCCATAAAATAATCAGAAGTAAATGAGTGAAAATAGTTAAAATACTAAAAGTTTATTCAGAAGAATAAGTTAAAAATTAAAAATAACCAACAAATAGCTTTTACAGAAATAAAAATTAAAACTACTTATACAATAACATCAGGGCCCTTCGGAAGTGTTCCCATCACGCAAGCAGCATTCCCTCACTGTATGGCAATAGCCAGTGTTTGCGCGAGAAAGCTGCCGGCGCGAGGGTCTCCCGTTGCCTCCCTCAAGCTACCTGTGGACCCCCAGCGCCTCTTTGCCCCATGACCCCAGAGTCTCCACCCTGAAGGCCACTCATAGCTCGTGCCTAAGCAGCTATATTTATTAAATAGTTCGAATCCTTAACATGCTAATTATTATTGATTGCAGCAAAATAACTTGACCGTGGAGACATTCTCAATTGTGCCCTTTGAGGCGTGCAAAAAACACGTCGAATCAGTTATGCCGCCCGTTTATGAGCTAAGTGAGTAACAGCCAATTCACATCAAAAGTAGGTACATAAGTTTACACAACTTAGAAAGCGCGTGGATTAAGCTATAATAGTCTCTGCGTCAACGGCTTAAGAGGGTTTATGCCGAAAGTTGGCAACGTCGCATATAGCTGTCAAATGTTTCGCTGTTTTTAATTATTTCTCAATTTTACTGAATTAAAAAGAAGTTATCATTTTATGGTAGAATGATGCGTCTCGTTTTATATTTCTTGGTTAGGCATTCAAATGATAATATTACATTACAAAGCATGGAAAATGCGATGGAAAGTTTTCAAAAGATAGTACCTACTTCCATAATCCTAAAAATGTCATGTTCCTAAGATAATTGTTGCAATTTCAACCATAGAGCGATAATTCATATTTTCATTTCAGTAATATTCATAAATTAATGAAAACAACGAAATATTTGACCGCTATTTGTGACGTTGCCAGTTTAAGTGCTTCGCCGCGCGCCTTCTAAGTTGTGTCGTACTATACAAAGTTTTATGTAGGCATAAAAAAGTAAGTCTTAAAAAGAAAAAAATACATCGGTTTTGGTTTCCTTAGGTACCCAAAGAGTAACAAACGGAACAATTAATTACATTGATAGGTATCCACTGTCCATTTGTTTGTCCATCTGTCTGTCTGTCACAGGAATCTATCTATTGAAAGACGCCTGACACTTTCATAGAACGTGTGTTACGTACTGTAAACGCTGTGAAAAGCCTTAATAAAAATAAAATAAAATTATCTATGTATTAAAGGATTCTTCTAGAAAGAGAGGGCGCTAGAGCGTTAAGATTATATAAAATACTAGTATAAAATATATAATAAGATATATAAAGTAGATCTTAAGGAACGTTACAGGTAGTCACTTTCTTATAAAATACGATTCATTTAAGACTCTATCACTACAAGTAATAAAACGTCATTAATGGCCAGGTTGCACTACAAGTAATAAAACGTCATTAATGTTTTGCCAAGGGATGGTTAAAATTTGTCATTTGCTCCATAGGCAATCTATCAAATTTTAACCGTCCTAGAAATCGGTTTATAGCATTCCCGTCTAAAAAGTAGCCTATGTCTTTCCTCGGGAACCGAACGGTCTCTATACCAAATTTGATCTAAACCGGTCTAGCAGTTTGAGCGTGTAGGGGTAACAGGCAGACAGACAGAGTTACTTTCATATTTAGAAAAGTAAGTATGGATCTAATTTGAATGTACGTCTTCTTATTTATAAACCCACAGAAAATCCCAACGATGTTGTTTGCTACACTAGCGAAGAGTACAAGATTACGACTGTAAGTCCGATAACATTTTTATATAAGAGATTCGAGTCTCTCTGATTTATTTTCAAAGATTTTGATTTGGCAATTGGTTATCCAGTTCCTTTGTTTCCAAATATAAGGGAAAAAAAACACATTTTGATGCAAGTGCGAAAAGTTTCGTCCCTAGTGATAAAATGTCAATTTCGCACGTGTATAAAATGATTTCCGAAAAAAAGAATAAAGTATAAACGAACAGGATGAAGGTCAGAAAACTTTACGCACTAGTTCGTAAAAAAACAACTTTAGGCACGCTCACTAGATGTCAAAAAACAAAAACCGGCCAAGTGCGTGTCGGGCCACGCGCAAATTATAGGGTTCCGAAGTTGACGATGCCCACAGTACCTTTCTAAGACTTATTAGCATCTAGCTAGCCTGTGGTAATGACGTGCCCGCCCGACGCCCCTGCCGCTCGAGAAAAATCATCATTATAAGTTGGTCGACTATTACTCGTAAGTTTGTACAGCCTACTTAGCTCTAATAGTTTTCCTTTCAACAACGTTATATATGCCACAACCGTGATTTTTTTCAGCCATCCAAATACCACCATTTAGCTGGCAGGGGGGGGGGGGGGACACGTGACTCTAACAAAAAATAGCACTTTAAAGCTTAATATTTCACAAACGCATCACTTAATCAAAATATGGTTTTAACAAACCCACAATATTTTTTTAAGACCTATTCAACGATATGCCGCATCACGGGGTACGCAAGAAAAAAAATTACATCCCCACTTTACGAGTAGGGGAGGTACCCTATAAAAAAATATATTTCAAAATTTTATTGTACCACTTTGTCAGCGTAACTAATATGCATATTCATGCCAAATTACAGCTCTCTAGACTTAAGCATCTCCGAGCAATAGTGCGGACAGACGGACGGACGGACGGACGGACATGGCGAAACTATAAGGGTTCCTTGTGGACTTCGGAACCCTAAAAAAAGCGGTCGTTCGAAAATGACGAACTTTTGGCACATTAAACAGCTATAGAGATGTGTACTTTTTGAGCATCTGTATTAAAAAAATATTTTCGTTTTAAATGTAGTTGTCTTCATATTATATTAACAGGCAGGCAGTTGTCCAACTGTCATTCTGGATACCAGTTGTTCTCCATTTAGGTATTTCTTGACCTGATTAAGAATTTGGCAAGTCTATTCTTGAACTGGTTAATGGTCTGTGCTGAAATTACGTCGTCTGGTAAGTACCTAGCTTGTTTCATGACAATCACTCTGATGCTTCAGGTGTCTCCGAAGATTGTTATGACAACACTCATGATTAAATAGAAACTATTTCTTTTTGGTGTCTACTACTACTACTACAGCCTATTTGCGTCTCACTGCTGGGCACAGGCCTCCCCTCATCATGAGAGGGTTCGGGCTATAGACCCCACGCGGTCCCAGTTCGGATTGGGGACTTTACACACATCTTTGAATTACTTCGCAGATGCGTGCAGGTTTCCTCCCGATGTTTTCCTTCATCGAAAATCTCATGTTAAATTCAAATTGAATTTCGCAGGTAATTAAACTTTGAGGTGCGAGCCGGAATCGCACCACCGGCCCTCGGCATGAGAGGCGGTAGGTCGAACCACAAGGCCACGGCTGTTTTTACTGTACTGACTGTGACTTTTTGGTGTCTAACACGTTTTTTTTTTGTTTTGTAGACCTTTATTGCCCCAGCTCCTCCGTGATATGTGAAATGGATCAAGATAAAGTATCCAACTATAGTCTGTAATATGTTCTCCGTCCCTTATGTCAAACTTGATCTAAATCTTAATCTCATCATCATCATTTCAGCCGAAAGACGTCCACTACTGGACATTGGCCTCCCCAAGGCGCGCCACTCAGGCCGGTTTTGTGCCACTCGCGTCCACCGCGTCCCCGCGACCTTCTCATTAGACCGTACTCAATCTTAATTAAGCATTGTTACACCACTCTCACTTGGCATGATTATTTCACAGTGTCAAATATTTACTTCCATAACACGTTAATAATACCTAAATGAATTATTATCTCCGAACTAACTGAGCCTATGACAACCTGAACAACAAGTGTGAAATAAAAATGACAACAACAAGTTCATAGTGCCATATTTCTTGTCAAGTTCGAGAACGTTAGAGTTCTCCGTCGGGGTAAACCTTTTATGAACATTCCCCTTCAGTGACTCTAGGGTGAAAGTTCGTGACCCGTGTAGCGTATGGCATATACTTATTTATTTATTCATAAATAGCTTCTGCCCACGACTTCTTCGCGTGGAATTCGGTAATAGCGTTACCGCGGGAACTATATGTTGACCAGTGTTACAAACTACCATATTTTTTTAGTATGTTATTGACACGATGAAATACTAGGTTTATAGGTTTTCCTTTTTTTTTAATTTGCAAGAACTTGAATCCATTGCAAATTTTTAGTACACAAAAACTTATAAAGGTAGTATTTCATTGTGTCAATAACATACTAAAAATCATGAAGATTGGAAAATGTTTAGATGTGGAAAAACGTTTCCACTTTTTGTATGGACGCGTAGTAGGTATTCTTCCCTCTTAAGTAAATATCGAAACATGTTGCTACTTCCACGGTATTTTGTCAGGAGGACTTGGGTGCGCCGGTGATCCGACACGGCCGGCTGCTGGCCGTGACGGCCGGCGCCGTCGACGTCGAAGGCCAGCAAGTCGCCGTCGGCATGCGCCTCGCCTGCTTCTGCCCGTGGATAGAGGCTAACTTGCCGTAAGTCTAACCGGTCGGCCACGACTTCGCGGGAATTTTGAAAATTGAGAAAACGGTACAGAGACGGAGAAATACGCGCTCAGAAATCTAAAATACCTACCTGAAAATCATTAGATCTCTAGACAACTCAAATAAAGGAAAATGGAAGGAAATAGCAAACAATAACTAGTCAATGGGCGGCCGCCTGAATACAGGAGAAACACCTGTCTTGGCAGGAACCGTGACACAAATATTATTGTAGTTATTTGTTTGTCGACTGCCGCTGTAGACACGACATAATATGCCTGTCAGTACTTTAAATAATTATGCCTGGAAGGAAAGTACCTATCATAAAATATCTTTTAAACTTAAGTAGAGTTTCATTCACCGAAAATCCGCCCATTAATTTCGCAACGCTATTTTTTAAGGTCAACTTTTTGTGACGCAAATCTTCTAAACTCTGATTGATCTAATTCAGCTCTTACAGGAAAATCATTATTTCTTCCCCATATTTTATGACGGAAAATTAGATTTTTTCGTAAATGGAATATCGAAATATTGGGGACGCCGGGAGCAGTGGATTGAGTGAAAGGTTGTAGATAGGATGACGTAGGCAATATTGTATAATAGCGCAGCTATATCTATCTAGCTATGTTATTACGACGAGGGTCTCCTTAATCTGTTTGCGTTGGCTTTTTAGAACAACACTGTCTATCCTGTATCTCGTAATAATACTAAATTTCTAAATAATTTCGTTTCATAAATATTTATAACTAGTTGGCCCGGCCCGGTGAACTTCGTATCACCCGGTAGGCGATTCGTTTTTAACCTGTCCTTTTGACTTTTCCCGATTTTTTTTTCTATCTAAACCTTCCCTGAATCACCGGGAATAAAAGAAAAAAGAATCAGCCAAATCGGTCCAGCACTTCTCGAGTCTTAGCCAGACTAACACACGGTGATTCATTTTTATATATTTATACTAGCTGACCCCGCGGACTTCGTACCGCCTTAAACCTCACGGAGCCCGAGACCTTTCCAACGAATGCAAAACCGTGGAAATCGGTTCGTGCGTTCTGGAGTTATAGCGTCAGGGAGGAAAACCCGACTTATTTTTATATAGTAGATAAGAGAAGATAGAATCTTGCCACCATACTACTTCAACACTGCAACTGGCGACCATAAAACTTCTGCCCACGTAAGATTTTGGATGATTTTATCCCATTAAAATGTATAACTTTTTCTTTTCAAAACGAAGCATAAAAAGAAGATCTTAATAATATTTTGAGCATGATCTGGCTCTATAGACTATGAAATCTGATGTGTTCATCAGTGTTACAAAAAAGTAGGTACTTTTGTATAAAAGGCGTGTAAAAAAGACCCAATTTCGAAATACGGCCACAGCTATCACTGTCACGCCGTCAATTGCAACTGGTTTTGTTCACAGTTTGCTTTGTTCCAGCGGCAATTACGTTTTAAAAAATCGCTCCATTTTACATTTTATCGAGCATTTCGCACCGAGAGTAAACAGTAACATTCGATTTGCATTCGATTTAGTTTGACGGCTCGAGTGTCTGATAGCTGCATGCTATTGAACGTGAATACATTATGTACCTACTTGTGGGTACTCATAGTACTTACTCTCGCAGTAAAAAAACTCACACTATAAAAATAGCCCTAGGTAGATTAGTGGTTTGGTTAAGTTTCAATTATAGCATCACATGGTCCATCGTCTTAGAGACGCGAGATCTAAGCATCATGGATGAGACAACCACAGTCCCCTCTGCTGAAGCGGTTGCCCTGTAAATTGGTCGGAAAAACAAAAGTATGTGATTCCTTGTTGTACGGATCCAGCTCAAACCAACCCAAAAGCGGCGGGAACTCGGAATCACCAACAGGGCCTGACTTACCCTCTTCACTGGATGACCAAACTCACCGGTCGCAATCTGCACCCGCACCCAGAACCGACGTTGTCCGGTTGAAACGGCTCCAGTTCATGTGGGACCCCCGCAAGACAAGGCCTGGTATGGTCTCAAGGGTCTTAGCCGGAAGCCCATGGAGAAACTTGAGTTCGCGATGCGAACTACAGCTCCAAATGCCTCGCCAGGAAATCGTGCAGGAAGTGGTGCAAACACACTCTTTTCCGGGTAGCCCTAGTCTACTCGCCACAAACCCAACTAGCTCATCGTCAGTCCCGTACTTAGCACGCTTCCTCCGATGAGCATCATCAAGCGGTCCGCGACCCGTGACTGCCTGTGCGTCCACAACCACGCCCACACCCCCCCCTCTCGGCTATGATGTCGGGCTTCCTGAGACCAGCCGTTGTCTTTTGAAACCTACACGCATCGTCGAAGTATTACTTTTTCGCGACTGGCACTCGCAGCACTGTTGGGTTTCCTCTTCGCGTGCCCTGGGAAAGTCCTTTCGGATTCGTCCGGTGGAACGGGAGTGCTTGGTGCCATGAACCTTGGGTTCGGTCTACTATTTCCCACATGCGGGATATTGTGGGCTGATGTGAAAAATACACGACAGGGGGGGGGGGAGGCTTTGAAGATTTTCAGGGCTACGTATGTATGGCCCCGGTCACTGGCTAACTGGATGCGTCGGTAAAGGCATTTTCCCAAGATTAAAAAAAAAAAGTCAATCGCAGCAAATAACGATTTTGGTAACCTTGTAACAAATGAGAAGAAGAAGAAAATCATTTATTCACACCACATAATTATGACACAAAAAAATTAAATTAAGTAAGAAAGGAACAAACGTGTGTAAAGCAGAAAAGGAAAATAAATAATTTGAACATAATAGATATCTGTTCAGTGTGTTCTCTTTTTTCAGATCTGGAGGGAATACATTGCAATGTTGCAAGAGTTGCTGTGTAGATAAACCACCCGGAAAGAAGCCACGGAAAGGATCGAAGAAACAATTTAGATAACTGTGACATTCGAGTTAAAATACAAATAATTAATTGAAAATTTAAGCATTTTTCTCTGAGGAAATATTTATAATGTATTTACAATAATATTAATTATTTTATTGGAGTTGGGTACTATTGAGTGGTATATTTAATTACATACCTACCTGTGGAATCCGCAGCGCAAAAATGCGATTTCCTAGTTTCAGCGGACGGAAAAAACTGGAAAAAAAAGCGATAGCTAAGAGGGTTTATTCCGAAAGTCGGCAACGTCGCAAATAGCTCTAAATTTTTTCTCTGTTTTCATTAATTTCTGATTTTTATCCTAGCCTTTTTTTATACCTTTGATATAGGCAAACGAGCGCACAGCCCACCTGATGGTAAGTGGTCACTGCGGCCCATGGACACCGAAATCCTATGATCTCCTATTAAGAAACCATAAGATCTCGAATGCGTACGCATTTCTTAATATTGTACGCTTTTGCACGATATTAAGAAATGGTTTAAAAAACCAGCCAAGAATCGAGTTAAACTCGCGTGGAGAGGGTTCCGACCCTTGATTATTTTCAATGACGTCATTTTCAAACCGTTTCACAGGATAAGCTCTTTTATATGACATATTCAAATACCATGGACTTTTTAATACTTTTCCTGTAATATATAGGACAGTATTTTTTTCAAAAATTTAGGGCCAATAGTTTCGGAGTTAAGCCCCCCCTTATATCCGAAAGAAAGGGTAACTAAGAAAGGGTCATTTTTCGCCTATTTTCTTAAATAAATCGAAAAGTTTTGACCAAAAAAAGATTAAAAAATATATATTTGATATCCTCATAAGAAGTACTTTCATTTGATGTCACACGGTATAGTTAGAAAAACTTAATTAATATTTTTTCAAACTTATCCCCCAAAAACAGGGTCTATGTTTAAAATTCATTTATTTTCGTTACACGTCCGTCTTTGGGTCACAAATTTACATATACGTACCAAATTTCAACTTAATCGGTCCAGTACTTTCGGAGAAAATCAACTATGACAGACGGACGGACAGACACACGAGTGATCCTATAAGGGTTCCGGGTTTTTACCTCTAGAGGTTCGGAACCCTAAAAATGGAAAAAAATCTTATTTAATCGGTTTGTTGTTTAAGTTTATGAGTTCAATTCCGTGTTTAGACTGCAGACTGCAGCACGTATTCCAAATGAGGAAGAACCTAATGAAAAACCTTTGTTGCCACTTACTTTTGCAAGTTTTACCTCCTAAAACAGGTACATCTAAACAAAGAAAGCAACTGTGCGTAGGTACGCACAGTTGCTTTCTTAGCATATTTAGCATATTTTTTAACATGGTTAAATACTCCGTACCTCGTTTATTTGTTTTTTGCAATGGAGTTCAACCTATTGAACCAAAAACTCGCTAGTTCTGTTACAAACAAACTGCTGATTACAGGAATTTTCATCAAATTAAACGTGACTGTTTTATCTGAAATCGATATTAACCAAAACAAACATTTTGAGAGAGGGCGGAATACAATCGCTGTCAATTAATGTTTTGCTCCGTCAATACTGACGGGTTTGCTACCGTTATTTATTTGGGAGGCTGATTCGTGGAGACCTTCACTTGGAACGTCAATACCTATCAGTTTGAAACGATAAAAATGTATCTTACTAATATAATAAAGCTGAAAGTTTGTGTGTTTAGATGTTTGTTGCTCAATCACGCTAAAACGGCTCAACCAATTTGCATGAAATTTGGCAAACAGATACTTTATAACCTGGAATAAGGTATAAGGCTACCTATTATCCCGGAAAATCCCGGACACTTATTAGAGGGCCCCGGAAGAGGACTGGATAGAAATCCCAGGAATCCCACAAACCGTAATCCCGGAAAAGGTTTTAAAAGTATCCTGGAAAAAGGACTTTGGAAATGATTATAGTCTTAAATTCCCTGCAGACGAAGTCGCGGGTAAAATCTCGTAAACAATAAGTGCAAAAGCTGGGTACTGACTGAAACTATTTAAAGCTCAAGGAGCTCAACGAATGTATATACACTCGGATGCCGACCTACCAGTCGAGTAAGTTATATATGTGTACTCCTACTTACAAACTTGAACCTTAGGTATATACTACAACGGAGCCATTTTCAGAAGCAGTGGGACGCATAATACGTTGTTATGGGTATAAAATTTGTCATTAAATATCTTCGAGACTACATTGGTGATGCTTCTGATGTTGCAAATGCCTTAAGTCATCGGTAACCGGTTACCATCACATACCTAACAATAAAAAACCATTATAAAGGTACAACACATTGTATAACTACCGCAAGAAAATGTCATCCACACTGTTCACGCTGAGTGATTTAAAAATGTAAACAAGTTTCCTTGAGTTTCACGTTATATAAGATCGGAATATAAATGAAAACAAGCTCACCGTTGTAAAGTAAGTAATAAGATTTACCGTGATAAGCTTATTTCGTGATTCAAAGTAAGTACTTACTCGTAATCCGATTTGTTTATTCATTTTAGGAAACGCGCAGCTCGCGCGAGAAACGGCCTTCGGTAGACTAGAATTTTTCAAAATGGAAAATAATCTGGTGTTCAAAATTTCTATCACTTTTCATTTAGGTACCAATATAAATTAACTCTCGTTCATGTTCCCTTTGTTACGCTACATATAACTTACAGGCCGGATTTTGGGAGCAAATTTTTAGTTACAATTTACGAATTTGATTTAAATATTTGAATGTTAAATGGAATGCTCTTTAATAGCGACAAATTTTTCACCCTTCGTTTTGGATTCAAATGACTCAATGAAATATTACACCTAGGTACTTATTTGCTAACCAATCTCAAAGATTAAGTGATTGTTCTTGTCTTATTCACTGAAAGTTCTGAAAAACCCTGTAGGTATATACGACAGGTATATATACGATACGAGGTATATACGAGCAAATTCATAATTCTCATCCATTGTTAGTAATTACGTAGTTATACTTACCATATTTTTTGCTATACATTCGTAATAGAAAATGCCAAATGCATTTACAGAAGAGCATTGATGTACGACCGAAATACACCGATTATCTACCGAAGTTTTATCTAAGCAACTGAATTAGAGATAAACAAAACAATGTTATTTATAATTTAATATTGACTTCGTAAATAACTGAAAATAGGCTACATTCCTACATTCGATTGGCTTATATGTATACATAAGTTGTAGGCTACCTAAATTGTCCTGTGAAATTTAATAGCTTTAAGTATTATCTAGAAATCCTAAATAAAATAAACATAAAATACATTTAGTGCTACAGAATAAAAACACATTAATACAAAGGTAAAGCCTGTACACTAAAAAATAATAATGACCTAACCATAAAGTCTACTAAAAACGAAAGAAATGTGGCAAAAGGGAGGCTCGGCATGTGCTGCAGTCACGTGACTCCAGCGCTGTCCTAAGTAAATAATAGTAGGTAATCTTCGCTTAAAGCATTATAATTAATTATAAATGATAACATGTAATCCGTTTTGTGCATTGAAGTGGAAATATCTCCCGCCATTTGCTTAACCCATTTGTCTATTAGGTTATCGGCGGCTTAAGTTGTACCTTCCCAATTAAACGTCTAGGCCGGCACGCGGATTAACAGATTATCAGGGATCCCGGGGGCACTGAACACAATATAGACTTAAGTTAGTGAAGAGTGACGTAAATAAATAGAAAACTCTATTAAAGGTCTTAATACACAGTATATGTAGACTTAAGTTAGTGAAGAGTGGAGTAAATAAATAGAAAACTCTCTCAAAGGTCTCAAATACAGACTATCCACACAATTCGAAGAAGATAGTTGATCTTCATTGCGTCTATTTTCGATTTTCTTTGGAATTACATTTGAATTACGTACCTTAACTTCTGTACAACAATTAAGTAAAGAGTTATTTGGATTGTTATATTTTTGTACACAATTTAATCGCAACATCAAACTACCTTGTAAGCATGGAAGTAGTAACTAATAACTGGCACTACCTCTGTGACAAAATTATGTCCCAGGTACGTGGTAGTGAGTGGCGTAAAGAGCTTGTACCTCTCTTTATGTGACTTTATAATGAGATATAAAAACAAACAAAGCCTCGGGTGAAATTTTGGGCACGTTTTTGAATTGTGAACGAGAACTAACTTCGGGCTCACGTCTTTAAGTTTAACGCATTCACTGCCACCTAGGGCATGCAATATCGGACGGTTTTTCGGTTCCGGAATTGAGTTCGAGATTGTCCTTCAATTCCGGAATTCCGGAACTAGTTCCGGAACTGGTGAAATCTTTTTCTCATTACGTTTTTTTGTAATTTTATCAATATAGGGCAAAATAAAGCTAGATCTGGTGATCAACATTTTATTATTAACAATCAACAGACCTAAGTAATTAATAGATACTTGATTTTCCTACTTCAAAAATAAGAATCACTAAGTTCTATCACTCAAAACAGATTAAAAAATTGCAAAAGTATTATTATTTTGTATGCAATATTCATTTGTTCGAGTGGTCAACAATTTTACTGCCATCAAAATTCTATTTTTTGGCAAGACCAGCTAAAGTGGCTCCTCCAGGTAGAAGTTATATTAGCACAACAGAAGACAGGAGATCTGACAAATTTTGCCTCGTGGCAAAACTGAGACAGAATGTTATTTAGTACAGCAAATTGCGGACATACCAGAAAAAGATAAATAGGAGACAATCCAAGGTAAAAATACTACAGAAATTAATATCCGTTATGGAACTAGGGTCTACTTCAATGTTAGTCAATCGACCCTTAAGGTTCTTTTACTATTGAAGGATTTGTAGGCCGTAAGGAAGGACATGATAATGTCAAGCTTTTTCTAAACCTGAAATGCTGAAAAAATAGAAGAGTCCACAAAACGCAAACCTCCCTCGTGCTACGAACCTGTGCTCAGCTCACGGATCCCACAGAGCCACGCTGAGGTAATAACGTTGTAGAGGTTACTTCGAAACGATGTTTTCGTTTTGATCAATTAAATTATTACTTGAAAATCACTTTTTAAACATTATTCGATGATGTACTCGTATGATGTTTAAAGATAATAAGTTCATGCTTGAGTAGTAAGTTCAGTTGAATCGTTTTCAAAATGGAAAGAAATGGTCGATTCACAATCCAGGAGTACTGAAGTGGTTTTCAAGATGCATACAACTAAATGATCATTGGTTCATCCAGTTGTTTAATTGAGATCCCATCCCATTGAATCTATTGATAACAGAATCATCCCAGATCCAACACCATGACTTATAGAACAATATTAATATGGGTCTTCCATCTGACGCACGAGGGGCAATTGGTTGTTTCTTCCATACATCGAAATATCCATCGCCTCGCCGGACTAACAAAGTCCAAGATTATCAAAACAGGAATGCAAAACCAGGTTCTCGGAGAATATTTTGGGTCAAACGAACAAACAAAGTGAGATAACGAAGGATATTTATGGAGAACACATGACAGACCTAGAATGCAAGTGCGCAAATCAAAGGCTACACTAAGGGAAAGTTCTGTTACCTTACCACCCGTCCAAGAAATGTACGATGTGTGGAAGGAAGGCAGTCCTGTCGTAACTAATTTTCCTATGCTAATTTTGTATCATAATCAATATAATTATTTTAAATTTAAATCTAATATAATTTACCTAATTTAATTCGTTTAAATTTTGGAAATTTATCACTTTAAATTAATTTCTAGTACAATTAAAACTCTATTTATTCAATTCCGGAATTTCCGATATTGAGGGTCTCAATTCCGGAATTGTAATATCGGAAAAAAGCTCCGAGATTCCGGTATTTCGAAATTCCGGAATTCCGGAATGCAAGCCCTACTGCCACCGACGCATATGTGCGTTTTGCTGACTTTCCCGCAGTGCCTTGAACGCACATGTGCGTTGCAATGTTCCTTTAATGACAGCTGTGGCCCCTGACGAAAGTTTGTAAAAGAGAAGTGGCAGTGAATGCCTTAATTTTATGATCCGAAATTGACTCTACTCGCTCCAGATGTACTTATTACCTCCTTGGAGGTAAGATTCAAGTGATATGTATTACCAATTCGGACGCGACGCCCGTAAGCACGCCGCGTTAGTTGTTCCCGCGGGAATTGCCTGGTAATCCGAGATCGCAGACGCCTTTGTTCGACAGCTCCACGATTATTTACCGCGATACTCGGGATTACAGCAGGAAGATGAGATAGAGTCGATGTTTCTCCGTAATGTGGGATTTCTCTTTGTCAGGATAGTATCAGCTAAATCTCATTTGGTGTATAAAATTTAATTTTCAAGTTAAACGAAAACTTAGCGAACATGTTGATTAGGATACGCTTAATGAGAATGTTTATTTATGCTATGGTAGTTCCTCTGCTAAAGACTGGTAGGTAGGACAGTCACCTTCAGATACATCTAAACAAAAAAGGGCGATCATAAATATCTGAAGTAAACTCTAACGCTTTGAAAATATGGCTAGGTTCAGATACTGTGATCACCTTCGTCGCTCAGATGTATCCGATGGGGACTGTACCTCTGTCCTCTGTTAGGCAGGTTTAATGGTTAATAATTCAATTCACTATACATGGATCATTCAGTGTGAAATGGATCTATAATGTTAGATGAGAAGAGAATAGCCTGCTTAAATTGACCTTACTCGTAAGGAATAAAACATAAAGAGAAACATTCTAATGTTATAGTAACAACAGAGAAGAGAGTCTTTACTATATCCGCCGCACAACAAAGTGGTAACTAGCACCATAGAATTATGTAAGGTACCAGTCACCACTTTGTTTTGCGGTGGAGTTTAGAGTTTTTTCAATTCTTCTCTTCATCTCTTTATCCTGTCTGTTAGTGAAGCAGACAATCTGGCCCAAGTAGGTATACCTACTCGTCGACGTATTGCATGGCCTGTTCATCCATCGTAACCAGCTGGAGGAGCTTCTGCTCCACGAATGATCTTATGAAGGGAACCCTTTCTATTTCTTTGAACTGCAAACTCGTGGACGTATGTATCTTTCCTGTTCTAACCTACGACGCCCAATCATGGTCATCAACTGAGGCACAAAAGTCCAAGCTCAAGGTTTGCCAGAGAGCAATGGAGCGCAGTATCTTAGGCGTCCGAAGAATTGATATGATACAGAACTCGGAACTGCGCTCCAAGACTTAGACTGCCGATGTTGAGGTACAGACTGCCAGAGTCAAGTGAAAATGGGCTGGACACGTCTGCCGCATGCACGATGACAGATGGGCCAAATTATAGCCACGGATTGGCTACCTCAGGACGGACATCGTTGCAGAGGCGGACCTAGACGGAGATGGCAAAGAACAGAGAGGAGGGGAAGCTTTTGCCCAGGATCTAATAGGCTAGATAAGCTAAGATAGAGTTTTTAACTTTACAATACTCGGATACTCACCATATCGTTAAATCGTCGAAATAAAAAATAAAAACATTCAGCAGGGTAGCGTCCTCGTATTATAAACGCCTTTTTATGCACACAAATATAACGACCGAGGCAGGATTTTATTTGCATAATATGTTAATTCCACACCCTTTTTGCCATTTTTAAATAACGAGGATTTCCAATTTATTATGCCACTCGGGCAGTAAGTGTCTATGCCAGTAATGTGAACAAAATGGTTTATTGAAATGAGCGAATATACAATAAAAATATCGGAATTTCTAGCCAATAATGTGTTTGACGTTCAACGTGTAGTAGATACTCATAAACCATTTTATCTACACTCATATCATAAACCCTCTATGATGCGTTCAAAAACCGAAAATTATGACCAACATTAAGATAAACTGTTTAGTTAGAACAGATTTCTTATCTGTGGAAATGTTCTAATAGCTGTATTAGACCATCGAATTCGATTGCCTAATAGCATTCAAATTTCGAACATCTTTGAACAGCAATGCCCGCCTATATTCTTCCATTGTTCACAGATTTTGAAGCATCTTAGATGATTTATAAAATGAGTGTAAAATGAGTTGTGTAACTTTATCAGCACTCATTTTATAAATCCGTGCATGCGTGGTAAATTACTATAAGTAACATAAATATGAAGTACATTATATTGGCCGTTGTCCAAGAGGAAGAAAAGTCTCATAAGTTGGGACAGAGTACAAACTAGGTAGACTAATGATCCATACTGATATAATAAATGCGAAAGTATGTCTGTGTGTCTTTCTCTGTCAGTCTGTTACCTCATCAGGCGTAAACATCACGACAAATTTAGATAATATTTGGTATGGAAATACCTAGTTGGAGTCCCGGGGTAGCATAAACTAATGTATTCCCGGAAAAACGCATAGCTCCTTCGGGAACGCGATAAACGAAGTCCACGTGGGTGAAGTTACGGACAGAAGCTTGTGTCTTATATTTCAAAAGCACAAATAATGTTTTTGACGTGAAAACGTCTTATTAAATTGATGAACGCCGGCTGCGCCCACAAAAAACATGACGCAATGTATGTCCATGGCGATGTATGTAATGGGACATATTCATCAATGTTTTCTTATGACGTTATATCACGTAAAATTATCGTCTATAATCCGACTTTATAGACAACCGATTTTTTTTATGTAAGCGAAAAGCTTCTTTGTGCTTCTGAAATTTCTGAACATCGCAAATATTTAAGGTGTCCAAGAAATGCTTTAAACTCTCGCATGTGGCCTGCGAGAAGGTGACAGTAGCAGACTAGGAAATTTTTCTTAAAGTGTGTTTAAATGAAACGATAGAAAGTTGTGAATGTAACCTACAGTTAAATTATAATTTTGAATAGAAATATATACCGCTAAATACCAGATAAATATAGTTTTACGATCTATTTAAATGCTAGTTGTAAACTATAGACTTTGCTTACCTAGCCACAGAATAAGTAATAGTAAGCTTAAATTTAGATATCCGAATAGAAATATTAAATAATTAAGAATTGTTTCTTAGAAGAAACGTAGAGTACACGCGGTGTTACAATTGATTTATAAGAGTCTCATAAATTTAAACTTACTTAATTAATGCAAATGTTTATCTTCAGAATCAGTGCAGATAACTGAGTCTATTCAATTTTAATACCGTCTGTAGGTACTACATTTAACGCAAATAAATAAATTTCATTTCAGAATAGGTATCCAATTTCACACCCACACTCTCCATCGTGAAAAAAACGTATGATTGGATATCTTGTTACCTCCTGTTCCAAAAGACTATTATAATATTTATTATATAAAGCCGACCTCAACTACTATTAGGTACTACACGTCCGACATGGCATGAAATTCAGTAATTGATTGACAGTTCGGGTCTTGTCCGATCCCCGACGTTTCCCGTTGGAAAATGTTTATTCATTTATTCATTACATCTGTAGCTTACTGATTCTGTGTGACAGTTTACTTAGTAAGTATTTATGCCGTTTTTGCCTATTGCTAAAATTGACAGTATTGAGAAAGTTACCTAATGTGTCAGGAATTACATTTTAAGGATACTTTGTTTGCTTGTTTTCTTAACCCGATACGAAAAACAAATGAGAATGCAAACCCCTATGCAGTGGCTACTATATCAGCAAAAATGCCAGTTATTTTCGAGCTAGCGAAGCTGTGAAACTATTAAAGCCAACGGCGCCGTATAAATTGATGCGCCGCATAAGGCCGACCCGATAGGTAAGCTTAACTATGTCGCTTAGAAATATGCACTATCCAACCGGCTATAAGCCATGGCTATGTTACTTCACAGCTTTGAACGAAAAATCTAATATAAAGTGCATTAACGTGACTTATAGAACTACTTAAACAGTTCAATGTCGTCCCGCAAGGTTTTATAGACGACTAGCTTATACTTATTTCCCCACATACTGGATTAATTGACGAAATTCTAAGAAAGATAATTCAATTTGTAGATAGAAAAAATAGGTACGTAAGTAATATCAATGAGGGAAAAACTCGCTCGAAAATTGACTCAGGAGCCTTTGCTTTCACGTCACATAAAACAAAAAATACGAGTCCAATATTTTTTTATTACCTGTCTGACGGACTAATTAGAATTGCGATTTCTTCACCCTGTCGTCATCCCTATTTTTATCGATCACATCGCTGTACACATTACCGAGTTAGATGCTATACCTATTTAGTACGTATATTTCCCCAAATAGACTGTTCCGAGCAACTATCGCCCGAGAACTCGACATAAGCAGCTTAAAACTTCCTCTTTGCAAGTTAAGTACAATTTCATCATCCCACTACTTGCCATAGAACTTGACTTTAATTGGCTTTGGACGGATGTTCTCTAGTATAAATACCTACTTGTAAATTGTATGTCAGCCAACCAGAGCTTAACAAATTACTGGCTACAGGAAACAGGAAATGTGACTGTTTCAAGTTATACAAACCTAAATCTGTCGTCCGCGTGGAATTATCGGTTGTAGCGTCGTAGCATTTTTTTTTCGCAGTAAAAGTAGCCTATGTGCTTCTCTGCGGCTTGAACTGTGTAAATTATAACACACCGTGAAATCTGAATCGTTCTCAAGTACTATTCAGTAGAAATTACTACTCAGTTTTAATTATTTAAACCCTTGTGGTAGCAAAGCGGTTTGACCTACCGCCTCTCATCCATAGGACAAGGGTTTCAAACCCTTCTGGTACCTTTGAGTTTAGGTACTCATGTGCGAAATTCGGGTGCGGGTTCAAATCCGGGTCGCACCTCTGAAATTATTTATGTGCGAAATTCAATTTGAATTTACCACTGAGCTTTTCGGTGATGGAAAACATCGCGAGGAAACCTGCACGCATCTGCGAAGTAATTCAAGGATGTGTGTGAAGTCCCCAATCCGCACTGGGCCCGCGTGGGGACTATAGCCCAATCCTCTCGTGATGAGAGGAGGCCTGTGCCCAGCAGTGGGCCGTAAATAGGCTGTAGTAATAGTAGTAGTGCGAAATTCATCCATCGTGAGGAAAAAATGTACGTGAAGTCTCGTAATGAGCGGAAGCCTGTGCCCAGCAGTGGAATGATAATACTGAGACTATAAGGCTACGATAGTGGCGATGGATATTATTAGTCTGGTTTCGACCTAATAAACACGACGGCTCCATACTAGGTACACGAGATTATGGCTTTTAATAGATTAAACAGGATGCTGTGCAACTTGGCTCCACCTTCCAGAGAATGTTGAACCTCCTTGAAATTCTTGCAATCTTTTGAAAGCGATGAACGGGATTTCCTGTAAGTGCATAGTGAAGTATTAAGTACGTTTTTGTTTGCTTGCACGCTTGATCATTATATTTCTAACTAACTTCTACCCGCGGCTTCGTGCGTTTGTCGTGAACTGTGCATTTTTCCAGAATGAAGTATAGGTAAAAAACTTAAGTAGTTGTACCTGTTGTATGTAGTTGTGTCCCAAAATGATATGAAAATTCGAGGAAAATTCAAATATGGAACGTCAACTTTCGTATACAGACAGGTTACTACTACATACAACAGGTGAATTACTTAAGTTTTTTACATATAGCCTAGTTATGCTCTTTTCGTGCATTAAGTATTATGTATAAAATTTAATTTTATAAAGTAAGAGTCCCCCGCCGCGTTTGTCTGTCTGTCTATTCGCGATAAACTCAAAGACTACTCAACGGATTTTCATGCGGTTTTTACTAATATCACAGCTAATATATAGGAAACTAACATTTTCTAGAGGGGTATCATGAGATAGGTTTTTAGGGGTAAAAAAAATGTTCTACTATCCGTACGAAGCAGGGGCGCGTCGCTAGTCTAAATATATAAAACTCAAAGGTGACTGACTGACTGACTGCCATAGTGATCTATCAACGCACAGCCCAAACCACTGGACGGATCGGGCTGAAATTTGGCATGGAGGTAGATGTTATGACGTAGGCATTTTGCGAAAGGATTTTGCGAAATTCCCACGGGAACGGGAAAAAAACGGGATTTTACATTTTAATATATCTGCGCATACGAAGTTGCGGGGAAAAGCTATACACGGTAGGCCAGAAAATATGGCAAATAATTAACCCACAGTATCGGCTATCGATTCTAAGTATATTGCATAGGTCTTTAACTTTTTTTGAGTTGGTAAAAAAAAAATTGTATATGATATTGGTTGTGTGAGCGACGCCTGAGTCATATACAAAATAATTTTTTTTACCAACTCAAAAAATAAATAAAGACCTATACAATATATTAGGTCCTTACATATGAAATTGGCGTTTCATATGGCAGAAATGAAAACGATTTTTTTTTATGAAACTATTTTTTTATTTAGTCAAAGTATGTACCATGGCTATCTATGCACTTTTGCCATCTCGAAGGTAGTTCATTGATTCCTTTACTAAAAAAAGTGTGTGAGCGAGAATCAATAAAATCTTTGAAGGCCGTTTGGACAGCCTCGTGAGAATTGAATTTTTTTCCTTGCATGAAGTTGTCCAAATTCCGAAAAAAATGGTAATCAGTTGGAGCAAGGTCCGGGGAGTATGGTGGGTGTCGAAGACATTCCAGTCGCAGCTCCCGTAGTTTTGCGGCCGTCAAACGTGCCGTATGTGGTCGAGCGTTGTCCTGAAGCAGCAGTGGGCTAGATCGATTGACCAGTCTGGGTTGTTTAATGGCTAGCTTTTCCATCATCGTTTGCAATTGTTGACAATACACATCAGCCGTGATTGTTTGCCCAGATCTTAAGAAACTGTAATGGATGACACCGGCACTAGTCCACCAGACACTTACCAGTACCTTTTTCTGAGTCAACTTTCGTTTCGGGCAGAATTTGGCTGGTTCACCTGGGTTCAACCATTGTGAAGAACGTTTCCGGTTGTCGTACAAGATCCATTTTTCATCACAAGTAACGATACGATTCAAAATGCCTTCATTATTGTGCCGGTTGAGAAGTGAAACGCAACACTCGACGCGTGTTTCTTTGTTTGCGTCGCTCAATTCATGCGGTACCCATTTTTCAAGTTTTTTCACTTTTCCAATTTGTTTCAAGTGAATCAAAATGGTTTTATCACTCACACCGAAGCCTGCCGCTAACTCTGACGTGGTTTGCGATGGATCTGCTTCCACAATTGCTTTTAATTCTTCGTTATCAACTTGTGTCTCCGGCCGTCCACGAGGCTTGTTCTGTAGGTCAAAATTTCCAGAACGGAAACGTTGGAACCAATAACGTACCGTATTTTCTTTTGCAGTAGCTTCCCCATACGCATTGTTAATCCTACGAGCCGTTTCTGCAGCACTAGTGCCGAGGTGAAACTCATATTCGTAAATATAGCGATATTTTAAGTTCTCCATATTGTGAACAGAACGATGTGAAAGAAAAACAAATGACGCGATAACAAATAAATTTCGTAATTCGAACACAGAAATACATGGTCTTAAATTTGAAATAAATTTGAATTTGGAATTCCTAGCCGAACGCCACATATTTTGAATCAAAGTTGCCAGTTCGCCAAACGCCAATTTCATATGTAAGGACCTAATACTTAGAATCGATAGCCGATATTGTGGGTTAATTATTTGCCATATTTTCTGACCCACCGTGTATAGTATATGTATAGTATAGTATAGTATAGTATAAGATGTAGGGTGAGGTGTGTAACTCAAACTGCTCGGCATGGATGCTCGTCGAGGGGCGAGTTTACCCCCAGTCAGCCGCCCATTACTCGCGGATAGGGGTGCGAAAATGCGCCTACTGACTAATTCGGCCAAAGAAAATGTACTGCGTGTGCAGTTTTTAGGTCTTGAAAACTGAACACGTCTGAAATCTGAATTTACGGAATTCGTTAAAAACTGTTAATAAAAAAACCGGCCAAGTGCGAGTCGGACTCGCGCACCGAGGGTTCCGTACAAACCTGTAAGGTTTACAAAGTTCGTTCTTTACGACAATCGAGTCATAACTATGGTATTTTTATTGCAAAATGAAATTCATAACATTACAATGGGCAAAGATGGAGTAGCATAAATTTAAGACAAAGATCTTAAAAAATATATATTTTGTAATGTAACAAAAAATTTAAGGTTTTCGGAATTTTTCCTTTATGTGTGCTATAAAACGTTGCTTCATGCCAAATTTCAAGATTCTAGGTCGACTGGAAGTACCCTTTAGGTTTTGATTCCCTTGCGAGTACTTGCGAGTTTCAAAATATGCAGCTTAAATTGCTGTTTCTTTTGATTGCGTTGACATAGAAGTTTGATTTTGTTACAGCTTAAAGGTATTATAGACCTGAGTATTTGGTATGAATTTCAATTTAATACCTCTACGCGTTTATGAGGAAATGGGTAGTAAGGTTAAAATTATTAAAAAAAAATATACTATGTGATATAACTAAAAATTTATGGTTTTCGTAATTTTTCCTTTATCTATGCTATAAGACGTTGCTTCGTACCAAATTTCAAGATTCTGAGTTCACGGGAAGCACCCTGTAGGTTTTGATTCCCTTGCAAGTGTCGAAAATTTGCGGCATAAACGGCTGTATCTTTTGATTGCGTTGGCTTAGAAGTTTGATTTTTTCACAGCTTCAAGGGACAGTAGACCTGAGTAATTGATATAAATTTCAGCTTCATACCTCCACGCGTTCCTGAGAAAAAGGGTCTTGACAGACGGACGGACGGACGGACAGACGGACAACAAAGTGATCCTATGAGGGTTCCGTTTTTTCCTTTTGAGGTACGGAACCCTAAAAAAGATTTAATGGGAATATCGAGGTAAAACTAGTAAGTAAGTCCAATCTGTACATACTTAAGGGAAGGAAGGGAAAGGATGTCACTAACAAAAATGAACACTATTGGCGAAATTATTAGGTAGTTTTTCAGAAAATGTATAGCTACTTACTTAAAGCAAGTTTGGTTTGAGTGACTACTTTTAATGACAAACCGTCGAATAGAAAATAATATTCTATACACAAACAATCATCTACTATATAAAAATAAGTCGGGTTTTCCTCCCTGACGCTATAACTCCAGAACGCACGAACCGATTTCCACGGTTTTGCATTCGTTGGAAAGGTCTCGGGCTCCGTGAGGTTTAAGGCGGTACGAAGTCCGCAGGGTCAGCTAGTCTACTATATAAAAATAAGTCGGGTTTTCCTTCCTGACGCTATAACTCCAGAACGCACGAACCGATTTCCACGGTTTTGCATTCGTTGGAAAGGTCTCGGGCTCCGTGAGGTTCAAGGCGGTACGAAGTCCGCAGGGTCAGCTAGTCTACTATATAAAAATAAGTCGGGTTTTCCTTCCTGACGTTATACCTCCAGAACGCACGAACCGATTTCCACGGTTTTGCATTCGTTGGAAAGGTCTCGCTCGGGCTCCGTGAGGTTTACTAAGGCGGTACGAGGTCCGCGGGGTCAGCTAGTTTAATATAAAATAGTTTGGAAACTCGGCAAACTTCGACGGGGGTGGCGGGATGAACTCAAAACCTTTATCAGCTTACCTTTAAAAAATCAAAATGTATTGCCCTACGTGTATCTTCTAAATAATTGAAAAGAAAACTAAATACCTATTATTCCAACTGAGCACAGCGTTCGTTAAACTTTGGAGAAAATTGCATGAAAACGTGTACGGAATGTCAGCACAACTGCCATATCTTAACGATGACGAGTCCATCAATTTACTTGATGCACCAGGCTAAATCTTTTGACCGAAGCGTAGTTTTCGGCTAACAGTCAGCCCGAGCTCTAGGGTAGGATGTTTGCTGCGCCCTCTAATGGTCACAGTGAACTTGCAATATATTACTTGACCAGCTTTTATTGCCCGACGAGATTATTTAAACGGTCGGGGAGAGAGCAATAACTCGACTCGAGCACTCGAAATACTCGGTGTCTTCGTAACTAGATGTTAGGCTATAAGTAATTTTAATCTTGAAAGATTTAAATGGCTGGAGAGGAGAATTAGATACGCCTTTATGTTAAGGTTGATGTAACGATGTGGTTAGATAAAGGAGATGATGATCCCTTGTTTACTCCCTTCTTCTTGTTAATGAGTCCCGAAACCCTCGCCCACGACGCCGTAGGAGGGTATTATTTACTTAATTATGACAAAGATTAAGCGTAATTTTGTTAATATAATTAAAACTGTTTAGTTATCCATATTAATATTATAAATGCGAAAGTAGCTCTGTCTGTCTGTCTGTCTGTCTGTTACCTCTTCACGCTTCAACCGCTGGACCGATTGAGATGAAATTTGGCATGGAGATAGTTGGTGTCCCGGGATAGGACATAGGCTACTTTTTATCCCGGAATAACGCATAGTTCCCGCGGGAACGCGATAACCCAATTCCACGCGGCCGAAGTCGAAGTTAAATAAAACATTCACCAACATCATAAAAACCGGGCCGAATTAAGCATGGTACCTATTTTCATGAATACACTCTCAAACTATTAATATCCAAATGTTATACCAACTTGCTTTTTTTTTACCTACAGTACTAATTAACTGGAATTTACATAAAATAATTACTTCAATCAAAATAAATGGACACGTCAAAAAGTTGCCGATGAAGTTGTTAATATTTTACGTAAGTTTACTAATCTAAAGTTAAAATTATTACCTCGAGCAGATTCCAATTCTCCAAGATAAATATTTAATTATTACTTCTTGGAAAATCTTATTCTGCTTGTAAACCAATGGAATTTCAATTAAACTTATAGATACTTCTCTACTATTCTATCTGTGGCTATATTTGTTAAGTTAATGTGATATTTAGTGGGTATTTTTACTGGTTACTATTTATTAACTTTCATAATGTTACCAGTATTCTTCTAATTAAAGTTATACCTAATTTAAAATCAGTACCTACCAACATACAATACACTAGAGGTTCAATCTATCGTCTCTCATTCATAAGGCTGGGATTCGATCCCGGCTTTGCACCTCTATGTTTACAAATGAGCGATATATAATTTGAATTAAGAATGTTGTTTGAAATTAAACACATTTGTTGTTATTGTTTTTGGAATTTGTAATTGTATTTTTTAATCTTTACAGCGTAGCCATGCATTCCTACTCAATCGAAATTAAAGTTTTCCAGTTCCACTAAATGTTCCACAAACTCCTAATTATGCTTTCCGTAATAAGCAAAAATAAACAATCTTGTAGGTGTTCTTAAAATACCGAGTACTGTTTGGAATACTTTCAAACCCTTTTAATTCTTACTCGAATTAGAATAACTTTCTAGAATACATGGTAAGTCCATTATAGGCGACAGCGCTTCTTTCCCGACACCCACTTGCGGCTTCGAGAACATTTAAGGACTTTGTTTTCTTCGGAAATCACTTCTGGCTTACTATGTGGAGTTTTCATAGAGCATTTTGCGTTCCCACTATCCTTATTTATTGCACTTTAGTTACTTTATTGTTAAAATACTTTAGTATTTAATACATAAAAAGGTAAGTACCTAAACCGCAATATGAAATATAAGCACACAGTAGTGCGTTAGGAAAAGTTCCGACATGAAGCACGCACAGCGTTCTTATAATTATGATAAAATATCACACGAAACATATCAGCGTGTTTCCCCCTTATATAACCTACTATCTCCTGCCCACGACTTCGTCCGCGTGAAATTAGTTCGAGCGTTTCCATCATTACATTAAAAAGTAGTCCTTTCCCATCTCAACTTTAATCAAACCAAATTTCATTAAAATTGGTAAAAAGGGTTTAGCCGTAAAACAGACAGATAGATCGAGTTACTTATAGACGGGGAGATACTGACAGAAAATTCCGAACCATTTGTACCATAATCACGTAATGACGAAAAGGAAAATCATGGTCATAGCGCCAGTATCGGCAGCCCAAGCGCGTGAGCGTTAATCGAACGTGTCAGATAAATTACGAAAGTCGAACGATTTGTAGGTACCACAAAAAATCTTGGATTTTCCGATAGTCGATGAAAAACGAAGTCGGCGGTAATGTTAAACTTCTCCGGCGCGGCCTACATCCCGCCATACCGACGAAAACACGTTAATTAAAAACCAAAAATTGAACCATTTGTTCGAGGCTAATTTTACACAGCTAATTTCACGAAAATCACCATGCTATACTTTTCCTACGGAGCCAAATGGCGGCCATACCTCTCCAAAGGAGTATTTTTCATTTATTTTGCGCTCACGCGATTGGGCCACCGGTACAGGCGCTGTGACCATGATTTTTCTTTTTCGTCGTTACGTAATTATACACCTGTAGAGTCGCCAGCCTGGTACAAATGGTTCGGAATTCTCTGTCAGTATCTCCCGGTCTACTATTATACCTTAGCTACGCCTACTGCTTTCATGGGTTCTAAATTATAAAGTAGTACCTATTTAACTTTATGTTTTTAATTTACTGCCGTTTAAGACAAATACAATGTGATCATAAAAAAGAAGTTTTGTTTTGTTTTCGATCTCTACAATTTTGTTAATTTTCGTTATTCAATTTTAAATATAAATGTGTAAGGCATTACTAATATAACACCAATAATTATAACACACATAGACGAGCTGCGCACCTGAGCACTACAAAAAAAAAAAATCTTAAAAAGGTGGACCCACATCTGCTAACTAAGTATATATTTTTAAGTTACTGAAATATATTTTTTTAATTAGAGCATTCGTAATTTTGGACCACTGCATTAGCCAGAAGCAAGTTTCATTTCCTCATTAAGTTATGGAGATAATATTAATGGGCTGCAGCGTGCAGATGAACTTAATAAGTAGATGTTATCGGGCCCTTAAAAAGCCGTGGTGGCCTAGTGATTCGACCTACCGCCTCTCATGCAGAGGGTCGGGGTTTCGATTCCGGCTCGCACCTCTAAGTTTACTTATGTGCGAAATTCATTTTGGATTAACCACTGAGCTTTTCGGTGAAGGAAAACATCGCGAGGAAACCTGCACGCATCTGCGAAGTACCTAATTCAAAGATGTGTGTGATGTCCCCAATCCGCACCGGGCTCGCGTGGGGACTATAGCCCGAACCCTCTCGTGATGAGAGGAGACCTGTGCCCAGCAGTGGGACGCAAATAGGCTGTAGTAGTAGAGTAAAATATTAGTACCAGAGCGACCAAAACGGTGACGAAAAAAGATTTTTCTCAGTTTATTCCAAATTTCATCTAAATCATTAGAGCCGTTTCTGATATCGCTTGCATAAACAAAATAAATATAGGCAGCTAGCTCGTTTTAAGTATAGCATAGACATAAATAATACTTCGTATGGACCCGGCCTAACGTAGATACATGTCATGTTTCCCCACTTCATTGGTGTCCAATCCAAAGTTAAACTTATATCGTGACACTAAAGCTGGGTCACATTTTTTCAACAACGAGACGAGTTTTTAGATACTGAGAAACAGTTTCGAAAAAAGTTTTTTTAAAAACGCTTATTGTCACGCACGCTCGGTGACAGAACTTTGGATTGGACACCGTGGAAGTGGGGACATATTACGTGTACGTCAGACCCGGTCTATATTATTTACGTCTATGAAGTATAGACAAAATTGAGTTATTTAGATCGCGCGGCCGGCGTAAATCGAGGACCGTCACTGTAGCAATTGTTTCGAAAATTCAAATATTATTATTTACCGCGTTCCGACGAGGGATGACTGAGATGACAAAGTAAACGAGCTATTTGCGAAGAGCACCATTAACCGAGTTCGGAACACGAATCAGGGAACAAGCAGCTTTTAACGACGCCCGCCGGCGAAACCTTGAGAATTTTCCTTTGAAAGCTGTTGAATGCCGATGTTTTAAAAGGTTTCGAGCGAAACCAAACAACTGCGCCAGAATCATTGCAAGACTCTTTACGTGACGCCTTCTAACGGTTTATTGTTTGATTTTTCTTCCGAATTATTGTAGATAAATACCAACGTTTCCATCGAGATTGATAAGATTACCTTTGTTTTATAAACATACAATACCAGCGAAGGCGGATAGACATTACAAAACGCTGAACCATCCATCTCATTAAAAATACTTAGTTATAATGATGATTTTAATTATATGCTCGTGTATAGATACTATACATATACTTTAAAATATTATTTTAATAATATAATCTCTAGGAATTTCTGTGACGAAGGAAACTCATCAGGCACAGAAAATGTCGCACCATCCCGTTTTTTATTTTAATAACTGTCAGATTCCGCCATATCTTTTTAAAATATGAAGGTGAAAGGAATTTTAATCGTTATTTATAACCATAATTACCTAATTAATAACGACTTGGCAAGTATCTCTTACATCTTACACAGTTTTATTATACAGGTAAAAGTAAAAACCTCCTGAATTCTCCAATTTATCCAAATGTTTTTATAATGACTTCAAATTACAGTAAAATAATTGAAGCAGTCGTAGCGCAGTAATTTGATGAAGAAACAATAGAGTAAAAACTTCAAATATGGACTACCTTATTTATACACGTCACTAACAGGATCCGAAAGCAAAAAAATAAATAAAGACTAATGAGTCTATAAATATCACTTTTTTTCACTTATTTATCCACTTTGAAACAGTTATTTTGAGAAAATAACTTTTATTTAAGATAATATCAACTCTCTGCTGAAGTTTACCTCTCTGTATGCTACTGGGGAAATAAAGATGCACCATATTTTGTAATATGTTTTAGGAAAGTTTTACTTTTAATTTATTTCATGTACCTTCTGTGAATACAGTGAAAGACTGATATTTTTTTTTTGCTGCTTTATTTTCGAGATACTTTTCTAATTAGATTTTTTTGGACTTTGTGTGTTCAGATGGATGGACGGTCTACTTTCTTTGAAAAGCTCTCAGATTATATGTGAGAATGAGCGGATAAAGGTACCTAATAGGTATATATGTGCGTCGGCGGGCGGGCACGATCTCCTAAAATAGACACGTTATTCCATACAGTCATTCGGCAGGGAAGCGGTAGTGTGAACCCTAAATGAGCGTCATCTCCCTGAGTGGATCACGTACACTGTATCAATTTGCGGAGACGTGAGCGAGGTGGCAATAGACGCCGTTTGCCTCAAATTAGGCCGTATTCTTCGCAGCGCGGTTAACGATAGCCACTTAATTGAATTCAAGGCCTTATTATTTCTGATTACGCTCTTGTTTTGCCAGTATTGGCTGGCCACTCTGGTCAGGCCTTTGCGTGATTCTTGTGACGAGGGTAGTGGGCGTCGGGTGGTTTTACTGCGTTTTATTTGGGCATTTTTAGAGTATTTCTCGAAACAGTTGAAAAAGATCCACCTATCAAGTTAGTGATAGAATGAAAACTTCACTTCATACACGTAGACCTAGATAGGTAGGCTAGGTTAAGAAAATAGTAATATAATACTATTTGTAAGGATTGGTTGCAGGGATACCTTTTATTAAGTAGTAGGTATAGTAGTAAAAACAATGCCTGAAATGTTTTATTCGTGTATCACTTCAGAAGGGTTACACCTGCAGTGAGAAAAGCCTTTATTCCTCGTTAGTAACACCCGTTCAAAAACGTGGTTGGCGGCGGATAGTATTTAGTATTTTTTTCAAGAGAAAAAAATAGTAATAAGGTTTGGTTAAACAGGTTTGACTTGTATTAGACATGTTCGACAATTTTTTTAACTCAAATCTACTAAAAAATTGTAAATAGGTATACTAAATGAAACTATAACTTTACATTTATGATTTCGATGGAAAAGAAGAAGTTTACAGGATTTATAAGATTCGATCGAAATATTCGTGAACTCAAGAATCGGAACGAGCTCAAATCTCTCGAGTAACAGATAACCGACTCCCAACTCGGTTGATACAAAGTTTTAATGCTTTAATAGCGTAATGATTCAAACGGAATGGTCACGTTCCACGTAGACATTGCCATCCATAAACATAAATTCACATTAATAAATTTCACGTTTGTTTTGTTCCTCGACGTTTATCAAGCGGTTACATCTTCAATATGTGGAGTTGCTAATATTAATGTTGTAATTACCGCGAGATGGCGCTGCAGTTGCCGCCTTAATGTGAATATTTGGCTAAACGAGGTGGCAATTAATATCGCTTTCTGACGTCTCTCACATTAATTTGGCTTAACAATACAAAGTTGGCATTTTGCGTAAGGAAATGGCCTAGTATATGCATCGTGTTTGTATTGTGGAAGCTGTATTTCGATTCTTATTAAGTTATTCTACGAAAGATATTTGACACAGCCGGTGACACTTTGATATTTCTTACTCAAAGATAGGTAAGGGTAAGGTACCTACTAAGTTTGTTGTGTAAATTGTAAAAACAAATCGCGTTCCACACAAGTGTTTACATGTACAAGGTGCGTTCGCATCTCCTCAAGCTTCAGTAGCCTGCCAAGAAGGCAGTGAAAAAAATTGGAAAAATAAAACACACTTGATATTTTTTGGACTTACCTACACGGAACACGGTTTAAGTTGAAAAAAAAGTCGAACCAGCACTGTGCAAGGACTTACTTACCTTCTAAATACTTACTTAAGTACATTTATATTTTTTTGCAACTTATACTAACTTTAATTTGTTTACCATTAAAAAACCCTTTCTGCCCCCAGTGACAAGGGTCCAAAGGCGTAGGTATTTATCATGTGTATGTATTAAATCAAATAAAGCCGACCCTAAAGGTTTGTTTTGCATAAACTTTGACTGTTATTAAAACGTTGAACCGTTATTCCATTTGTCGTAGGTATAGACAAATGGAATAACGGTTCAACGTTTATTATAATTATAATAGTACCTACATTTTGATGCAAGTGCGAAAAGTTTGTCATTTTAAGACGAGTACCTAGTTATGTTGACGCGAGCGAAAGCGAGCGTTAACATTAGGGACGAGTGAAAATGACAATTTCGCACGGGTACCTATCAAACGACATTTTTTAATACATTTGCGAAAAAATATAAAAAAAGTAACAAACGAACAGGATGAAGTTCAAAAAACTATACGCACTAGTTCGTAAAAAACAACTTTAGGCACGCTCACTAGCTGTCATAAAACAAAGAGCGCTCGTTCGGAAATAACGAACTCTTGGCACGTTGAACAGGTATCGAAATGTTTACTTTTTGAACTTTTTTTTATTAAAGAGGGTGTTATTCCGGAAATCTCCCAGACAGGCGGCTTGCTGCGCCTAGAGCCCTCGTGCCTCGTGACAAGAAACCGGGCTATATTCTAAGTCTTAAAATAGGGATATATAGGATCACTCACGCGTCGCGTGAGCTTTAAGCAGCTAGGTTTAAAGTTCAACTTGACGAGTGAGCGATCCTATAGCGCACAGGGAGATCCCTATTTAAGTTTGTTTGTTTACTTCGATACACGCTAAGCGACTGGCTAAGTAGTTTCTTGCTAGGCTCTAGGACTCTAGGCGCTAAGCAAGCCGCCCGTGTGTGCTGTGCGGACGTAGCATTACTATATTAAGTGAATTTATTCATGTGTTTTCTTAGGATGTACTTATAGTGCTCGTATCTATACAATATTTATCGCACGACACAACTTAGAAGGCGCGCGGATTAAGCAATAACAGACTAAGCGCTTCGCCGCGCGGCTTCTAAGTTGTGTCATGCTATACTTACCTATTAGTATAACGATTGGACACCTTGCATAATTAAGTAAGTACGAGTACTTGCACATAAATTCATACCTAAGTACCAAAGTCATTGTGGGTTTCGGATTTCAGATAAGGTACCTAGTAGGTTCGTATATTTAATCTTAAATAAGTGTTTTCAAAAATTATGGTTACCTTCTAACTCCATCATCAGATCAGCTCCACGTCATCATAATATTGCATTGTCACGCGATTTACATATTCGTGCAAAATTTCAGCTCATTCGGAAATCGGAACGTGGGTCAAATTTAACTTGCAAGATTCCATTACATAGACATACAGGTCGACCTAATAAAAGCGTGTTAAAAATCCTAAAAAGAAAGATTATTTTGACTGTTTAATTTAAAACAAACTTACTGTTCCATATTACGTACCATTTGTTATAGGTATGTAGACGTGGGAAAATTACTTACTTTAGGAAAATTGTTACCAATTCAGGTTCTGCTATTGAGGTACCTACCTGGTACATGCTGGTACACGGATAGAATTAGGTAAGTACCTACTATCGCATTTATAATATCGCAATCTCTATGGATAGGAATTGCGAATCTTACTGCGTTCCGTAGTAAATCCTCCTGGCTTAGAAATAAGATTCTACAAGCAGTTTTTCCTCCCGGGGCAGTTGGGTTACGAGCATCACGTCCTGAGCATGGGGACTAATCCACCTCGCAAATTGTTGTAATTTCCGGGGAAAGCGGCGTACAGAGAAACGTTGTTTTTTTCATAAGTCTATGACAACAGAGATATAAGGGTTACATTATGGTTACATTGGCAATTTCCGCGGCGCGTTCACCTCGCGGTGCTAGCAATATCCGCTCAACGGAGCCCATGCCATTCTAATAATGCTCGTAAGTCTTAAAACATATTATTCTGTAAGCTATAATAAACTATCTACTAGCAGTTCAGATTTCAGAGCAGGAATAATTGGCAAACGTATACCTAACTAAAAACTACATACTAAAATTATTCTTTAATAATCTACGTTGCATATAGGTAGGTAGATAAAACTACAAAAGTAAATGTTGTGAAAGAACATTCCTTTATTCGTTATTTTTATTATGTTTGCAAAACCAAGTTATTCAAATTTTTTTGATCCCAAACTAGGAAACGCGTAGGCAAAAAAAGGCGCCGATATTATAATTTATACAATTTATTTGAGATGGCACAAAACTGGTCGGAATTTTTAAAGCACTAGGGATGGAGTACCATGGATGCGTCTGTGCTAAATGGATCAAAGTTGAAATTAAATGAAAATAAAATTCATTCATTTCATTTTATTTTCAAATGGATAAATTCTTGGAAGAATCAAGAAGTTTTTATTGAATATCGATAATTTGTAAACCACTCAACCTATCTTTAAACCTTTAGCTAAAAACATTTTAGATTAACTAAGCTACGTAACAAAAAAAAACTTAATCAAAATCGGTCCATCCATTGCGATGCCACGTCACCTGGACGTGCGTTTAACCTGGTGACGTTAAAGCGACAATAATATTATGATGAAGATGTCAAAGAGACAAGGGATCATAAACTTTTTAAGCCCGACTTGTACTAACGCCGCTAACCTCGGGTTAGCCTCTAACTTGAGTTAAGTTGATACATCTAAGTTAGATGATCTAACAAATAATTAAGAGCCTAACCCGAGGTTAGCGGCTTGGTGCAAGTGGGCGTAAGTTGACTAACTAATATAATGTACCTAATCAATCCGTATAACCTATACGTAGAGTACCTATCCAATAATAGGGATGACGACAACTTTTTTTCCTTAGTTTATCAGGAAGATTATTGAAAAGTATTGGACAGGTATTTTTTCTTTTTTCACGTAATCAAACTTATACGGAGATATATTGAGTTGAAATGTCGCGTGACGTCACGGTTAGGTACGATTTATACCTAACGGTGACGTAGTTAGCCCCCACTCTCCAACTTTAATGCGTTTTAACTTAGTCATTCTTTGTTAATTTGATAAAACAAAAAATACGTGTCTTATATTAGGGTTCCGAAGTCCACAAGGAACCCTTATAGTTTCGCCATGTCCGTCCGTCTGTCCGCACTATTGCTCGGAGATGCTTAGGTCTAGAGAGCTGTAATTTGGCATGAATATGCATATTAGTTACGCTGACAAAGTGGTACAATAAAATTTTGAAATATATTTTTTTATAGGGTCCCTCCCCTACTCGTAAAGTGGGGATGTATTTTTTTTTTCTTGCGTACCCCATGGTGTGGCATATCGTTGAATAGGTCTTAAAAAAATATTGTGGGTTTGTTAAAACCATTTTTTGATTAAATGATGCGTTTGTGAAATATTAAGCTTTAAAGTGCTATTTTTTGTTAGAGTCACGTGTCCCCCCCCCCTGCCAGCTAAATGGTGGTATTTGGATGGCTGAAAAAAATCACGGTTGTGGCATATATAACGTAGTTGAAAGGAAAACTATCAGAGCTAAGTAGGCTGTACAAACTTACGAGTAATAGTCGACCAACTTATAATGATGATTTTTCTCGAGCGGCAGGGGCGTCGGGCGGGCACGTCATACCACAGGCTAGCTAGATGCTAATAAGTCTTAGAAAGGTACTGTGGGCATCCTCAACTTCGGAACCCTATAATTTGCGCGTGGCCCGACACGCACTTGGCCGGTTTTTTTTTTTATTACCTGACTGACGGACTAATTAGAGTTTCGATTTCTTCACCCCGTCGTCATCCCTATTGTCAGTATCAGAAACAGAATTTTATTGGAGAACTGTCTACACATTCGGTAAAATACGTGTTAACAAAACAAATAATAAATTTTGTAATCTACACTGTACAAATTCAAAACATTTAACAAACTTTTAGTAATCACGCTATTCTGCCTAGATGGGTGTTTGTTTTGGGATTTGTTTCCATGTAATAAAATGGATAGAATGGAAATTAAACCTTTTTTTTTTCAAGTTAGCTCACAAGAGGATTAACAATAAAATTAACAATCTGTCGATTACAGACAAGGAGAAAGGTGTCGGTTTTGTTACCTACGCTTCGTTTCCTAAGCAAAAGCTTTGTTTGAAAAGGTATTTCTGATTGTGAAATGTGAAGACGCAGTTTATTCCGCACAAATTGAGTATGAAAGCATTGTTAGGTCGAATCTGCCAGTAAAGGCTCTGAATCCTAATAGACAACGAGCCAACCCTGTGCGATTGAACTTAAAATCAACGTTCCTATTTTAATGCGCAGTGGCGGCCAACGTTTGCGAATTAATTAAAAGCAGGGGCGCTCATTTGTAGTTTTAGTTTGCGCATTGCGATGAACTTTAGAATCCCCGACCTCATTTGGCCTGCGGTGAGTTCTCATTGCATATTACGTTCAATCTTTGTTCTTTAGTATTGTTTTGATTTTACCTTACCTTATGAAAAGGCCATCATAGAGTGGCTTCCGGGAGCTTCCTGGATCGATAATAAGTAGAGAACTTTTGGCTGAAATTACGTGATCTAATCTTGTGCATGTTGTAATAAATTAAGAATATTTTTTTTTGGACACAAACCAAACATGCGATCAACAGTTAAGTCCAAGTTAGTATAACAGATAAATGGTAGGTACCTATTTAAATTTAAAACAATATACATAATTAGGTATGCTTGTTAATTACGTTGGTATACTTGCAAGAATACTTGGGGTACTAACAACACCGTAATGTAGTTTATGTAGTTGAAAATCACCATACTAATTGTCGGCATAGAATAATGATTTTTGACACATTTCCAGCGGCGGCCAAGACGGCAATGAGGTCTCGGACGGCCTAATAAGCCTTCACAAATTGCCAGCCTCCCCAACTTTGCTCCTGACACCATTTCTTAAAACTTGCTTACTTACTGCAAATTGGCTGCAGAGCACAGCAGGGTGCTGTTTAAAGGCAATAATAATAACACTCAATATGAATTGCTACCGACGTAACGGGTTGCTTTACCTTAACAAAGTTGCGGAAAGGGACGTTAGGGTGCGATGTTGCGTAGTAGTTTTTAGAGTCCAGTGTTGGCTAACAAGATTAGGTAGGTACTTTGGCCGTGTAACAAGAATACTTTGGACACAATTATACCTACCGTTCTAGTAATCTATGTTAATCGCGCGCCTTAAGCCAATCTTTATCACTGGTGATCTCAAAAGACAACTGGGTCGCTACGCGACGGCGACACGATTTTAAAAACTAAAGAAAAAGGCTAAAGCTTTCTAGGAAGGTGGCGGCACGTTGACCAGTCGCCAACACATATCTTAGATGAAAATACGCTTGATAATTAAATTTATCATAGGTACCATTGGGTGCGTTCTGAATCGCGCTCACAGCGCTTTGAGCGCTTTTCGGGACACTTTGTGAGCGCGCTCACAGCGCTCAGGGAATTGATGACGTCAACGATCGACGCTCACGGTTCTCACGCTGCGGGGCATGGGCGCTGTGAGCGTAAACATGTCATTTTTATCTATACATATGAGAGATGATTCCCAAATAAAAAAAAGTTTCATATAACCAAGTCCTACGGGACAGAGAAGAGATTGTGCACTCATAAGACTTACACAAACGACTTAATAAGAGAGAGAGAGAGAGAGAGAGAGAAATCTACCTATCCCGCGTTTCTCGTACTTATTTCATAGAGAGGTGAATTTACACTCGAAGTGTATAAAACTGATTTAGAAGTGTTTAGTCGGGGCTCGTAGTTCGTAGTCATATCTAACGATGTAACAATAATCAAACGAGAAAGAGTTTTGGAAATGTGTTAACGTGAGTACAGATTCGACGCTTTAGACTTTTTTAATAATTTTTGGCCACTGACATTCCGTGTGTACCTACAATGCTTCAATTGATTTTTTTAAAGGCCTAAAAGTTAACGTGATGTCAGCAATGATCCAAAGCGCAACTAGTTTCGCTTAGTTTGGTACCTGCTTATTGCGCGGGACGCGGCAATCGTCTCGAGTAGTTGCGAAACTTCAGCACTTCGGGCAACTATGCTGGCTGCAGTATCCGCCGCACTGATGCAAGTCATAAGTACATTCTGGAAGGTATTAAACCGGGCTAAGACATTTGTAGGCACTTTATCCTTGTTGGTTTATAATACTTAATTGAAAATTTTTAAACGACCGTTGCGATTGTTGGTGCCCCATTAAATACTTAATTTTGAAACCGCTGAACTTCTTCGTTCATAAAACACTTGATTAACTCATCTTATCGGCAGATAAAACTTATTCTTCGAATAGTCGAATGCAAATAATTGTGTGAGGACTATTCGAAGAATAAATTTTATCTTAGGATTGAAAAATCAGCCCTTAATCAAACAAAAAAATAAATCAAAATCAGTTTTTCCGTTCAAATGGTTCCCACACACTTTAAATTAAACGCTTAATAGGTACCCTCTTTTTTGTGTAGGCGGTTAAAGACGCACTCGTGATGCCAAACTGCCTACATGATATGATACTATTACTAGACTCTACTCAATCCAAGAACAGTAATAAATACATATAGATTTGAAATTGTATACTTATTATGTTTCACTATATCTGATCTAACAACTAGATATAGATAATAACAATCGACGGTTGTAAAATTATATCTAAACTTGAATCGTTAAGAAACATACATGTGCGAGTCCGCTTCGCTATTCGCATGTGTACTTATATGTCTTCACAATTTGATATTTCAATTGACTTCTATACGATATCGATATACTTATCAATTTGCAACTCAACAATTGCAGCGTATCCCACACAAAGATTCCATCGAAAGGAAATCCAACAATTGTTTGCTGATGCCCGCAGCTGTAACAGCTTTCAGTAAAACTCAAGAGCTCCCAGATAGTTTGCCAGTTCAAAGTTATGAATAACTTAAAATTAGCGAACCGGTAAAAGTTTACTGGTCTAGTTTTATACGATTTCATCTCAACTGCCAAAGTTAGAACTTACGAACACATTTACCGAGCGTGCAGAAAACCTGCTGTCGATTATATCTTCTTACGGCTAGGTCATTTAGGTTATTTCCTTCCCAGGACACTTGTTCAAGCTGTGGAATGAGCTTTCTGTTGAGGCGTGTTCAATCGAGTAGCTCCAGCATGATGTTACTTATTCAAGAAGGGAGTAAGTAGCTAAAAAGGTTTCTATAGGGTCGGCAACGCTCGAGCGATTTCTCTGGGCGTTGCAAGCGCCCATTGGTGACGGTGACCTCTTAACATTAGGAGGGGCGTTTGCTTGTATGCCACCATCAGCAGCGGCATTACGTTTGGCTAACCGTTTGTTATACGGATTAACAACTGTCAAAGGGCGAGGTGCGTGAAGTAGTTTTTCTACACGAACTTCAACCTTATGCGCGCTATTCGTATTGAAAAACTAACCTAACCCCGGGTAATCATATTGTTAATCAGAGTAGTTGACTGTATGATGGAGACAAGTAATATAGGTGAAAAATAATATATTTACATAAAATCAATTTATTTTTTATAATAAGACGCACTTCACACATACGTATACCTAGATAACAACTGGGTCGCTACGCGACGGCGACAGAATTTTAAAAACTAAAGAAAAAGGCTAAGGCTTTCTAGGAAGGAGGCGGCACGTTGACCAGTCGCCAACACATATCTTAGATGAAAATACGCTCGATAATTAAATTTATCATAGGTACCATTGAGTGCGTTCCGAATCGCGCTCACAGCGCTTCGAGCGCTTTTCAGGACACTTTGTGAGCGCGCTCACAGCGCTCAGGGAATTGATGACGTCAACGTTCGACGCTCACAGTGTTCACGCTGCGGGGCATGGGCGCTGTGAGCTTAAACGTCAAAATGGCATTTATCTATACACTTAACAGGACATGATTCCCTAATTTTAAAAAAGTTTGTCAGTTACAGTTGGCGCTGTGAGTGTGCTTATGATCGTTCCGAATCAAAAACGCGCTCACGCGGTCGTGAGCGTGACAATCGATTCGGGAAATCGGGACACTTATGAGCGTTATGAAAGCTGTGAGCGCTTTGAGCGCATTACGGAACGCACCCATTACGGCGTATTTTCGTGATAGGATGTACAGATCAGTAAGCGGGCAAACAATTTAAGAGTGCAGACGTATTGGGCCGGGCCTCCGGGGAAATTTGCAGCGAACCGACACCAGATCTCATATTTCTGCATTACGAATCGTCGTGTTGCGGATAAATAAATACCTTCTTAGTAATAGTGTATGTATACCTACATAGTTATAGGTATGATATCGGTTGCGTAGAGAAAGTTAGGAATATGAAACTGTTAGGTACCTACAGAGATGTTAGAGAGGAAAAGTAACCAATTTATATTCATAGAATATATTAGGTTAGGTATCTATTGTTGTCTTAAGTATGTACCTTTTGTCTAAAGTATGTGCATAATGTATTTTTTAAAGTAAAAAATTTAGATTAAATCTACAATACAATACAATATACTTTATTGAACACCACACAATCAAGGAACAGTAGACATTATGTAATTACACAAAAAGGTATGGCACTACTTTATGGTATGGTATCTACTTTATTTTAATTGCATGATTTTATTTCAAGTTGTTCATTTGAACGGCGATGTACGCCGTAAAACGTGCCAATTGCAAAATAAAAGTATTAAGTACAGTACGAGTACAATTTTAATTGATTTTAGCCTCGAGCATAAAAACACAATAAAGTTCCGCTTTATTGGGTTCAGTAATACTTACTCGTAAAATATTTCATTTTAATTCAGTTCTTGCGACATGTGCCGGCTGTACACACCCGACAGCCCCTTATTAAAAAAAGTAATACTAAAGAGATATCAATAATTAAATTAAAAATATTATCTCTTTATATTATACAACGAATCTAAGTGATAAGTATTTAATAAAAAATATAGGTAATTAATCTAGGTATTTTTAGATGAAGATGACACTCTAAATAGCTCTATAAAAATAAGTTGAAAAAGTATCTTGTTTTATTACATTTATTTATATGTACTTATAGGAACTTATATATTATAAGTAGGTACCTATACTAAGACAAATTTAAAATGTAAATAATTACTTACTTACCTATTATTATATAGTTTACAATCATATCAGAATACGTGGCAGAATACCAGTGTTTTGCTCTAAAGAGTAAAGCTATACGCTGAGCTATGACCCTTTTGTAGTACTGCACCGCACGATTTCTTTTGTGTTTGTTATCTTTTATTTTTACTCTGTTTTTTCTTTCTCTTTTTACTATTATAAATTGTATACCTACTGTGTTCTGTAGTACTCAAATAAACGTTTTATCTGTCTATCTATCTATCTATATCTATAGGTATATATAGTGTTAAAGTGTAACTTACCTATTCGCCAACGTAATGCTCCGAGCGATATTTTTGTATCACCAACATTTACCTACTGTTCTTGAGAAAGAGAGCTTAAGACTGTAAACAAATCCAAACAAATCCTTTTTTACACATAAGTTGGTCGCGACGTCATCATCATCATGACATCATCGACGTAGAGATCTTCTACTATCTAAAGTCCCGCGCCTTCACATTTCAAAACGCTCTAATGTATTTAAAAAGCACCACCAACACTCTCAACGCATGTGTGCGTGCTGAGACAGCCATCAACTATGCGTTGAGAGTGTTGGTGGTGCTTTTTAAAAAATGAAAAATTTTTTGAAGCGTTTTGAAATGTGAAGGCGCGGGACTTTAGATAGTAGAAGATCTCTAACAGTAGGTAATAAGACCGAAGTTAATTTCCGAACAACATCGTTATTGCGTGTTATCAGGATGCGGGCAAATTGATAAGCTCGCCTAGACTTTTAGTTAGCCCGTACTTTTGGAGCCATCAGCGGCACATTATTTCATTCCAAATCATTACAGGTAAGCGCAGTTTTAGGGATGGGGGACATCCTATACACGTCTGGTAGAATATTCTAAAAAAAAAATATTATGTGATCCGTGACAAAAGTCTATTTAACAGAATTCCCACCTCCTCAAAATCTTCGCCTTGCTGAGACCGCGCCTGAATACAGCGCTATTTTTTTTGATGGTAGGTATAGACAAACGAGCGCACAGCCCACCTGATGGTAGGTGGTCACTGCGGCCCATAGACACCGAAATCCTTTGATCCCCCACTAAGAAATATTAAGATCTCGAATGCGTTGCCTACGCTGAGGCTTAAGGTGAATGCCTCTGTGCCAGAAATTTCACCGGCTGCCTTAACCCCCTACCGGAACACAACAGTGCGAACACTGCTATTTGGCGTCGGATTAGCGGGGAAAGACGGTGGTACCACCCCGGACGGACCTAGCACCAGGCCCTACCACTAGCAAAAAAATGCTATGTTTCGAGATCGCCGATAAACATTTTCAAGAAAGGCACACGTTCCAATCGTCTATTCGATATTTTTTATGGCCAATTAAATGTTTGACTCTTGATTTACGCTTATCACAAAAGAAAAATAATTCTTTTAACGTAGCTATAGTTGCAAGCTATTAATTAAAACCAATAATAATCGATCAATCGTCGATTCGATATTTTTATGGCCAATTAAATGACCCTTGATTTACGCTTATTTATCAAAAGAGAAAAAGTCAGATACTTCTTTGATCGTAGCTATTAGCTAAAACCAATAATAACTGACCGAGGCATAATACCTCCTAGTACTGAGTGCTGACTGCACAACTTGACAATGAGTCGATACTTAAAGTTTTCCGAAGTTCTTTACTTTAGCGGCGCGGCGCCGGCGTTCGATCTGCCCCATCCACGTACTCTGTCATTAGTTACCGGAGTGCTTTTGTGTGTATTTTTACCGCGGTCTCAGTTCAAACTGAAAAAGTTGAACCTAATATTATACTAACTCGAAATTAGGTTAAGTATTTATTGAAACTATTTCAGCTGATATCAAATTTGCATACAAAACAGAGGTAAGTATTTATACCCACATGGTATAAAAATGTCTTTTTAGAGTTCCGAACCTCAAGAGGTAAAAACGGAACCCTTATAGGATCACTCGTGTGTCTGTCCGTCCGTCTGTCACAGTCAATTTTCTCCGAAACTATTGGACCGATTAAGTTGAAATTTGGTACGTATATGTAAACATGTGACCCAAAGACGGACGTGTAACGAAAATAAATAAATTTTAAATGTAGACCCTATTTTTGGGGGCTGAATTCGAAAAAAAAAAATGAAGTTTTTCAAACTATATCGTGTGATATATCAAATAAAAGTACTTCTTATGAGGATCTCAAATGTATTCTTTTTTGTTTCTTTTTTGGACAAAACTTTTCGAGTTATTTAAAAAAACAGGCGAAAAATGACCATTCCCCAACTTATCTCCGAAACCGCTGGACCTAAAATTTTGGAAAAAATACGGAAGATAGTTATTGACATATAGATTACAAGAAAATTATTAAGAATCGATGGTATTTGAAATCTATCATATAAAAGAGCTTATCATGTGAAACGGTTTGAAAATGACATCTTTGAAAGTAATCAAGGGTCGGAACCCTCTCCGCGCGAGTTTGACTCGCTTCTTGGCCGGTTTTTAGGGTTCCGTACCTCAAAAGGAAAAAACGGAACCCTTATAGGATCACTTTGTTGTCCGTCTGTCCGTCCGTCCGTCCGTCTGTCAAGACCCTTTTTCTGAGGAACGCGTGGAGGTATGAAGCTGAAATTTATATCAATTACTCAGGTCTACTGTCCCTTGAAGCTGTGAAAAAATCAAACTTCTAAGCCAACGAAATCAAAAGATACAGCCGTTTATGCCGCAAATTTTCGACACTTGCAAGGGAATCAAAACCTACAGGGTGCTTCCCGTGAACTCAGAATCTTGAAATTTGGTACGAAGCAACGTCTTATAGCATAGATAAAGGAAAAATTACGAAAACCATAAATTTTTAGTTACATCACATAATATATTTTTTTTTAATAATTTTAACCTTACTACCCATTTCCTCATAAACGCGTAGAGGTATTAAATTGAAATTCATACCAAATACTCAGGTCTATAATACCTTTAAGCTGTAACAAAATCAAACTTCTATGTCAACGCAATCAAAAGAAACAGCAATTTAAGCTGCATATTTTGAAACTCGCAAGTACTCGCAAGGGAATCAAAACCTAAAGGGTACTTCCAGTCGACCTAGAATCTTGAAATTTGGCATGAAGCAACGTTTTATAGCACACATAAAGGAAAAATTCCGAAAACCTTAAATTTTTAGTTACATTACAAAATATATATTTTTTAAGATCTTTGTCTTAAATTTATGCTACTCCATCTTTCCCCATTGTAATGTTATGAATTTCATTTTGCAATAAAAATACCATAGTTATGACTCAATTGTCGTAAAGAACGAACTTTGTAAACCTTACAGGTTTGTACGGAACCCTCGGTGCGCGAGTCCGACTCGCACTTGGCCGGTTTTTTTGTAAATTATGCATCTACCTGTATTCAAGTTCTATGGAACGATGAAGTGTGACTCACCTACTTATTCAGCTTCTACCTTTAAGTACTTTGTTTGACAATGAACTATTAGAACTAAGCAATTCGGGGTAAGTGCTCCTAAAGTATTTTTAATAGACTGTACTTCTTTAATTTCTTGCTTGGATGATATTGTTGTTAGAGTAACTTTTGGAGTAATTGATTTTATCGAAGATGCACTTAACTCACCATAGCGCATGCCTCGGCTGAGCAAACCACTTTAAAAACTAGTCCATGTTCTATTACAAATGTAAGTGGAATTCCATTTCGCAGTGAGCTACAGCTGCCGAGTAAATGCAATAAGGTGGTCGGTCAGCTGAAGCAGACTATCTTAAATCTTATTTGCAATGTGCTACTTTTCACTAAAGTGCTGCGGAAAGAGAAAATAGCGTTGGAAATCTCGATTGATTCTTTCGTGTTCCAAGAAGTGATCCTGCATGAAAAAAACCGGCCAAGTGCGAGTCGGACTCGCGCACCGAGGGTTCCGTACAAACATGTAAGGTTTACAAAGTTCGTTCTTTACGACAATCGAGTCATAACTATGGTATTTTTATTGCAAAATGAAATTCATAACATTACAATGGGGAAAGATGGAGTAGCATAAATTTAAGACAAAGATCTTGAAAAATATATATTTTGTAATGTAACTAAAAATTTAAGGTTTTCGGAATTTTTCCTTTATGTGTGCTATAAAACGTTGCTTCATGCCAAATTTCAAGATTCTAGGTCGACTGGAAGTACCCTTTAGGTTTTGATTCCCTTGCGAGTACTTGCGAGTTTCAAAATATGCAGCTTTAATTGCTGTTTCTTTTGATTGCGTTGACATAGAAGTTTGATTTTGTTACAGCTTAAAGGTATTATAGACCTGAGTATTTGGTATGAATTTCAATTTAATACCTCTACGCGTTTATGAGGAAATGGGTAGTAAGGTTAAAATTATTAAAAAAATATATATTATGTGATGTAACTAAAAATTTATGGTTTTCGTAATTTTTCCTTTATCTATGCTATAAGACGTTGCTTCGTACCAAATTTCAAGATTCTGAGTTCACGGGAAGCACCCTGTAGGTTTTGATTCCCTTGCAAGTGTCGAAAATTTGCGGCATAAACGGCTGTATCTTTTGATTGCGTTGGCTTAGAAGTTTGATTTTTTCACAGCTTCAAGGGACAGTAGACCTGAGTAATTGATATAAATTTCAGCTTCATACCTCCACGCGTTCCTGAGAAAAAGGGTCTTGACAGACGGACGGACAGACGGACAACAAAGTGATCCTATAAGGGTTCCGTTTTTTCCTTTTGAGGTACGGAACCCTAAAAACCTTTCATGTAGGATTATCTAAGTATGAAAAACGTTCTATGTACTATTTACAAGATAACTATTAAAATAAACTTTGAAAGAAATACGTTTCTTTTCGAATGACGTAGATGTATAGAGATCTTCTACTATCTAAAGTCCCGCGCCTTCACATTTAAAAACGCTTCCATGTATTATTAAAAAGCACCACCAACACTCTCAACACATGTGTGCGTGCTGAGACAGCCATCAACTATGCGTTGAGAGTGTTGGTGGTGGTTTTTAAATAATAATTATAAAATTGAAGCGTTTTGAAATGTGAAGGCGCGGGACTTTAGGTAGTAGAAGATCTCTACTATACTTTGTATAGTATATTTCATCTCTTTGTATAAATATGGATATTAGATGGCTGTTTTGTTTTATTTTCGTTTACGCCCTAGCCGCTGAAAAGACTATGTATGCACTCAAGTATTTAAATCTGGGCAAAGAATGCATAAACTTATTGTTTCGCACATGGTAGGCAAAATCACGAGACGCGTTCATGACATGACTTAAAAGTGTATTCCCACCCTGTTTAGTATTCCGTGGCAAGGCCTCAGTTCGCAAACACGACTGCTTACAGAGTTATTTTTAAAATAAAATTTTCAGCATTGCAATGTCTCTCGAGGAGCGTCATGAATCCCAGTGCGGAATGAGTTCGGCTGAATGTTATTTCGGAAGCCTACGAGGGTTTTTTTTACTTTTAAGTAGGCTTCTTTCCACTGAATGTATGTATGTACGGGGTCAAGCAAAACGTTGTGACAGCTATCGATTCTAACCAAAATTTCAAGTTTTTTTTTTTTGTATGGGATTCATATCGCTCACACCATCAATCACTGGGCCATACTTGGTAAATATATTTTCACCTCACTGGCTCGAAAGTGGTCGTTTTGCAGCTTGATATCCGAGCGCAAAAGTTGTTTTTATCCGCTAGCGTGGAAAGTGTTTTTGAAATTCGAACGACGCATGACGCAACTGTCACAATAAAAAAAACAACGATACGTTCTGAAACGCAATTCGTCGTGAGAGTTTTATTAAAATAAAGGTTCAATTTACTTAATATCATCATTAATAAAATTATATTAATAATACACCGTTTCAGATGTATTTCATTATTTCACTATGTTTTATCACAAAAATACTTAAATATGTGTATAATTTAACTGTATTCAATGAATAATTGAATCTTGAAGTACGAGTAGGAGTGATTTGGAACGCAACCTCCGGAAAAAAAAAACATAAAAAAAAAGTTTTAGATTGCTGGTTTTGTAATTTAGAATACCTATACGAAGTAATAAAGAAAATATGAGCGATCTAGAATCTAGATGAAGCGATCTAGATGAAGATACGAATTGAACTCCTCCAGAGTTAGCACAAACTGAACGTGACGCCGAACTAAGTCTTCTTAACGAAAAATCGCGCGTGAGGTGAAAAATTTTGTGTTGCGCTCAGCAGCAAAGTCGTTTGCTGTCTCGTGCCTTGAAACCCTCGTTACACTCAGGATTGTATATTTGAACCACTCGCTTCGCTCGTGGTTCAACCCTAGAATCCTTCGTTCACTCGGGTCTCAATCACGCACTCACAGCAAACAACAACTTTGCAGCCTTGCATAACAAATAACTATTTTACTAACTCGAAAAAAATTAAAAACCCAAAAAACATGCTTAGTATCGATAGCTGATTCTGCGGGTAAAATATCGTCACAACATTTTGCTTGAACCTATACATATATCTGACGTCACAAATATGAAGTCTAAATATTGTGTAAATTCGTAGTCGTATACAAAATTAGGTCGTACACTTTCATTCTGATTTTGTTCTTGTAGGCTAATAATTAAAAGAAACGACTACTCCTTACACGGAGGTGCATGCAGTTTGCCATGTAAATGGGCAATCCAGCATCAAGCCAAGCTATCATGGCCAGGGAGCTTTTTCAATAATGCAAAAGTGAGGACATTCAATCGGCAAACCACCACCAAATCAGAATCTGGAATGAACATCAAAAGGTGGTTAGCACTACACTCTTAAGATTGGCATCGATTGCCGGCCATAAATGCTTGACAGCTGAAATAAAATTATTCACGACCTAGTTTCCTTAATTAAATCGAGATCATTTTATGTGGTAGCCAACTGGGCATTCGATCCACTTCTGGAATCAGAAATAGTAGCTCAGATTTCATTAGGTGGTAGCGAATGAACCAAATTCGTTCACGTTATAATAACGAGGCATAATTACTAGACGAGTGGTAACTTTAAAAAGCTAAAATGTGTGTTAGATTATGGTGGTGTTCTTATCGTCGAAAACCTTAGAAACAGTAGTGCTGGTCCCTTCGCCCATCGCGTTTCTATGTACGAGTATTGAATGCGCTCCACCTACTTAAGTTCCACAATTTTTCAGCTAATAATTCAATCTAGTTCTACTATGGATACACCATAATTTGTGATTTTTTTAGGTAGCAAAAATAACCTACATTGCCCTTTGAGTGATCTTACTACTTACTAGTATAATTTATACTCCATCTTTGGGTTGCGATCTCTAGGTTCGTTCTTCACCGCTGTTGGCCAGAAAAATGATATTCTTTTCCATTTATTTCTGTACAGATTTCGTGAGGCATTAAATTGGGTCTACGGATAGCCACAGATGTCTTTGTGGCGATCCCGGCGGTAGGATGACCATAATGGACATATTTCATACATTTATACAGTAGAAATGACTTTTTTCTTATAGGTACTTTTAATTTCCTCAGGAATGCAGCCGTCAATAATGAAAAATGTTGCATTACACAAGGAATATAAATTGTTTGGAAGTAAATAAGAAGGATTACTTTTTTTAAATCTTTTTTTAATCTTGTCAATATAAAAACCTAGATGCTATTTATCTCGTACAAAAACAAAAAATAAAACTGCGTATCTAATGCAAAAAAAAAACTTGTACGCACGCCAAGTAGGTATCAGAAGAGAAAGAGAAACCAAAAGGAACTCAAGTATTTATACGAAAGAATATAAAATACAACGTATAATATTTAAAAAAGGAGTACATAGACAAATATATTCTCAAAATGTGGCAAGCCTAGGGCGATGGGCGCGTCCCTCAGGTTTGAACGGCCGCTGTTAACCCCCAGCTAAATAATCCTCTGATCCCACAGCGCGGAGAGGCGGAAATATTAAGATTGGACGTCGTGTATCCTTGTAACCTATTGTAAAGGGGATCTGTCGATGATATTAAAGGGTTTATTTATTCCGAAACTTGGCATAAACCCTCGAAAAAAAATGACAAATATTTCGCTGATCTCATTAATTTCTCAGTATTACTGAACCGTGGCCGAATCACGCGTCTTGTTTAATATTTCTTAGGAAGGCTTTTAAATAATGAGAAAAAAAATCGTGTTGCGATTATAAATAAAATAGCTGTGTAGGATACTGCGTAGAGTAGTAGGTAAGTGTATGTTTTTGATTTTTTTAATATACCGGGCGCCTTTTGGTACTTACCTACCTACTTTTCTATTAAAAGTAAAACGGTCTGTTGGTCTAGCCTGGGTGGCTCGACTGGATAGTGATTTAACCCAAATTATCACATATTTACTCGTAATTTTTAATTTACTCCTAAGCTCTGAGAAAACGCCGATTTCGGGAATAATTTACTTGTTAAATAAACAGTGTTTAGTTACCACCGAGGAAAGCAAAAGAGGGAGAAGCACAAATAGAACGCTGACTAGGTGCCTCGTACTCGCAGTTTACAAAGAACCCTGCAAAGTAGCAAGTTGGCTGTTGGACATTTTTAAAACGAGCGTAAGGTAACAAGCGGCGCCGTCTTCGTGGAACTTTTGCGACGCTGATATTACTTACCTATTTTAACATAATTGGGTAACATGAAGCGTTCCATGATTTTAAATTTTGTACTATCTTCAATCGAAGTGACCTACAATATGTATGTGGGAAACTTAATTTTAATTTACTGTAAAGCTTTTTGGTGAAGTAAATCGTCGTCAGGAAACCTGCACGCATCAGCGAAGTAATTTAAGGAAATTTAATTACGTCTATGAAGTTCCCAATTCGTATAGGGCCCGCGTGGGGACTACTCGCAATAGCCCAAACCCTCCCGTGATGAAAAGAGGCCTGTGCCCAACAGTGGGCCGTAAATAGGCTGTTGTGGTAACAGAAAACCGAGAGGTCAAATCCATTACATGATTTGGGAGCGAAATCCTATTGTCGTATTACTTGATAAAGGTCTCTCGGGTCACCTAAATATTCAACCTTTGTAAGCGAACCGCTTTATTATAGGTTTACTCGAGTCATACAAATTGGCTTGTATGGAGAAAGTTACAGAAATTGTACATCAGGGGATTCCTTTTAATTTTGTCAACAAATACGAAATTAAATACGTGAGACATCATTCATGATCCACGATGTTATTCTAATATGTCAGGCCACAAACCTAAAAAAATATATATCTGTAAGCATAAATTGCACAACCTGGGATTTAGGACTAAATTGGTTGTTTTTTTTAATTTATTTTTTAAATACTACGAGATCAAAGTCCTTCAGTACGTAGTTTTTATGTTTTTCTTAAAGTGTGCTTGCTGATGTAGGTATGTAGGTATGTGTTGCGTAAAATATACTTAATTTACAAAGATTATGACTAGAGACATGTCTTCGAATGATTAACTATAATTACAATGATTTTTCAACATATAATTAGTGAAAATAATACTCTATAGGCACATCTCGAAACTCACACGTCGCGGGAACCCCAAATAGCCACGAGTGTGATCTATAACATTTTTTTCACGTGGATTTAATGCTATCTCAAATAATAAAACGACTAGACTAGTTCTTTGTGCTAGTTTGTCATTATGAAGAAACGAGGCTAGTTTGAGGGATTTTCACGGTTACCTTTAGTTAAACTGACTTTTAAGTTCGTCTAAGGTGAACAATCTTAACTGGAAGCTGGGTTAGCTGGAAGAAATTCCTTGTAGGGATAAGCTCGCCTTTGTACATGTATCTCTTCTCTGTATTGATAATTGTATTTGTGTGTTTTTTTTTCTGTACAATAAAGTGTTACTTACTTACCTACTTAGTAACAATCTCTTTAATGTAAAACAGTAAAGTACGAATCATGCATATAATATGTGTTAGTAGAGTACCTACTAATAACTATATATTTGCAGTACATCTTTATTTATGACCAGTAGTTTGGCTGTGCGTTGTCTGACAAGTCAGTGCAATTAACGGAAGAGTTATACGGTGTGTCCCAGGATAAAATGTGCAAACTACTATAGTATAGACTCTGCCACTCTTCTTGTTTCATTTCTCTATGGTCATATTATTTAATTATGAAAATGCGAAAAAACAACTAATTCAAAAGTGTTAACGACCATATTAACAAAAAAAAGCTTGTTTAATTATTTTTTGTGAAAAATCCTCGATTTACTCAAAAAAGAGAAAAATCATGAAAAAAACAAAAAAAAAACTATTTTTTATTCTTTTCATCGATTACGTTTCACCCCTATTGTATAGGTATTAATATAGGAGACACTGTATATAAATATACTGACTTACAGGAAAAAAAACATTTGCGTTCCCTTTTTTGAACGCTGGGAAAAACGTCTTATTACCTACTCTTACATTTCAATACCGCTCTTGGATAAGTATTTGATACGAGCGCGCCGAGCCGTTTTCTTGCCCGTTTGTCTAAAACCTCGGGGAGCAGGTTCATTTTCTATCCATTTGGCGTCCATTGTGGCTCCAGTGTCATAAGCGAAGTTCAGCATTATCGCCTCGGAAGCGGTAACAACCGTCGATAATGTTGTCCGAACCCGCTCAAGGGAATGCACGGAATAGCCCATTTTGACCGCTCCCGTCCGCGAACGTGACAATATCCACAAGAATGTGCCCATAATGGAAAATCACGGTGAGACCCGAACACAATGGAATGAAAACTCAGTAGGCATTGAGGACATCGTAACATTGACGACAGACAATTGACGACAAAAAAACCCGTGTGTAAAAAGCCTGGCCTAGTGGTTCGACCTACCGCCTCTCATGCCGAGGGTCGGGGGTTTGATTCCGGCTCGCACCTCTAAGTTTACTTACGTGCGAAATTCAATTTGAATTTACCATGAGCTTTTCGGTGAAGGAAAACATCGTGAGGAAACCTGCACGCATCTGCGAAGTAATTCAAAGATGTGTGTGAAGTCCCCAATCCGCACTGGGCCCGCGTGGGGACTATAGCCCAAACCCTCTCATGATGAGGGGAGGTTTGTGCCCAGCAGTGGAACGCGACAGGTTTGGTTCAGTTGGTAGTACCCTGCGCACTTGACTGTTCCGATGGTCGCGGGTTCGAATCCCGCTAGGGGCAAACTTTGTGTGATGTGCACGAATGTTTGTACCCGAGTCATGGATAAATGTATATAAGTATTTATATCGTTTTTTGGCACCCATAGTACAAGCTTTGCTTAGCTTAGGGCTAGGTCAATTGGTGTAGAAATGTCCCAATATTTATTCATGTGAGTTCCGGTAGTTGCGATTTCAGGAACAAGTAACAAGTGTCCAATAGTCTAGGGAGATTTACTTTGAACATCTTTGTGCATACGTTATGCTGGAACGGAACGTAGCGTAGCTCGTGATTCTTGCCCCGGGCATATTCTGCATCAAATAAAACTACCAAACTACGCCAGGATAAAAACATCAGTCGCACTGTAAGTTTTATTCTCATTGATAAGCTGGTATTGATTTTGGAATACGTGCTCTGGGTTATGCGAATGCCAAACGAGTTAATTTCTATTTTCGCCAGCGAAAATGCTTTCCGAACGTGACGGTTGCTGGTGGGAATTGCTTTTTAGTTCGGGAGTGTCCAGTGTAATATTTTACGTGGTCTGCTTTTGAGTGCGATAAGTACAAATATTTTAAAAAAGGAAAAATATTCGTTACTGATTTAAAAAAATGCTAAGCTAGTATAATTTAATTACTTTTGAACAACTTTAATCATTTATTTTATTTTTGTATTTAATTCTTTTCCTAACGGATGTTTTTGGTAGGTAGACTCAAATACAAACGGAATAAGAAATTCCACTCCACTACAGATTAGAGACTCCCAGAAAGTGGCTTCCAAGTTTAACTCTTCCCGGCAGTGAGTTTATGCGAAAGAGTTAGCTGGGGTACAATGCGGGCTCGTATTTTAATTATGCTTTGACGGTCTTTTGTGCCATTGTACGGCAGCAGACAATGCAGCCCGCTGCGATACCATTTGGAACGTCAAGGTGGGCTCCGGGGTACATTTTGTGTCGCCAACCCGAAAATATCGTTACGCAAATTTCAAGCAGAATTTTCAACGATAACGCAGGAATTATTTTTGTTGCTAAATAAATGTAAATGTGTGGCTAAGGAAACGTTTAATATTTTAATGATTCTAAATATTTAACATTAAGGAACTAATGAGCAATAAAATAAATAAATCACTAAATTAGTCGCGCTGCGTGTTTTTGTCTGGTGGATGTAAACTCAAGAAGGATTCACGACTCACGGGAAGCTTTTGGTGTAAAGCTTTGGTTTCCTAGGACAGCGGTGCCATAATATAGCGGCCATAATACAGCGTTGAGTGACGTCACTAGAACGTTGTCTATGTAAATACAATGGCGCGGTTTCCTAGAGAGCGGTACTCGCCACCGTAGCGTCAAAATCATTTGCGTGACGGCCGTAATGGCGGTGTTGGATAGTTCGCCGACGTTTTTTCTCGATAGCGGTGAAGCCATTTTCATCAGTGTTGCCGTTTGGTTCCGTTTTACGGAACTTTTCTGTCGAAAATTGGAACTTTTCAAGGCTGCCATTGTAATTTTCAAGACAATTGACCTGACAACACTACTGATGAACATACATCACTGATTTTCATTGAATATTGTATTGTTTTGATCGGCCGGAGGACGAACAAAATGAGTGCTAACTCCTACTGGACCAGCGAAGACGACGAAATTTTAATCGATTTCGTACGCAATCATGAACCTATTTATAATATTAAAAGTAAAGATTACCGAAAAAGTCAATTGAAACAGCATTGGTGGAATGAAATTAGTCAAATTTTAAATAAAACAGGTTAGTAAGTATACAATTCACAAAGGGTTTTTAATTATCTCACATTACAGTAAGTATGTTATTTACACACATTTATCTTTATTACTTTAGGAACAGCTTAATGTTGCGTCGCATAATCATGTTGCCACTCAACAGCCCCTACTCCATTTAAGTAATTTTTCAATGTTTCCCGTATTTGTATAGGATTCACTGCGGCTCGAACATTGTGACTTGCCAGAGGTATTAAATTTTCAGTAGGTAAAGAAAGCAGGTCATCAACATGTTGTTGCCCAGGTGCCAGTACTTTTGCTTCCCGTAATATGTTGTATAAAATACAAGCACTCACTACTATTTTGTCTGTCACAGCTGGGGCAGTAGCAATAGGTACGAAAAATAATCTGAAGTAACCACATAAAATTCCAAATGCATTTTCTGTAGTTCTTCGAGCTCGTGATAATCGGTAGTTATATACGGCTTTTGATAAATCATGGATTGATTGCTGTCTTGGATAGGGTTTCATCAAGTTTTCGTGGAGAGCAAAAGCTTCATCACCGACTAAAACATGTGGTATCACATCATTTGTTCCAGGTAGGGCCTTCGGTTCTGGTACATTGAATGTTTGATTTCTTATATTTTGCCCTATTTTACTTTTTAAGTAAATACCAGCATCTCCTTCTCTCCCATAAGAACCAAAATCAATAGCAATAAATTTGCAATCCGCATCGACGACTGCTAGCAATACCATTGAATAGTACTCCTTGTAATTGAAATATAATGATCCACTTTTTTTGGGAGCCTTCATTCTGACATGTTTCCCATCAATTGCTCCCACGCAGTTTGGAAAATTCCACTTTAATGAGTACTGATCACTGATTCTTTTCAGCTGATCATCATTTGGATGTGGTATTACTAATTGTAGCATTGTTTTGACGATGGCATTACTTACTTCTTTTACTATAGCGCTTATCCAGCTATGGCTGACTCTATATTGAAAAGCAAGTGAGCGATAGGACTCTCCAGTGGCCAAGTGCCTGAAATAAATAACAAATAATGAATGTAATTAATCCATCAAACTATATTTATTACTTCTATATAATATTTGTATGAAACTGAAGTTTGCTTAAAGATATATATATATATATTATTTGCTATAAGGTTACAAATAAAATGTACTTTTTACAGATTCTGATTGCTCCAAGAGGTGGTCTTATATAAGAGATTATTATATTCGACGTAGAGGCAAACCTGGTACTGGTTCAAGCGGAGAAGCGGCAAAGAAAAGATCAGAACTCCTGTCATTCTTGGACAGCCTTCCTTCATCGCAAAGAAGTACTATTACTAATGTTGTATATGTTAACCCAGCAGATATTAGTGTGACAATGAAAAATGATCATGACTACACCGAACAAACACAAACCCCAGAAGACGGAACTATGATAATAGAAAATACTCACAACAGTGAAGAAACACAGTCAAACTCTCAGGAAATAGAAAGTTTTTTATGTCCTAATGACGATAATTATAATAAAGATAAAGCTAAAAGCGATAAACGGAAACGTAATTCACAACATAGTCAAGAACGTCTTAATATTCTTAAGGAGATTGCTCATCGGAATTCTACTCAAAAGGAATTAGACGAAAATGATCTCTTTTTTGGTTCAATGACAAAAATAGTTAAGAAGCTGCCACCCTGCGAGCAAGTAAAATTAAGGTTGCAAATAGGATCCTTAGTTGGTGATGCTGAATTACGCTATGTTTCAAACATTTCATCTCAAGGCAGCGCCTCATCTTCAAGACTGAGTACTAGCAATAGTGATTATAATGAAAACCTTGTTCCTTCACCAAAGTCTACCACTACTACTATGACTAGTACTACTAATGCTTCATTCCCTCCAGGCACTCGTTTTATTACAGTAAATAAACAAGGACTATATTTCGTTTCGAGAAAAGATGGTAAAACATAATGTATTTCCTTTAAATAATTATAATAATAATATTGTTACTAAAAATAATTAATACTGTTAAATGAATACAGGGTCAAATAAAACACATATGAAGACAATCTTACCATGCTAAGCTAATGTGCTGAAAATTTAGACACTTAAGTATAAATATATATATATATATAGGCATCTTAAAGTGGTATTTTAATGACGTTATCTTTTCTATTGTATGATTATTAAAAGAAAGATTTGCAAAAACGATTTTTTATTGACTTACCTAACAAATATACACAGTTTTTGCTCTGGGCTTATTGGATTTCTGTGTCTATTGTAAGGTTTGTATATAAATTCATCTTTTATATGATTCAGTACATAATCAAACAGTTCTGGCGTAAGCCGAAAGTATTCCCTAAATTTGTCTTCGTTGCTCCGTAAACGGCGACGTACCAAAATCTCGAATGCACCTTCGGTGCCACGAGATTTGAAGATATCTCCTTCCTCCATTCGTCTGTCTTCCTCTTCTGATGATTCATCCTCCATGAAAATTATAAGAGCTAAATCGAGGTCGTCCATTGCATATTCCAATGAGCGACGCAAATAAAACACTTGAATGTTTTGACAGTATCAATTTTGTATTGAGGGCGGGAAACGCGAAGATGACAGCACCGTAAAGACGGCCGTGGAACTTTACACATGTCACGGCCGTAAAGGCGGCCGTCTTTTTATGTCCGCAATCTTGCCGACGTAAAAAGACGGTATGTGACGGCACCGCTGTCCTAGGAAACCAAAGCTTAAGTATAAAAGTAGAATCGCTTCGGTTTCGCTCGTGTAGTAGACGAGCGAAACCGTAGCGGGGTGCTAGTTGTTAGGATATATGGGTCAAAATGAAATACTCAATGAACTGAATTAACGATAGTATTTAATCGTTCATATTATTAGGAGAGTCGTGCGTCGTTACTGCTTCGATACAAACGAGAGAGTACCTCGGCCATAGGAAATTCTATGTGACTGATTGTATAAAAACGTAGGGTCTCTTAAGTGGCAAGCAAATAGTTTCATGTGTGAAAGAGAAATCTCAGTAGAACATTAAACAAAGGGAGACAGATTTATTTTTGCATATTCCAACACTAGTAAAAATAAATTAAACACTATAGGTACACATTTTTTGTCATGATTTAAATTGCGTATGCAAAGAGACGCTAGTAAAAATTCAAATAAACACTGGACATTTTTGTTATGACTTTTAACTTAATTAAGAAGCATTGAAAGTTTTATGTCGAGACCATAAAGAATTTTACGTATTACCTATTAAGATCGATGCAACGAAATGACATCAATAATGCCAAGTCTTTCGAGCCCGTTATTTCGAGCATAACCGCATTACGCTAGACAATCGCGGACATTAGGGTAAACGGTCCATTGTGCAGCCTCGCCAGTGTAATGCCGTTTGCTGCAAACTTCCCCACTTAAATACCAATTCACATTTTCCACACTGAAAGTTCCGGGTAAAAGATGCGTTGCATTAGTCTGTTCTAAACTGCTGTTTTGCTTTGTTGCCTGCCGGGTGGCGAATAGAATTGCTATTAGCGGTATTTGCCCGATACAATGATTCTGGATACTATTGACATGGCGCGCGGTTTGAGCCCGAATAGGTTATTTGTTGTCAACAGCGTAAAGGCGATATCTGCTATTTAATTACTCAACATAATTATTCATCATCAGCAGCCCATAGTTAGTCCACTGCTGGAAATAGTCCTCACCCAATGAACGCCGATGAGGTACCTACCTATTTACCAATGATTTCTTAAAGAAAATGAAATTTGAAAAAAAAATACCTATTACCTACTTAAAAAAATACTACCTATAGGTACTTGGGTCAATCAACTATTTCTTGTTGTTATTCTGTCCCGTTGTCCAGGGGACAAAATGAGAGGGGTTTCTTAGAAAACCTGTTACAATATAGAATTACAAGACGTTTAGAAAGTGCTTCATTAGGGAAAGGATTGAAAATTGCAAAGAAACCCCACATTTAGTGTATTTAAACCCACAGAATAGCAGTTTTAAAAAGTGGTCCAGGGGACAGTAACTATGGCAACTATGGACATAAAAAAGTTGATTCACCCACTTAATCAGTTCATGAGAGGCTGTATTGAGTCTCCAGCTGTAAAAATGTTGGTTTAAAAATCTCTCCGCCTATAAATGATACCCACACGAGTGGCCGGAGTGGCAGAATGCAGTAGCTAAGCATTAAAAATGTCCCAAGGGACTTAATGGTACATTGGTGCCTCTGATGAGGGTCTACCGGGTATCGACAGGCTATTTTGTAGTCGAATAACGCTTTTTCGTTTAAGGGTCGTTAGGGGCTGGTAAAATTGTTACAGTTAGTAATGAACAGAGCACATCAAATAAAGCTTCTGAGAAGAATTAAGTAGGTACTAAAACGATCTCGAAATAATAAAATCTATTGACAACTAGTTGGCCCGGTGAACTTCGTATCACCCGAAGGCGATTCTCTTTTTAGCTGTTCCTTTAGACTTTTCCCGATTTTGTTTCTTTCTAAACCTTCCCTGAATCACAGGGGAAAAAACAAAAAAAAAACAGCCAATCCGGACCAGCAGTTCTTGAGCCTTAGCCAGACTAAAACACGGTGATTTTTTTTATATATAGGATGTCCTTCTGAGTAAATATAGTTACTTACTTACTTATACAAATGATGAAATTTTTCAGAAGTAGTCGCACAGTATCGAAAATATTTTTTATTAAGTTTAATGAGGTGCTAGCATGACTTAACCCATTGTACGTTATATGTCAGAACCCGACACCATGTGTCTATACATCCTTCAACTGAAGCTAACAGGCGCCGGCGAACATCTGATATTAATTCCATAGCAATTTCCGAGACATAATAGTGAAGCGATTTTTGATTAAGGTGTTTAAGAGGATGAAGGGTTGACAGGCCTGGGGAAGGGAAGATTAAGGGTGATATAAAGGGTCCGTATATCTCTGTGTCCACCTTTGTTCGGAATTTGATCCACAGAGAATATACCAACGATGTAACACGATGTAAACGACATATAAGTAGGTGCATTGTGAAGATTAGATAAAATTTAAATCTATCTAGTTATCCATACTAATATTATAAATTCGAGAGTGACTCTGTCTGCCTAACTGTCTGTCTGTCTGTTACCTCTTCACGCTTCAACCGCAACCGCAAATCGGTATTTGGATGAAATTTGGTATGGAGATAGTTGGAGTCCCGGGAAAGGACAAAGGCTACATTTTATCCCGGGAAAGCGCATAGTTCCCGTGGGAGCGCGATAACCGAATTCAACGCGGGTCGCGGGCAGAAGCTAGTTAATTAAACTATAATAAAAGGGTAATTTTACTGTCTCTTTCTTTCTTTTTGTCTGTCTGTTTGTTACAGTTAATCTCCGGAATCGCTGAACCGATTTGAATGCAGTTTTCAAGGATAGATAGAGCATCACTCACAGCTAACATATAATGTTTAATTAAATCGGATTTTGTAAAGAAAAGTTATCGTCAATTTTATATTAAGTCGGGCACAACTAGTTTACAATAAAACTCCAGTCTGGTCACAAAAACCTGTCTGGTCTGGTCTGGTCTGGTAAAAAATATATTTGAACAAAGCAAATAAACGTGAAGCTTGTAATTTGTCAGTGTAACGAGCAATGCTCCGGCGATGTTATAACGATGCAGCTCTGGCACTGGAGGCGACATGTCGCTGTGTATACGTATTTGTGTAGTGGGATTGTCTCTATGACGACATTTTAAAAAAATGCATTAATATAAGTACAGGAACATTTAAAATCCCATTGTTTCCCGTTCCGGAAGTTTAGTTAATGCTCCCCTACACTGGTCAAGGACCATTGGCATGTAGATGCTAATTTCAGCGTCTTACCACCAGTAGCTTGAAATGAAATGAAATGAAATATCTTTATTCGGCTATTTTGAACAAAACAGAATAAAAAAAAACAAAAATAAATACACTTACACTTAAAAGAAACAACAGAAATTAAAATAATTTATAACCTCATTTAAAAAAAGAACTAAAATTAAAAGTTTAATAGCCGAAAGGGCTAACAGCTCAGCATAATACTGTGGCCCGGAGCCACAGCGCTGATTTTCAGCTGCGCCCATTTTTATAACTAACCTAATTAGTTATACAATAACTAAAGCCCTACAATTCAAAAATAATTAAACAAAACCATTATGTATACGTCCATCATACTATTCATATTGCGCTAGTGAGGTATTTTATAGCTAGCTTCGGCTGTGTGTTGTCATCAGTCAGTCAGTAACGGAAGAATTTTATAAAAATTGATTAAATCGAACACTACTTTAATTTTAAATACTATAACTTTACTTTTAAACTGATAAGTTCTTACAAAATTTCTTTTTAGATAACACTCTGCTTCTGCCCGCGACTTCATCCGCGTGGCATTCGATTATAGCGTTCCCGCGGGAATTGAGCGTTACATTATAACAAACCACTCTATCTATTAAAAAAGCCGCATCAAAATTCGTTGCATTGTTTTTTTTTTAATATAAATATAAATATCTTTAGCAAATATAGGGACAGACAAACAGCGAAGCGACTTTGTTTTATACTATGTAGTGATTAAATGTAATGTTTCCGAAAACCGAGCGCTCGACGACAATATATAACAATCCGTCGACGCGAATGCACGATACATTCATGAAATTGTTACTGACAAAAGAAATGTGCACATTTAACGAAATTGAATTTCATTGAATAGATCCCGACTGAGATTGCTCACAATCTCTGGGGTCTGACTTAAACTGGCTTCCAGTCCGCGATTGCGTGCGATAGGCAAATCCCGCGTTCGTCTTTCGGAAAACATAAAATGTCCCTAATACGACCGATCCAGATGCCATTTGGGAAAATTATTCCCAAAGTTTAGGCAATAGACGCGATGCGAGCTCGATAATGGAATTGTAATCGTTGCTTACACGCTACGCAGGGTGGTTGGAACTTGAAACGATTTTCCACGGGGAGGCGTATGTAATTGGTTGAACATGATTTCTGAGATGAATAATAAAAATATACGTACTTTTAATTAAAAATGTGGTTTCTAAAATAATGATATAATATTACCTTCAAAAATAAATACCGCTTTTTGAGTGATGAATATATTGAACCGTCAACTTTTTAAACCTTCACAAATTAGGAAACGAGAACTGTAGGCCTGAAATTGACCTGCGAAGTAGAGTATGTTATACATAATGTTTTTTTAATATCAACATAAAATTAATAAAAAATATAGTTAAGAAACTGTTATACCCTCAGCTGCATGTTAACATTAAATTTATTTTAGGTTTAGGCTATTTTATACATAAAATAATCATTCTTTTCTGACAATTGCGACATGAAAGCGGATCCTTGGGACCCAGTACGGATTGGGAACTTCACACACATCCTTCAATTACTTCGCAGATGCGTGCAGGTTTCCTCACGATGTTTTCCTTCACAGAAAAGCTCCTAAGCGCGTGACTTTAAGTATCCTTTATAAATATCATACTTTAATTAACAGTCTATGATCGCGTAGGTAAATCTTTTAACCGAGTCTAGGTCAGAAGACCCGACAAGAGCCGACCAAAGTTACCGGCTCGCGGTCGTCAGGGCTCGCTAGAAATTCCTTATTTAGAGGTAAATCGGATTTTCGATATAGGGCCCGGATAAATTGGCACTACGTTGTATAGGCTCAACTCGTTGCCCGGCGGTTTTGCCTTGAAATTCAATATAAACATATTAAAAAATACGTGCATTTAGCGTAACCTATGTCCTTCTCCGTAGTTCATACCCTAATCGTACTATCGGTCTAGCGGTTTAAGTGTAACAGATGCACATACAGAGTTACTTTCGCAATTTTAATATACGAGTACCTAAGCAGGGTTTGGCAATGATATACCTAAGTCTTTTAAATTATTTATCATCGCAATCATCATCACTTCACCCAAAGCACGTCATATGCGGAGCATATAGGTAAGTTACATTGTCTCAAACTTTCGCGATACACACTCATATTAAACACACTCTCACCGGGACTTAATCGCGTAAAAACTATTTATATTTTACCTCGACGTTAGGGAGGATGGTTTCAAGTTATCGACGTCGTGGAATCCAGTGATCAGCAAGTGTAAGCGGCGAGATACCCTTCGGATAAATCTACGGACATTGTTAGTGTTGTGTGCCGGCCTGTTGACATTCCGAGTGACATTAAAAAAAATCAAGTGTGGGTAATTCGAACCACCCGCGCGACAAGAAAAATATGCTGATACCGTCACTTCAGTCTTCTCGTGACCACGGCCGTTGCATCGCGGCCGAAACGTCGAGGTAAAATATAAATGGTTTTTACGCGATTAAATCCCGGTGAGAGTGTGTTTAATATAGGTAAGTTGGCCTCCCCGAGGTTTACTTTTCGGACTGCCCGAAGTAGAACTAGGGTCACCGGCATAGTTCGAAGAACTGCGAACTTTAAGTAGCCGGGCACATTGTTCGCAGGACTGATGGCCGATGGGGCCAGAAAGTTCTGGAGTGGCGTCCACGAACCGGTAGACGAGCTGTCGGTAGGTCTTCAACAAGATGGAGTGACAACCTTGTAAGGGTCGCGGGGACGCGGGGATGTGAGTGGCCCAGGACCGGTCTGAGTGGCGCGCCTTGGGGGAGGCCTTTGTCCAGTAGTGTTCGTCTTTCGGCTGAAATGATAAAGATAAATAAGTTTATCGTGCTACTGAGCTATTAGCACTTTTGTATGTACGCGTCCCGACTCCAGGTAAGCCAGTCGAGTGCGTTTCTTTTAGTGAATTTACATTTATATTACCCGAGTTTGCCCGGGACGTGCTGCATATGAAACTTCATCCAAATACATTTTCCATCTCCTTGCACCTCACTTCAAATTAAAGGCACGTGGTAGGTAAAATAAAAACATGTCAAAGCGTGGAAAGCTATTACTCAAAACGAAGTAATTTATACCGAATAGAATAAATCTGGTGGAATCAATGATGAAATAAATGTAGGGAGATCTCCCCACATCACTCAAACGAATACTCATAGACGTACATTTCTTTGGGTCTTACCTAAATGGTGCTCAAGCGTGGTCTTTGACAAATTCGTTCAGATTGTGCCATTGGAGTGCAGTATACGGACCGCGCTAAAAGGACCATAGTTTGTGCTTCAAGAAACAAAGACTCCCATTCAAACTCCGACAGCCGCTTAGCTAAAGTAGGAATTGGGATTGAGCTGGCCAGTTTCCCACATGCCGTTTCAGAACGATTGATAAGCCACCCATTTTTTTATTACGAACTATTATAGTGTCCCACTGCTGGGCAAAGGCCTCCCCTCCTTTTCGCCACTCTCCTCTATTGTGTCTCCTTTTAGATCTGCCTCTGCTCCGGTAGACGGGCCACTTTTGCAACAAATTGATCAACTCAAAACAAAAGCCTTTAGGACCCTAAAAATTACATTATCTACTCTTACCCTCCGTTTGTTTGTCTCCAAAACTCGAACTTACAAACTCAAAAACCCACGCGGGATGGGCTTAACTGTAAAAACGATCAAAGTACTTATATCACAATTTAATCGGCCGGTCGTCAGGCCACGTCCAAATTGTTTTCAAATTAGACCGTTAACCGCTTCAACATTATCCTGTTCAAATGGACTTTTGTTTGCGTACCTTGCTTTTACGTTAACGAATTGTGAAGGTTTTAAGCGGATTACTTCCAGTAACACAAATTACTCAATGAGTGGTTACACGTGCGCAACGATTCATTACGGTTTGTACCCAGTTAAATTTTTGGATCGGGTTCAGCTTCACTTTGGCATTGAGGTAGAATTTGGATGAAAACATTAGGTACTAATTGCCGTTAGTGTGTATACCTATCTATGTATATCTAATTGACAACATTTTTTTTCGTAAGTCTTCAATTTCTTACATAAAATTAAAAAGCGCCTCATTCTAGAAGTACGTAAGTCAAAAATGACGTAGTAGCACTTTCTGCGCATACCTAGATATAGTTATGTGCGTAGCGCCCGCTTTTTTAGCGAGAGTGAGTGAATTGAGTGAGATGATGTCTCGCACCAGTTATTACTAAAGCACGATTGTTTCTAAAACGAAAAAAACTTTTTATTAACTCTCCTTTAGTTAGAGATACCGAAATAGTTTTCGAATTACTCCCTACTAAAATTTTTAAATGTTGTCAAATCTAAAATCATATCGCTACATTGTACGAAATACTAGAATGAGATAATGGACCTATGTATATTTGAGGGGTGAAGTGCGTATTGTGTCTGGATTTAGCTCGTCCGTTCCGACGTCCGACCGTTATCCACTTTTGAAATGTGTCAGTTGACTTTGCTGTCAATTTTTAATCTTGGATGCGTGTCAATTTTCGACATTTCTGCTATCTGATTATCTACTAATAACTTTTGCCTCATCCGATCCGTGAGAAATCCGTTCGAAGTAGCAGTCTAGTCTAGTTGACGCACTCATCATCATTAAACGATATTATTTAAATCCGTCAACTTTTTTGAAGTCACAGTGCAACCCATGTTAAACTCTCATGCAAATAAGTTGTGGTAGTACTATGAACATTCCGGATCAATGTTTCACGAAATCCTGATAGACAGAGACTACAGAAGTTACAGGCCACTGCTTCTATCCAAGCATAAGTATACTTCCTTCTCGATTCGTCTTTATATTACAAGAGTAGGTAATACTCAAAAAAAAACTTTTTGTATAGCCAAACGAAACCATACGAGTATTTTAAATAAGTCCAGTTAAACTGAATATTATTTATTGCGTGCAGATAAACGTTTTAGTGGTAAATTATGAATAGATTTATTCTGCGGACGCGACCTGCACCGCAATTAGCTTACACTGTTTCCGAGTTTACTTTACTTTTATTACAAACTAGCTTCTTCCTGAAACTTTGTCTGCGAGGAATTCAATTAGAGCACACAAATTGCCAAACTCCTTTTTAGCAATTGAAATTTTCAAAACTCCTTTCTTAGCGTATTTCATTGCGACGTCACCTTTGAGATTGATATACTTTTATCTGCTTGCCTTTATATTTAGTTAGATAGTACCATTCATTGATCCCACAGTCACACCGTGTATAAACTGTTTTGTTGGGACACTATTATACTTTAGGATTTTTGTATTTTTTAATAAATAAAATAAATGTTCACTTTTAATCAATTGGTAAATAACGTTGGATATCCGCTAACATTCAATCTATCTATTTTAGTGCTTGTGTGCAGGGCAAATGTAATGACTGAAAGTGTGTGAAGTCCCCGGAACCCTCTCTTGATGAGAGACCCGTGCTCAACAGTGGGAGGCAAATAGACTGTTGTGAAAGGTGCAAAAGTGCGAATGTGCGAATTCCACTGTACCAGGAATAGCGAGGTCACCAGGGGCCTGAGTCGAATGTGACCATTCGCGACTGGCCTTTACGTAATTTAATTCCCTTAGGGGATTTGGCTGTAGTCGCAATCACAACGCGTCGAAGGCGGGTTAGTAATACCCGCACTTTATATTAATGCAGAATTTCAGACCGGAATGCTACCAACCCCACCGTTTTTCCTGTGTTATATTCGCCTTTTATAAACCCTCGCGGGAGGAGATGGAGGTTTTGCTTGCATCTAGATCCAAATTAGATACACAAAGCCGTTTTAACCTTTTCAACGCAATGTCAAATACAAAAGCTGTCACTCACGGGTCACGTCGAGAGTGACTGAATGACATCTAAAGCGAACATGGATCTTTCACATACATATCCAACTCCCTTATCCATGACGAATTAATCTGTCGCTGGGGTAAGACGTTACCTGCTGTGCGGATATATCCGCCATTGGCGTTGAAAAGGTTAAATATCATTTATTGCAAAGTTAGTAGGTAGGTACTCGTTAGATCGGTGGCACCGCAAGTGCATCCCGAGGCGTGCCGTTTCGGCGCTCGGCTACCAATTTACATTTTTATTATCCGCTGTTTGCGGTGGCCTTGTTTAAGCTTCTGCTGGTAATTCCAATTCATAACAAACTATAATGGATGCGAGTGAAAAGATAAGCGAGCTCTCCGATAGGGATAAGGCATTATTTTTTGAAACATAACTATAATCTTCGGCTTTAATACCGGCAGTTACTCTCCGCTTGGGTGCACCTGCACCGTGCTGCGCCCCCCACTACTGTTGCGGTAGCACTGTAGTAGACAGGTTAGGCCACCACGGTCTATCCTGTGCACAAAGTGCCGGCAGGATTCCCCGCCATTCCAGCCTTAATGACATCATCCGTAGGGCTCTTATCAGCGCCGGTTGTCCGGCCATTCTAGAACCGAATCGTCTGATGCGGGACCATGGTAAGAGACCCGATGAAATGACCCTTGTTCCTTGGAGGATGGGGCGGCCGCTGTAACATGCAACGTGCGTTGACACAATCGCTCCGTCCCATTTTACCGGAACGGAGTCCAGGGCTGGAGCGGCGGCAGAATCAGCCGAATCCCTCAAAAGGCGCAAATATGACCAGATAGCAGCTACATATTTGAGCCTTTTGGGGTAGAAGCGCTGGGGGACCGTGGGGGCCGTATTTTCATAAAGCTGGCCTCTATCTCACAGAGAGACTGAGCATTGCCATTCAACGCGTCAATGCTGCCAGCGTTTTGGGTAGGTACCAAGCCATGTAGTATACTTAGGCTTTTTAGATTAGGAAGTAGTGCGTAAGATTTTTCATGTTTTCGTTATTTTATTTATTTGGTTTAAATGAAAATTACTATATCACCCCAAATTTCAAAGTGATATTCCCCGCCGCGTCTGTCTGTCTACGGATTTTCATGCGGTTTTTACTAATAAATTGAAGATATTTTAGGGAAGGTTTTGGTTTATAATTTGATGTAATACCTAAGCTAAGCCGGGCCTGGTTGCTAGTTAAAAATAAAAGTATGTATACGAAGGATCATGTTTTGGACATTTTAACGTTACTAACTAGCCGCTAAGACCTGGTTATATCAAACTAGCTTCTACCAGCGACGTCACACGCGTGGAATTGATTTTCGCGTTCCCGCGGGGACTATGCTATTTCCGGGAAAAAGGTAGCCTATGTCCTTGCCCGGGACTCCATCTATCGAACTAGCGTGAAGGGGTAACATACAGACAGAATTACTTTCGCATTTGTAATATTGGTATGGTTGAAATCTTTAGTTCTGTGAAGGCTTTGCCAATTAGGTATTTGCAGTAACGAAGGCATCATAATATCCTTGTTTTCTAAATTCCATCTTGAGAAAACGGTGGGCGCTAAGCCCTCTTGACAAAGCACTTAGTTTTAAAATCGGAGCTGGCCTGTGAGATTCTAAAAGCAAGCAACCTTTTTAACACAATTTCTCATTCTTTTTTACGAGTAAGCCGAATAGTGTTTCGGCTTGTTTATGATTGTAAAATTAAAAGTTAAAAGTAAAATTACATTACCCGATAGAAATGGTATTAGATCGAGTTCAATTCTCATAAAACCTTAGGTGCTCCTTACCAAATAAGAAGTTTTTTATTTTATTTTATTTAATATTTGTGAAAAGTGAAGTTCTACAAACCGACGTCATGGTTCCCTTTAGGGAAAGTCAAATTCAAATTCAATCATTTATTCAGCAAATTGGCCACATAGGGCCACTTTTACACACAGAAAAAGAATTTACCAGCGCTTCCTAGACCCATTGCTAAGTTTTAACTTTCCCTGTCTCAGTGTGTAAGTATATTACTTGTAAATACGGACCCATTTGGATTATTGATCGCCCTGTATATGCTCTTACATACTTATCACCAACCACAACAGCCTATTTTACGGCCCACAGCTGGGCATAGGCCACGAGAGGGCTTGGGCTAATATAGTCCAAACGCGGGTCCAGTGCGGATTGGGGACTCCACTTCCTGTATTTCTTCGTATTAACAATGATGTGCCGGTAGCAAATACCCTATTGGGTGTCCTTTACTTTCACTATAAAGAACAAAAGAGACGGCGCACAAACAATTGACAAATAGGTACTGCTGAGTGAAACGCCGGCATCCTTGATGTCGTGAAATCATGCAAACTCTGCAAAACGAAGCCTGTACCGAGATTTCAAATGAAAATCCGTCGTTGCTAGTACAGAAGAAATAATTACTGTACGACTGTGCCCGCGGGACTATAATGGGCAGATTTTTTTTAAAAATCTTCCCGAAAAGAAGGGCTGGGAACTACATCTGAATTTGATTATTTTTCGCAATCTTGGTGTAAGTATTCAAGTCATGGGCGAATGGGTAAGCGTGAGTCACATTATTACCACTTTCTGCCTGGTTCACCACGATCACCACCACAACAGCCTATTTACGGCCCACTGCTGGGCATAGGCATCCTCTTATCACGTGAGGATCTGGGCTATAGTCCCCGCACGGGCCCAGTGCGGATTGGAGACTTCACACACATTCTTGAATTACTTCGGAGATGATCATTTGTCCAGGTTTTCTCACGATGTTTTCCTTCACCGAAAAGCCCTCTGCATGAGAGGCGGTAGGTGGTTAAGGTTCAATCCAATCCTATTAAGAAAAGAATACTTTCGAAGGTATAGTTAAACCTTTGAATGTATTTTTTTAAACATCACCTCGAAAAATATTCCATTTTAAATAATATTAAAATCTCTAATTCAGGTAAATAAAATAATACACGTTCCACTATTTATTTTTGTCTGCGTATGGGTTAATGGTAAAATCTCCTTCACAAACTCTTTCCGACGGAACGGAGAATCAGGTTCGTTGTAAAATCTCACGTCGCAATCTGCAGCTCTATTGCGATTGCTCTTTAGCTTCAATAGGCAGGTTGATTTGGGAATGGCTAACTGAGTATGTACCACGCGGGGCGATTGTGTAAGTCATTGACTGAGATCTCCACAATCACATCCTTTGTTCTTTGGATTTTCGCGTCATTAATACGAACTGAATTTAATTTTATTGTTAGTAACGATCTAACACATTGGTGTTGGTGAATTGGTTCGGATCGACACAATGGGGATGACGACAATTTTTTTTCCTTAGTCTATCAGGAAGATTATTGAACTGTATTGGAGACTTTTTTCAGGTAATCAAACATATACGGAGATATATTGAGTTGAAATGTCGCGTGACGTCATGGTTAGGCACGATTTATACCTAACGGTAGTTAGCCCCCACTCTCCAACTTTAATGCGTTTTAACTTAGTCATTCTTTGTTAATTTGATAAAATAAAAAATACGTGTTTAATATTTTTTTATTACCTGACTGACAGACTAATTAGAATTTCGATTTCTTCACCCTGTCGTCATCCCTATTGCATTTTGAACGCTGTGATTTCAGATGGGTTTCGTAATAGAATGAGTAAGCTAAACCTAGCATGACAACTTTCATATCAGCGTACGCCTGAAAAAATGTTAAATGGGATAATATATGCATGTCACTGCCTAGGTACGAAAATTTGAATTCCCGTGAGCAAAATTCAGGGGGCGCTTCAAGTATGAGCGCCCCTGGATATTTTTCATGCAACAGAGCTTTTCCGATGTACTTGAACTCTTGTTTCTGGTTTCGACCAGAAAAAGTTACAGTCGTAATCGGGAGAGCAAATCGTTGGCCAAACGCAATACGGACGCTGACGTGGCAGGTCGCATAACGATGCTCAAAGTCGACGGCGCTGCAGCGGATATTGCAATCTGAACATGCGTCACCCGGTGGTGCACGGAAATTGGACGTGCGTGGATCGGATAGCGATGGTAAAAAGTCGCATGGCAAATATGACAACATCGTGCTTAATTTCAGAACTTAGTTACGAGTACTTTGGGATAGAATAATTACTTATATACTTATACATATAAGTACAAAATATGAAAATTTTAAGTATTTTTTTAGGTAAACAAGCACACAAGCCACCCACCCTGATGGTAGGCGGTCACTGCGGTCAATGGATACCGAAATCTTATGATACTAAGTACATAGATACCATCATATCTCGAATGCGTTGCCTACCCTGAGGCCCAAGATGGAATATCTCTGCGCCAGTAATTTCTCCGGCTGTTAAGACAGCCGGTGAAACCCCTTACCGTGAGAACTGCCATTTGGAGGAAGGTTAGCGGTTAACACGGTGTTATTTTTGAAACAATGCCTTCTATTTGAGTTTATTTCGGAGTTTCTTCTCAAACAATGGGTTTCGGAAGCACTCAATATAGGTATACGAGTGGGTATACAGTATTAAGACATTCCGCCCATGCTTCAAAATGTTCAAATTAATTAATTATCTAACCGTTTGGGATGGTGTGGATGAATAAACTTTTTACGTCTCTAGTTGCCATGGTTACGGTACGTGGTTTAAGTCCAGCAAATGTTTCTTAGGCATTTTAATTCCTTCCTTAAGGCATTCACTGCCACTTCTGTTTTACGAACTTTCGCCAGGTGCCACATCTGTCATTAAGGGAACATTGCAACGCACATGTGCGTTCAAGGCACTGCGGGAAAGTCAGCAAAACGCACATATGCGTCGGTGGCAGTGAATGCGTTAAAGGGGCATTTTCTAAACATCTTAGAAGTCATGTATTACGTTGTATAGAGTTATCCCACTAATCAGCCCGGGAGTTCAAGAGATGCCCTACTGATGATTGAAATAACCACATTTTATTTGATATTCTTTGTTGATTTCTAGGATTAGCGGTTCTATACACAATCCAGCAGTTTCTATCATCAGAGACCTGCGTACATAAATTAAAGTCGACCTCCTGGATAAAGAATCCCTGAAAAGAATCCCTGGAATCAGATGACCCAATTTTATTAAGCTCCGCGACCGTCGTGGCGTCCGCGAACCGGTAGACGAGCTGTCGGCAGGCCGCCAACAAGATGGAGTGACCACTTTGTAAAGGTCGCGGGACGCGGTGGATGCGAGTGGCACAGGACCGGTCTGAGTCGCGCGCCTTGGGGAAGGCCTATGTCCAGCAGTGGACGTCTATTGGCTGAAATGATGATGATGAATTTTCTTAAGAGGAATTAATAATCATAATATTATAAACAGTGTAGGCATATCGGATAGGTACGTAACTCTGTCTGACCACCTGACGATTTAGATGAAATTTGATAAGTGATGGGACATTTTAGCTACCTACTTTTTACGGCGGATAAATGAATAGATCCCACGCGCTATATCCAATTTCCACGTGGAAGAAGCTGGCAAGCTAAGAATAGTTAAGTTATTCAATAAGTCCGAAATTAATACGAACAACAAACGTGAGGTGGCGCTTGGAACGGCATTTTTTCGCTACGAAGGTAATAAAATTAGTTTGCGCCGAAAAGTTTTGCTTTGGGCTTCACGTGTAGTACGTACAAAGTATTCTAGATTGATAGGAATTGTTGGCATGCCGTGCGCTGCTTTTTCTGTCTGCTTTAGTACAGTTTCAGTGGCGATTTATGTTACCTAATTTCTATTAATATGTCGACGCCCTAGAGCATGTCAAAGCTCGATAATACCACTCTCTCACACACCACTACTCACTCACACAAACACCATTCTCTCGTAAAAACAGACCAAGTTAATTGGTGATTTGGACAAGCCAAGTTTTTTCAAGAACTTCAGCAAAATGACTGACGTTACTATATTTTTGGTCAACTTCTTAGGAAAATTTCACATTGATTTTTCAAATAAGTACATCAAAATTACCGTAGGTACATGTACCGAAAAGCAACAACAACTAGAGCTTATTTGCGTCCCACTGCTGGGCACAGGCCACCTCTCATCACGAGAGGGTTTAGGCTATAGTCCTCACGCCCAGTGTGGATTGGGGACTTCACACACATCTTTGAATTACTTCGCAGATGCGTGCAGATTTCCTCACGATGTTTTCCTTCACCGAAAAGCTCAGTGGTAAATTCAAATTTAATTTCGCACATAAGTATGAGTAGCGGCATGAGAGGTGGTAGGTCTAACCACTAGGCCACCACGGCTTCAAACCGAAAAGCAATGAAATCAATTGTTTCATGAATCAAAATAGTTTTAAAATAACCATTATCAAAGTTCCACCGCACACCGGCCCATTTCACTCGTCAAAATCCTAATTCCCTAATGAATAACGCCACAAAATAGTTAACTTTCAGACGGAATAACTTTCAGCGGCCGGAATATTTAACCGTTTAATGAATGGATGAAATAATTTTAGACCCTACCCAATTAGGGAGTCATCATTGCGCTGCGAATTGCCACGCCGAACACGTCTCTTATTAATTTCCTGCAATAGATTTAAACACGTAAAGTGAACTGTGAGGCCGAACCGATATTATTAAAACATCATATTTCATTATTCATCTTAAATTCATTTATTTATTCTGGATTTATTCTTGCATTTAGCTGTCTTAAGTGTTTTAATGTCAAATTACTTAATGCCTTTTTACTACACCTATTATTTATTGACAATTACTTATTGTACAAAATTTTGTAATATTGTTCAATCGTGAACATCCTGAGGAAATCTGCACGCATCTGCGAAGTATTACAAAGATTTGTTAGAAGTCCCTAATCCGCACTGGACCCGCGTGGGTATTATATTATAGCCCAAACCCTCTCGCGATGAGAGGAGCCCTGTGCCCAGCAGTGGGACGCAAAAAAAGGCTGTAGTGGTAGTAGTAGTAAATGCCATTATTTCGTAAAGAACAAAAATATTTCCTAGGTATGAGAATCTTTGGTTAAACTCAATTATAGCAAGAAAACGATGCCCTTGACTTAAATAAGAATATCTCCGGAACTCATCCCTGAAAGAAACTTGTTACCTTTAATGTTTCATTACGAAGCGAGGCCATCTGAAAACATTTCGCCGCCAGGTTTCCTTTTGTGATTTCCTTGAAAAATCTGCCAAGTTGTAGCGAGGGCAACACGAAAGCCCGATATGGGGTAGTATTAGGTAGGTATGTGGTACTCGAGTCGCAGCACTCTCAATATTACCGTGATATTATCCATTGAGCTCAATACTGAACGCACTGGCTATGTGCAATAGGTATTTGCTAGAATGTTCTGTTGTGTTTTCACTTGACAAACCCATACTGTACCTAATTTTTAAATGAGAATGTGTTTATTTGTCCTAATTTTACGTCAAAAGGAGCTACGGATTGCCGTAATTTTTTTATCCCGATGTAAGCTGTTTTTAAGGCGTAAATTATAACAAAAGGGTGAGTTTTAAAGACACCCACTAGAGTTTTATGATTGAACTCAACGCAGACGAAGCCCCACGGATAACATCTAGTTTTATTAGTCATTTTTAGGGTTCCGAAGTCCACAAGGAACCCTTATAGTTTCGCCATGTCCGTCCGTCCGTCCGTCCGTCCGTCCGTCTGTCCGCACTATTGCTCGGAGATGCTTAGTTCTAGAAAGCTGTAATTTGGCATGAATATACATATTAGTTACGCTGACAAAGTGGTACAATAAATTTTTGAAATATATTTTTTATAGGGTACCTCCCCTACTCGTAAAGTGGGGATGTAATTTTTTTTTCTTGCGTACCCCATGGTGCGGCATGTCGTTGAATAGGTCTTAAAAAAATATTGCAGGTTTGTTACAATCATTTTTTGATTAAGTGATGCGTTTGTGAAATAATTAAGCTTTAAAGTGCTATTTTTTGTTAGAGTAACGTGTCCCGTCCCCCTGGCCGGTTAAATGGTGGTATTTGGATGGCTGAAAAAAATCACGGTTGTGGCACATATATCGTAGTTGAAAGGAAAACTATCAAAGCTAAGTAGGCTGTACAAACTTACGAGTAATAGTCGACCAACTTATGAAATGATTAAAATACCAATGATTTTTCTCTAGCGGCAGGGGCGTCGGGCGGGTACGTCATACCACAGGCTAGCTAGATGCTAATAAAAGTCTTATAAAGGTACTGTGGGCATCGTCAACTTCGGAACCCTATACTTTGCGCGTGGCCCGACACGCACTTGGCCGGTTTTTGTATAAATTTATAATTTATAATTTCTTGTAATCCCTATTGTGTCTATTATGTATCTTATGTATGTGTCTTCAATGTGCGTAGTGAATAAATGTTTTTCTTCTTCTTCTTCTTCTTCTAAATAGCCTTCGTTGATTACAAACAGGGCACACTATAGGTACAATTATAGGAATCAAATTGATAAGTCGTCTCGTGGATAAGTAACGTACAGAAACTTACACGCAGCAGATAGAAGCTCCGGTGGAAGCTGCTTCCTTATACATTCAACTGAAACTGTAGACGGTGTTACCAACTTATCTGAATAGTTTAAAGTTAAATGGAATGAAGTCGAACACTGTTTGATTTCAGTTCGATCGAACATTTTGTTCGAAGCTGTACGGCGAATTCAGGAACTGGTTGATTTACATTAACATACGAAGTTAGGGTCTGTCTGTTTTAGGTACACTTTTATTCGTGTAACACTCTCAAGTATTAATTTTACACACTAAACAGTTGGTGATTTTTGTAATCACTTGCCTGGCTTTAATCAAATTGTAAACAGACCTTTAATGCAATTTTACGAATATTTCATTCGTGTCATAAAAGTTGGCCATTTTTTCAGTCAAAAAGCTATAAAATGTTTTCACATGTTTTATTTGTACAATGTACTTAGATCATTGCTAGTCAAATATTTCATACAGTTAGACAGTTCTATATCGTCATCACTAGGACAATAACAAATTGAATTAAGTAAATATGTAGCCTAACAGATATTAACATTATTTTTACGTCACCCTTGGCCGCAAAGTTGGATTTTCTGCCCGCTACCAGGGAGAAAATCTCATTTCCTGGCCAAGGCAAGACGTAAAACTTTAGACAAACCACACGGGCGGTAATTCGTAAAGCTGAGAGGGCCATGAATATGTGACCTGGGCTTCGGTTCGGGGCACAAACACCTGCGATCTGGGACATTAAAGAATTTACCGCCCTAGGTCTGTAATGCACTATTACAGTGTCAGATTCTTAAAAAATATCTTAACACAACACTTAAATTAAATGACATAATAATCTTATGACTTGACTGACTATAAATTATTCTACTAATCCCAGGCTGTAATCAAGTCCACTGTTTCCGCTGCGAACAAAAAAAATACATTAGAAAATAGGAATAAGTGTATTTTGTTGTTTTTATTTGTATTTAGTATTACCTAAAGCCACTGACTGCCCCTACTTGCCGTAAGGACAATAGTGTCCTTCATCCCTGTAAACATTTCAAGTTTTACTTTAATTCTGAATTAATAATACTTGCTCTAAATTTGAAAATAATCCTATACCTAATTTGGTATTAGAGGTATAAAACTGTAAAACTTTTGAACATTTATTTTTAAGATTGACCAAAACAGACAAATTTTAAAATAATTAGAGTGAAGGCAAAACCATTTTTTCTTGAACCTAAAAGAAACTGATCTTGAAATAACACATTGTTTTCACAAATGTTTTTTTAACTACTGAACCGATAGTCATGATTTTCTTTGTAGGTAGGTACGAGTACACCTACTCGTTTACAGTGGTGCAGAAAAATATATATATTATGTACCTATATGAAGAAAAACTTTGTCTCGTAACGTACACTGCTCCGTACTCTATTACCGGTTTATGCCCCACGGGGCTTACTCTTAAGATTACCGACACAGGCTTAACAAATCACCTCGCCCCGTATAATCCAAACAAATGAAAGAAAACCGGGCAAGAAGCGAGTTAAACTCGCGTGGAGAGGGTTCCGACCCTTGGTTATTTTCAATGACGTCATTTTCAAACCGTTTCACACGATAAGCTCTTTTATATGATAGATTTTATATACCATGGACTTCTTAATAATTTTCCTGTAATCTATAGGTCAATAACTATCCTCCGTATGTTTTCGAAAAGTTTGGTTTCGGTGATAAGGGGGGGGGGGGGTAATTTTTCGCCTATTTTCTTAAATAACTCGAAAAGTACTGACCAAAAAAAATAAAAGGAATATATTTGAGACCCTCATAAGAAGTACTTTAATTTGATATGTCACACGATATACTTTGAAAAACTTCATTTTTTTTTTAATTTAGCCCCCATAAATAGGGTCTATGTTTAAAATTCATTTATTTTCGTTACACGTCCGTACTTACACATACGTACCAAATTTCAACTTAATCGGTCCAGTAGTTTCGGAGAAAATCGACTGTGACAGACGGACGCACAGACACACGAGTGATCCTATAAGGGTTCCGTTTTTACCTCTTGAGGTTCGGAACCCTAAAAATAACTGCGTAAGTATAGGCGTTCCTGAGTTGATGTGGTGACCTTTTCACCCTTTTTGTAATAAATAAAAACCGCTTTCAATCATCGACATCAGTGCACAATTTGACGGAATAATCGCATAACATACCTACCTATATGTAAAAAAACACAACATAGCCAGAAGGCGGTTAATCCAGTGAAATAAGCAATGCTTACACGTGGTACGGCTGCTTCCCTTGTAGCATCAGAGACAGGGCGGCTTTAGAACTGCGCTTGTTGGGCGCCGCGCCCTCCGCCCACAAGTCCTTGTTCAGCATGTGATCTGTTTATCCATATTATATTATTATAATATTATAAATGCGAAAGTAACTCTGTCCGTCTGTCTGTCTGTCTGTCTGTCTGTCTGTTACCTCTTCACGCTTCAACCACTGGACCCATTGAGATGAAATTTGGTATGGAGATAGTTGGGGGTCCCGGGAAAGGACATAGGCTACTTTTTACCCCGGAAAAGTGCATAGTTCCCGCGGGAATGCGATAACCGAAATCCACGCGGGCGAAGTCGCGGGCAGAAGCTAGTCAATATTATAAATGCGAAAGTAACTCTGTCTGTCTGTCTGTTACCTCTTCACGCTTCAACCACTGGATCGATTGAGATGAAATTTGGCATGGAGATAGTTGGGGTCTCGGGAAAGGACATAGGCTACTTTTTATCCCGGAAAAACGCATAGTTCCCGCGGCAGCGCGATAACCGAATCCCACGCGGGAGAAGTCGCGGGCAGAAGCTAGTCAATTAATAAGTTAATTATTGCATAAAAACCGACAGTCTCAAAAATTTAAGAGGGGGTTGAGGTATGGTCGAGTATGGGTTATCTAAATATATAAAACTCAAAGGTGACTGACTGACTGACTGACTGATATAGTGATCTATCAACGCACAGCCCAAACCACTGGACGGATCGAGCTGAAATTTGGCATGCAGGTAGATGTTATGACGTAGGCATCCGCTAAGAAAGGATTTTGCAAAATTCCCACGGGAACGGGAAAAATCGGGATTTTACTTTTTAATATTTCTGCGCATACGAAGTTGCGGGGAAAAGCTAGTTAAAGTATAAATCCACAAGTATAAAAGCTTTTTTTTATTAATTACAAGCAACCATTTTGACCATGATCTCGCCTGATGGTAAGTTACGATGTGATCGAAGGTGATATACATGCTTATCTAATACCAGGTATTTTTGTATGTCTGTCTGTGACCTTTTCATGATCAAACCGCTTTACCTATTTAGATCAATGAAGTAGATATATAAAGACCCTAAAAAGGACAAAGGCCAGATTTTATCTCGGGAATCATCCCATAAGGGGGTGAAAATGGGGTGTGAGTTTAGTATGAAATTCCACGCAGAAGAAGTCGCGGGTGCTAGTAAAGAACTAATAATAAGTCTGTAGAAGTCACGTGACCGTGTGTGTGGGTGTATATCCGGGTTTAACTAGAAATCTGCTCATCGGATTGCAATAAAATTTGGCATGGGGATAGATTATAAAACGGGTCAACATATAGGCTACTTTTTATCACGGAAAAACACAGTTCCCGCGGGAACACTATAACCGAATTCCACGCGGACGAAGTCGCGGGCTAGTAAAGAATAAACGTATCATTTTTTTTACTTACTTTTGAAAACATTTCCTGTTCTCTTCTTGTACTCTTGTTCTAAAATTGGTAGCAGCCCTGGGTACAGCTGCAGAGGTGTCCGGTAGAAATCTGGCAGGGAGGAACAATACCAATGCCCTTAGTACTTTGCCTAGAAAACGTGCTTACAAAGCCTTGGTGGCCTAGTGGTTCGACCTACCGCCTCTCACGCCGAGGGTCGGGGGTCCGATTCCGGCTCGCACCTCTAAGTTTACTTAAGTGCGAAATTCAATTTCAATTTACCATGAGCTTTTCGGTAGGGGAAAACATCGTGAGGATACTTGCGCGAAGTAATTCAAAGATGTTTGTGAAGTCCCCAATCCGCACTGGGCCCGCGTGGGGACTATAGCCCAAACCCTCTCATGATGAGGGGAGGCCTGTGCCCAGCAGTGGGACGCAAATAGGCTGTAGTAGTAGTAGTGTAGTATAGTAGAAAATGAACATAAAACTGCCTTCAAACTCCGACTTGATGGCGATGTCAAGTGCACTTTAGAATTATCACGTGAGCGATTTCTGTTGTTCAAAATTATGCAATTAGTTTTATGCAAAATGAAAATTCGTAAATAGTTCTTATTCAAAACATTAATACAATACAGATAATTCTTACAACAATTCTTAATTCTTAAGACAAAGGGGTTCTTAAAACATACTCGTATAAAGGTGCGACACATTCGGCTAATAGAAGCCGAACTTCGCTGTTTTCATTAATTTCGCAGTAGATAATACTGAATGAAAAGTCAGTCAAGGATGTGTAATATTTTGATTAAGAACTATTTGCGAGTTTTCATTATGCATAAAACGAATTGTATAATTTTGAACTGCAGAAATTATCATCTTATCTATATATATAAAACTCAAAGGTGACTGACATAGTGATCTATCAACGCACAGCCCAAACCACTGGACGGATCGGGCTGAAATTTGGCATGCAGGTAGATGTTATGACGTAGGCATCCGCTAAGAAAGGATTTCCCGAAATTCCCACGGGAACGGGAAGAAACGGGATTTTTTATTTTAATATTTCTGCGCATACGAAGTTGCGGGGAAAAGCTAGTTTAGCATAAAAACAAAATGCATGAAAAGTAATTGCATAATTTCGAAAGTCATTATAGTTAACTTGCATAGTAATGTATTTGCATAACAGACAGTCAGCATAATGTGCACTTTGATTAAAAAAAAGTTAGTTTTATTTCTTCTTGATATTTCAGGTTTTTCTTTATATATTCTTAAAAAGAAAACGATTAAAACTCCATCTATTCTAGCTAGGGTCACAGCTTGTCGTCGTTCCTAATGAAGTGACGATAACCTTAATAATTATGCTGAATGTATGTTATGATCATTAATCTATTATAAGTAAGGATTCACAATCAGCCGGAGAAAAATGGCCCCGTCAAAACGGGTGTCCGAACAGCTCGGGCCTTCGTTATAAAGAGGCGTTATTAGCAAATTGGAACGTATTTTCTAATGTCAGTTTGCTCCATATACTTTGACATATTCTGTTAGGCACTGTTCGTCCATATGTTTATTACTTATTATAGGTCAATGGTTATGATTAAGTAATATTATTCCTTATGATCGTTATGAAGATTTGACAGCTATTTCCGTCGTTGCCAAATCCCCCCCACCCCCACCCCTCTTTTCTTCTCCGTGTTTCCATACTCACAAAGCATACGTTCCGCGGCAGCAGGCTCCGGCATCTCGTCGGAGCGAGCGCGGAGGTAATCTGCGATTCGAAGAAAAATCGTTAATAATTAATGTGGAATTCTCTGAAATGATTTCCGTTTACTTAAGATTGTAAGAATGTAAGATTTTTTTCTTTGAATGATTTCACGCATATTTTGAATTTACAGTCACAATTTTATCACATTTTTATGAAAAGGATCAAATTAAACTTATGTGCCTACTTAATATCATACATACATGTGCTATGTTGTACATATAAGTAAAGACCTCTTTAGTCATGTTGACTCATGTTTTATAAATAACTTTTGTAGACTGTGAATTCATTTTCATTAATACCTTTTTTACGGTATGAAAGAGTATATATAGGTACCTTTGTAGTAATTGACGTCTTTGCCGAGGTCTAAGCACCTCGCAGCAGCCACGAGCAACAGTATTGAAACAAATGCCTCGCGCATCGTGGTTTATGAAGACTAATGAAGCTCGGCGAATGCAAGAGAACTGAGGGAATCTGCGCCGAGGGCCCTTTTATACCGGGTTCCCCGCGGCTTGCAGTGTGGGCGAAGCGATCCCGGTTCGATTCTGGACTTGACATATCTAAACTTACCTTTTTTTTAACACTTAAATGCATTTTTTTGTAGACATTCTTGGTAAATAACAGAAAAATATAGGTACTCATAGAAAAAATTGCCGGTTCGATTCTGGACTTGACATTTCTAAACTTACCTATTTTTTGACACTTAAATGCATTTTTTGTAGACATTCTTGGTAAACACAGAATCCATGGTGAAACACTCAACAGCTATGAAAACGGGTCATTTTGTATAGGAGTTTCCATACAAAGTGACCGTTTTTCGCCAAATTCAAAGTGACGACGCTTCGCTCGCTGTAAACTTTGAGTAGGAAAAAAATATATCAACCAAAACCGCTACCTATGCCGCCTACCTACCGCTACCTGTACCGCTACGCTATGTTGCGTCTACAGACATTAGGAATAAGCGTAATCTTTTTTTACGTAAATTATCATTCGGCATTTCAAAAATATTACCGACTCTTATATAAAAGTTCATTACTGCGCGGCGGAATCTCTAAATGACGTCATAAAATCAAATAGCTGGAAGGAAAGTGAAGCTACCAGGCTCTGAAAGAATGAGGCAGTAATAAAATGGGAAAATGGCATAAATAGGAGCACTTTCCGCGAGAGCTGCGGACGACAGCCCAGCACGCGGCCTGTGCGGGTGACAGACGGACTGTATTTACGAGATGACATTTTGCCTAGGCGTAGACGCGTATTTTAGAATTCATTCGAAAAGATGAATACTCCAGGTGCTTAGGTAAGTAAAATATTTCTAAGTCACAAAATAATATAAAACCTACACGGTACCCGTGCAAAAATCTGTGGAGTAGGTACCTACTTAGGTACACAATTTTATGTTCACTTTGTATCATAATTTATAACATCACTAGCTTCTGTCCGCAAATTCGTCAGCGTGTAATTCGGTTATACCTAGATGTGTTTTCCGGAATACAAAGCCTATGGGGACCAAAAGCTCTCCGAGACTCGTAAAATCTCCATCGTCTTCTTCAGCGTTTACTATCCCACTGCTGGACGGACGCCTCTCCAGTTTTCCTCCATTTCGCCCGATTCATACATACAACAGAAGGTCTCCAGAAGGGACCAGTGACCAGCGGCCGCTTTTATAATTATCAGACAATTTTGATAGCGGCCTTCTCACACCTCTCTTCCCAAGCCAACCAAAGACGCACTTAGGTAGGTAGGTACCTACTCTAATCCCTGATTGTTTCAGCGGGACATGTGTCCAGTCCAATTAACATGTCCACTAATTTCGCATTTAATTATGATATTAATATGGATCCTCCTTCTCGAACGTTAATAATTTTACATGCAATGTCTACTATATTTTTTACCCATTTGAATACCTAATTCAAATGTGTAAAAAATAGGTAGTTATAATTTAACTTTTCTGTTCTATATTTCGACTGTATCCACATTAGGGTTCATAATTTCGTTTCCATTCAACTTAACACTTCCTTTCAACATACCATGAAAAGGTTTCTTTAAATGCGAGCGAAAATAGGCGGATTTCTGACGGTGCTTGTGGCTTTCAGCAAATGAGCGACGTGGCCTTTACATCGCTTAGTGCAACACGGACAAAGAGGCCCTCCTCACGTCCTCGGGTCTTAGAATCTGGCCATCTTACGGAGGCCTCCTGTGCCGCGCACGTCACCCTCCGAACAACTAGTGCACCGGCGACGCCAGGGGTCACCTTACATTTGTTGACTCACGACGAAATCCAAGCACTCGTTGCACATTTCTGCATCAGCCAGTGCGATAATTATCATCGCAATTTTGCTCTTGTATAATACTCAGCCCCACCAAGCCGCTAACCTCGGGTTAGCCTCTTAACCCACGTCAATTTCATACAATAGTTTTTAACACTGGTTTTTAATGATTGTGTGCACGGCACCGTTCCATTTTCAAATTGGAGCCTAACCGTTTTGTTTCAAATTCGCAGGTAATGAAATGTAATGTAATGTAAACCTATTACATCACCCTCGGCCGTAAAGCGGGATTCTCTGCCCGCTACGCGGAGAGAAAATCTCACTTCTTGGCCAAAGCAAGATGTAAAACTTTTGACAAACCACGGGCGGTAATTCGTAAAGCCCCAAATCGCATATTTATGGCCCTCACCTTCCGTTCGGGCCACAGAAACCTGCGATCTGGGACATTTACGAATTCACCACCCTAGGTCTGTAATGTACTATTTCGTAGCTAATTTAAAAGTTTATTAATATTAACTTGGCGTAAAGCGAGCAAAGTATTGTACTTGTTTTAAATACTCGTAAGTACATATTTACATTGGAATGCTGGTACGGTCACCATCATGTATATCGTAGCAGGCGAGGTTATCATAAATATGTGAACATTCACTCTAACGTCTTGACAATGAGCTCGTGATTGCATAAATATTTGTATTAAACTTGTTCGAAGAAAGATCCGGCTCGCACCTCTGAAATTACTTATGTGTGAAATTTACTTTGAATTTACCACTGAGCTTTTCGGTGAAGGAAAACATCGTGAGGAAAACTGCACGCATCTGCGAAGTAATTCAAGGATGTGTGTGAAGTCCCCATCAATCCGCATTGGGCCTGCGCGCTGCGTGGGGCCTACAGCCCAATCCCTCTTGTGATCAGAGGAGGCCGTGCCCAGCAGTGGGCCGTAAATAGGCTGTTGTGGTGGTGACGGTGGAAGAAAACTTTTCCAACCTATTTACCTAATATCTCTGATATCATTTACAACTATCCAAAATGTATAGATCTGTCTAACTCGTAATGCCTGAGGCATTTGATAATACGAGTATGCCCGTTGCGCGTTGATTGATCGCATCCATCCAGTGGGAGGGTTCCGTATTTTAAGATTAATGTCGGCTGTCACTGAACTTGCAGTGTTAATTTGTCAAATAAATGTTCAAGTTTAACTTCTAGGAATGTCAGTATTAACTAAACTAAGTAGGTAGGTAGTTAGGTACTAAGGTAAGTAATAGATTAGATTCTTGAAAGAAACAAATTCTTGCATGCCGTAGTATATATAGGTACAAAGGACCTGTACGTGAAATATATTTTTTACGTATTTTTATGAAAATAATGTTTTTTTCCAATGTAGGAAAACTAAAGAAATACATAAGTACTAGAAGTATGAAAGTTTTTTTTATATCAATGGTACAGGCAAACCAGCGCACAGCCCACCTGATGGTAAATGGTCACTGCTACCCATGGACACCAAAATCCTATGATCCCCTATTAAGAAACCATAAATCTCGAATGCGTTGCCTACCCTGAGGCTTATGATGGAATGCCTCTGTGCCAGAAATTTCACCGGCACCCATAGACATAAATAATACTTCGTATGGACCCGGCCTAACGTAGATACATGTCATGTGTCCCCACTTCCTTGGTGTCCAATCCAAAGTTAAACTCGTATCGTGACACTAACGCTGGGTCACATTTTTCCAACAACGAGACGAGTTTTTAGATACTGAGAAACAGTTTCGAATAAAAGTTTTTTTTTAAAACGCTTATTGTCACGCACGCTTGGTGACAGAACTTTGGATTGGACACCGAGGAAGTGGGGACATATTACGTGTACGTTAGACCGGGTCTATATTATTTACGTCTATGCCGGCACCGGAACACAACAGTGCGAGCGAGCACTGCCTATTTGCCGTCAGGTTACTAGCAAAGTATAATCTATCAAAGTAAGTGTATCTTTTATACTTATAGCGTGTAAAATTTTAGAGAAGCGGTTATTTCAAGTTAGTGTCAGGTGGGGGCTAAACTTACTTATACTTAACGAGCTTCTGCCCGCGTCTTCGTCCGCGTAGAATTCGGCTATAGCGTTACCGTGGGAATTGAGCGTTAAACTGTAACAAATTATATACAAAAACCTTTCTCTTGAATCACTCTAGTATCTATTAAAAAAACCGCTTTGTTTTATACTATGGTATTAAGTGATGTCTATACGGAGGTACAAATACAAAAAAATACTAACAGCTTTATTGAACAATACTTGGTACCTCATTATGGTGCATAGAGCATTCAATGATTTATTTAATTGGCTAAATCTAGGCACTTTTACACGTCAGGTACGTAAGTATAGTATTTATCTGGTTGCTTCTGGAACCATTACTTAATTGTTTGAGATGAACGCCACAATAAACTCGAAAATAAAGCTTTTAAGAAAATACAATAAAGTTAACAATGCAATAAAAAAAAACTAAAATGAATGAATGAATAAAGAAAGGCCATGAATAGACTGATCATAATTTTACATACAGTTTCCCCTGCCTCATTATAAATACATAGAATAGGTAGCTAGTCAACTTGTATGTACCAAGCTAATGTATAGGTAGGTTCATGGCAGGTTCGTATAAATGAAGAGGGCTTTCAGGATCGCACTCGGCGTCGACTGGTGACAAATGACGGCTGTCGACGTAGAGTGGCGTTATCCGACGCGACGCGACGCCGATTCGACATGACGCGTAATCGAATGGGGACAAGTGAAGTGAAATGGCTCATATTTATTGCCTCACATCAAATCTAATTTAAAAGCAATTTCCGAATTTAGGACGCCGTTACTCGCATTGATAAACTATTCGGTGGGGTGGCTTGTTTCAGGATAAGGGTGGTTGAAACCGTACCTCAACTACAAAAAATTTTCGTTAAATTTGAAACTTTGGAGAAGATGACGCAGCTTAGCTGACCGTCGGTTTTGAAACAAACAAAAGGCTCTAATAGTCGGGGAGACTGGGGAGAGATTAGGAGCATAATTAAGGGCCCATAGATTTAAGCACAGTTGACGGACTCATGGTTGTTAAATATGGCCGCCGAGCTGTCATTTCATACAGAAACGTCATTTTATTTCATAGTAAAATATTTAACGAGCGCTGCTTAGTTAACGGACGGTCAAACCACCCTAAGTAATAATTCGATGTGTACAGGTTTACACAACTTAGAAGGCGCGTGGATTAAGCAAAAATAGACTCTGCGTCAACGGCTTAAGTGCTTCACCGCGCGCCTTCTAAGTTGTGTCGTGCTGTATATAATATGTTAGGGCATGAAATAAAAACTTAAAATAAAATCCGTATCCATATTATATCCGTACTCCTGTCTGTCTGTTACCTCTTCACGCTTCAACTACTGGACCGATTTGGATGAAATTTACCATGGAGATAGTTGGAGACCCGGGAAACGACATAGGCTAAACGCATGGTTCGCGTGGGAACGCGATAACCTAATTCCACGCGGGCGAAGTCGCGGGCAGAAGCTAGTACCTACACAATAATTTACCCCGTTCTCGCGTTTTCTTGTCTCTGGAGGTATTAGTCCGTTGGCCCCGGCTAACTCACAATTCGCTGCGGGTACCATTCGGCGAGCTAAATGAAAGTAATGCACCATTTCTGTCCGCCTTACCAAGCTTTACGCTCCGACGTGTTCTGTCGAATGGACAACTTGGCCAATAAATCGTACAGGATATTGAAACGAATTACCGAATATATTCTGCAATAACAATGAAACAGGGTCCTAGCCTAGTATATTGTTAGACTACCATTATATCAATTTAGGTACCTAAGCCCGACTTGCATCAACGCCACTAACCTCGCGTTAGCCACTAACTCGAGTTAAGTTGTTACAACTAACCCTGAATTAAGAGCCTGTAAGCCACACACAATCAATTAGTTACATTAAAAAAATACTTTCAAAGAGAGTAAAAAGGGTTCCATAGGGCGCGTGAGTTATAAAGTCATCAGATAAATATATGGAAGCAAACAAGGTGAACATAACCAATCAATTTTTATTTCTCAAGTTACGGATTAATTAATCTGGTACCTACTAGTTTCTGGTATTCCTTGAATCAAATTATCTGCTGGAGTTATATTCGAAGTCTTAAATAGGGATCTCCCTGTTCCCTATAGGATCCTATAGGGAACAGGGAGATCCCGCTCACGAGTCAAGTTGGACTTTAAATCAAGTTGCATAAAGCTCACGCGACGCGTGAGCGATCCTATAGGGAACAGGGAGATCCCTATTTAAACACTTCGAATATAGCCCCGGGCCACCTAAACGGCAGAATTTTCCAGAACAAAATGACTCAACAAAAAGAAAACAACATGAACTAGGATAATTAAAATGCGTATTATTTTGTCTGTAATAGCAAAAAATTTATTTGCATATAAAATATTTTACACGACGCCGGTCTAGCCTAAGCAATATAAAATACTATATAAACACACGTCTTAACATACAGCCAAAATATTTTCAATTGCATTCTCCCCTCGTCGTACTTAGTCAAACATTAAACATACCCGTTAATTATTCCGTTCAAGAGAAAATAAAAGGTCGGAATAGATAAAAAAAGCAGAATGGAGCACATTTTTTTACTAATCCCACAGTCAAATAAAACCCCGCGGCGGAAATTTGCCCTATTCCCAGTTGTCCGCATCGAGTTATCCGAAGCGCGGACAACTGGTATTTGTCTTCAAAGTTGTCCGCGAATGGATGGGATTAGTCCGCAGTGCAAACGCAAATTCCCACTGGTCTGCACCTATTACCGCGGTTGCGGACAACTGGGAATATTTTCTCACGAGATCAAAGGCGTCAATTTCCTGTACATTATTCTTAATGTAAACGATTTGAATGATCATTTTTCATTACAGTTTAATATTTACCAAGCCCCTTCTAGTATTATTACCTACATCAAATAATACCTAGTTCCAATATTTAAGGTTGACCGGAACAATCAACAGATAGGAGTGATGCTTTGAGATGTAGGAACGATTTTTATACGACAAACTACTTGATGTTTGATTGAAAAAAGCCTGCCAAAATAAGAAAGCCGATTTCGAGTTCGAATGTAACAATTAAAGCCTTTTTAACATTATATCTAATCAATATCTTAATCTTAATCAATACCACAAAAGTCAAATTTTAATATAAAGGTGTCCAATGCCCGCAAAGGTGCTTGGAAGGACTCCTTATTTGGCTAGTCTGATTTCTCTTATTTCCGGATTAATATCGACTGACGAATCTATCTTCATTCAATTAGTCTGAATCATGTACATTTTATCAAAATAACAACCAGCGTTATTAAATTTTCATTGCTGACTACCGATGAATGATTTTAACAGAATTTCATTTTGTTTTGTACGATCAAATAGTCAACAAGGAATCAATTCTTAGTTCTTGGAGATCAATTAATAGTTTACACATTTATAAAATACTTACACTTGTTAATTTAGGCACATCCTCGTGTTATTGTTCACAATTTCAAAGGAAAGAACCGATTCCGGTTTTACTTCCGGCTCAACTAAGTATAGTAGACATTGACAGAGAAATCTGTAGAGCATGGGAACATTGAAAATAAAAGTTCCTTTCAAATGTCTAAATAAAGTACCTAGCCAATAAATAGTACATATTTTGAAAGAAAAGGTAAGTTTAAAATTTCGTTCTGGGTAATATATAACGTATGCTGTTAAATTAAAAAAACATAGAAACATAACAATAGCATACCTAATTAAAAATACCATTATAAATTTGTATTTAAAAAGGTATACTTAATTAACTAAAAAAAGATATAGATAATATTTTAATACTTAGAAATACTTTGTGCCATTTTAGATTTATCAAGATTTACTTTTGAATTTGAGATTGCCATGAATACAAAAAGAAGTTACAAATATCATAAATTATCATTGAATAAATATTATTAAAGGATCACTTATTTTGATGAGTATTACTTAAAGTTAATTGCGTTAATTCTTATACTATAATATATCTATAATTTAATTCTTAATATATTCAGCCATTATTCTCCTACGGCGGGCACAACCCCTTCGATCGACGACATATTTAGGTATCTAAAGCATATTCTAAATTCTAAAGCGTTTGCAAGGATTATTTTTAACACATTTCTAGTTTACTCGTAAATATAAATATGTACCTTATAAAATTGTGATTCAAGAAAACAGCAAGGCAATGTAAATTACTTATTATCGGGTGTAATAAAGCTTTTAAGTCCAAATGCACCAAATTTCGGTACGTAATTCAGCCTATTCGGCAACCCGTGCCCGCACTATTGGGAATTTGCATTTGCACTGTGGACTTTTTGCGGACAAATGGAAATAGTCCCCAGTGCAAATGCAAATTCCCAATAGTCCGCACCTGCTGCCGCGGGAGCCAACTACTGGGATTTTTTTAACGTATTTGTGCGCACAATCAATTGGATTCAATGAGCAGGCAGCGTTTCATTTGAGCTTGGCTTATTATAGTTTCAGACATAATTTTCTCTGATGGTATTATTATAATATTTGTATGTAACACAACCAAGGAAATCAAGATCAGAAAATGATAATACTGTACAAAGTCACTTTATCACAACTATGAACCACTGAGCCGTAACTTGCATTATTACATATAAATAAGTTTATTCCGATAAATTTTCACAGCTCTTCTAAGGCTAGTACAGTTGGCCAATATATGAACACATGTTTGTTTTATAGTCACTTTACATTTACATTACACTTTACTTAAAGTAATGTAAGAAACAATTCGAAACAATAAATCATTTTTAACAGTACAATTATTTGAAAAAGATTAAAGATGGATTTCATGTAGAAAAACATGTAAAAAGCCATGGGCTTACCGAGGGGACATTACATAATACAAAATGCCCCGAAAAATTGATCTGAATCCCCACCTTGATTTGAATCTGAATATTTGCTGAGTGAAAAGCTGGGTACCCCATACAAAAAAAAACAAACTTCAAAAAATTTAAAATAATATAGTACAGTTAAGGGCAAACATATGCATCCGGCAATACGTATACAGTACCTCGCGAAATGTATACAGCAACTCTAATGTCATAGCAATAGAGTCCCTGTACATACTTTGACACTGTCAGAGTACATATGTTTGCCCTGGACTTTACTTTTATGCAACATGATCAATATAAATTGCACAATTGCAATAATAACTTTTAATTTAACATTTATATTCATATATAATTTTGACAATTCACATAAGAGCATCATTAAGTAAAGTAGGTGATGAGAAATAGTTTCAAAGAAGCCAGCAAAATTTTGTAATCTGGGCCAGTTTAGGACGGTCTATAAAATTTCTGTAATACTTTTAGGTAGTAGACATGAAATCTTAATAGTAAAAGGACTAAGGGACTAGCGACGCTGTTGCACGAGGCATTGCATTGAGACATCATATTATACATAGTGAATAAGCGCAAGAAAACGCTACTCTATAAAGCACTATTATATATAGCCATGTTTCACTTTGTCGCTTGACCTGGCTTGACGCACTTTTTTCCCTGAGCGAGGAATATAGAAGAGGACTACAAACGCATATACACTGCCTTAAAAAACATGTAAACTCATATTAGAAACATTTTTAATTTAATAGATTTTTACGCGGTCAAGTCCCGCGAAAGTTTCTAATACGGACGCATTTCACACATTAATGGTGACATCAACAGTCATACACTACAAGAGCGTCGTAATGATCTTCATAATAATATTAATACTGCAGTTCAACGGTTTAATTTCATATATTTTAACATTTAACAATATTTGTTAAAGCTGGCCCAGTAGTATAATACCATATCAATACTTAAGTCTAACAGCGCCATCTAGACTAAACCTATGAAAGTATCAAGCGTACTTTGTATCTCGGAAACGCTACACGCGTGAACGCGACGCAAAAGCTATTTTACATCAACCTTGACCATAAAGTGGGATTTTCTGCCCGCTACGCGGAGAAAAAATCTCACTTCTTGGCCAAGGCAAGACGTAAAACTTTTGACAAACCACGGGCGGTAATTCGTAAAGCCCCAGATCGCATATTTATGGCCCTCACCTTCGACATTTACGAATTCACCACCCTAGGTCTGTAATGTACTATTATAATATTATATGTAGTATGGATTACTTGATAACATGTCGTCGACTGGTCACCTAAAGGTTGGTGTCTCGGAGAGCGCCAGTGATGGTATAGAGCGCCCTATAGGGGTTGGGGGTGTCACGCGGCTGGCGTCACACGGCCGCAGGAGGGGCTGATTGTCAGTGCCACTTCGCTTTCTGGGCGAAAATGTCCGCGCGGAGATTCTGAGCGAAGCAGATCCCCAATATCTGATAGAACAATAAAAAGGCTTAAAACAAAGTTCTGACTAAATCCGGGATATACTAGGGGACAAATTCCCTGTGACACGTGTCGTCAGCGACGTCGGGTGAAGTGACGTTGCCGGACTTCGCTCGACATGGACGTCGCTGCGGACATAAGTCGGGCGATATCGCCAGATATGTCGAGCGACATGTAGCCACATGTTTGTGACATATGTCGCATGACATTTATCCGCTAGTGTATCCTTGGCTTAAAAAGTAAGGTGTAAAAGATATATTTTCATGAATTTTAAATATGAATCCTTTGTCGACCACTGCCACAATGTGAGAGCAAAGGTCACAATGTGAAATATACTTACTTTGGATCGTGCGAAAATAATTCAATTTGGCGCTAGGTTTGCATTTGGCGTGACGGTCAAAGTTTTTTTTTTTTTTAGTTGACTTAAAATTGAAATACCAGTAATAGACAAAAGATAAATAGTTTAGGTAATCAGGATTAAAACAACTATAGAAACATTCAAACATACACTATTTTAGTACCTACAGACGAAACATGCAAAAATTTCAAGCATTCATGCATTTCAAGCATGATCTATCGACTGTAAAAACTATATTAGAAAGCCACTACTGAAACTAGCGAGTATTTTACATTTTTTCTGGGTGAAAGTGCAGTCGCCATCAGATTTAAATGGAAGCAAACAAGGTGATCATAAATATTACTATTGTGTAGAAGATTATTTAGGTGACAAGAATGCCTGGCCTGAATTGCACATGTGTGCGCTAAAATCCGATATAGTGCGTGTGATTAAAAAAAAGTTTGATACAAAGTAGAAATGTAGGTACCTAAATCAATGACGAAGATTGCAGCGGATAATTAGGTATGTTTTTAATGATAACTAGATCAAATTGTACATAATGACGATGCAAAAGTGATTGTAAAATGTTTTTTTTTTATCTTTATCTGAACACGGTCTTATTGCCAAGACGTAAGAGTGCATGTTCAGATATTTCTGATGACCCTTGCTTGTTCATATATATCTGATTGCGATAGCGCCTTAGAATGACATAAAGGATAAGTTTTTTTTCCTACCATTGACATAAAAAACTTGATGGTAAGTGGTTACTGCAACCCGTGGATACCGAAATCTTATATTTCTTATTAAGAAAGCATAAGATCTCGAATGCGTTGCCTAACCTGAGGCCTAAGATGGAATTCCTCTGTGCTAGTAATTTCACAGTGCCTTAACCCCTTACCGGAACACAAAGTGTGTGAGCACTGTTATTTGGCGGAGGGTAAGATAAGGTAAGGTAAGATAAGAGTTTAAATGAAGGGTTATTTAGCCTACAAATTACTCACTTGTGCAAATGTCGTACAAACAGCCGACGTCGCAACAACCAAGAGGTTTCTGTCGAACCAATCTTCAGCCGCTTCTAAGCAGCCCTTGTCATGAATTATTTTACTAACGTCATAACTCTAGAAAAAAAAAGAAACGGAAAATAAAGCAAACGCAAACTAATGTAAAACAGCACTATGCGTATTACATGCTACATTAAAATAATTCAAAGCTATCTATAACTACCTAGTATTGATACACACTATTTCGACAGGCTAAATGCGTACATCAATAAAAATAATCCAATTCATAGTTGTAAAAATTTATATACGCCAGAAGGAGGGTTATGTTTTTCTAGTGTAAAGGTGGCGTCGCCTGTCGAAACTTTGTCTTCATTTATGAACGGTAAAGAGCAAAGATATGTATCCAACCAAAGGCTCAAAAGATGTACACAGCGACTCCTATTCTTCATGACAGAGCAATAGAGTCGCTGTATAAATATTTTGATGCTTTGGCAGAGTAGGTACATATTGTTGCCCTCGACTGAAGTCTTTTCCCACGACTGAACAATTACACACGGCGTGCATGTCACGTGACTACAAAAGTCAGACTCACGTTTAGAGGGTAAGTAACACAAGTTTCTATCAGTTTCAGGAGTGAAGAATAAATTCAGCTTCTTCCGTTACATTCCGAAGTTTTATCTAAGATGACTGGATTTTTATTATTGTTCGAAGGATACAGTCTGCATTTCACACACAAAAAACAACAACTTTTTTTAATACAGTTGCTCAAAAAGTGGACATTTCGGTACCTGTTTAACATGCCAAAAGTTTGTCATTTCCGAATGAGCGTTTTTGTTTTTTGACAGCTAGTGAGCGTGCCAAAAGTTGTTTCTTTCGAACTAGTGCGTAAAGCTTGTTGAGCTTCATCCTATGCGTTTATTTCCTTATTCTTGTTTTTCGCAAATGTATTAAAAAATGTCGGTTGATACACGTGCGAAATCGACATTTTCATTCGTCCCTAGACTCGTGATAAAATGACAAACTTTTCGCACTTGCATCAAAATATACTATTTTTTTCACGGCGGTGAAAGCATTTATGCTGAGGTGAGAAACACCTGCAGCGCTGATTTTCCGCCAGCAACCAGCAACATGGCGGCTTTTATTAGCAGTCGGGGTTCAATTTTGAACGTTTTCACTCGTGAACGAGATAGAAAGTCGTGTTGCCCCCTCGTCACGCGGTCGCCGGACCTTGAGAGCGATGGGCGCTAGGAACGCGGCCGCCACTACCGGCAGCCGGCGTTGCAGCCAATCCTCCGCCGCCGCCAGGCAGCCGCGCTCGTGGATCACGCGCTCGCTCAGTTGCTACACCCATTTCAATGTAGTTACTATAAACTCACGCCTGTTTCCCATTGGGGTGGACAGAGATGACAGAACACCTACTGTCAGTGCCTCGCTTCCTCTACATTCAGAACTCAGAACATTTATTTTGACTTAAAATACACACTACAACGTAACAGAGTTTTAAAACACAGAAGACACAATACAAATAATAAAGAAAATAAGAGAATTATATAAATAAATAGTACATTATTGCAGAGGCCGCCAAGTAGCGCATTGCCGGACGAGTCAGTTAGAAGGCTGAGCGAAGCGAAGCCTTCTATTAGTACGAGTCCGGCAATCGCAATTGCGGCCGAGGTATATATAATGCTTTTCTCAAACAGCGAGGAAATACGTAAGGTCAGTCGGGGCAAGTGCGCCAGGGTGGGGTAAGTGCGCCTAACATAAATATATCGACACCTATAAATATTACTCAACTAGTAGTTGGCTGTTTACAAGGCATAGGGGCGAATATTTACTTCCATGATCGTGGATGATTTGGCCATGGAAGTTGTACTTATTACCTCCATGGATTTGTCAGTTTCTAGAGGTGTCTCAAATAGCAAGCGAATTAAAAAAACACACACACGACAATAATGTTTTTGCTGGCCAAGGCCGGTAATGGACAGCCTCGCGTCTTCTTTTTTTGAAAGTAACACGAACATTTCCGAGCATGTTTGAGAAAATGTATTAAAATGACATGAAAATACGCTGTAGTGTCAGTCAAAAGAGCCAGCGCTGTGGCTCCTGCTGCAGCACATGCTGAGCTGAGTCCCCACAGTGCTGGTATTCATAACTCTCTTCATGGTAGCTCGTCGGTTTCGAGTACTTTTGATTTGGCCTCTCTTCAGTATATCACCAATTTGACTTCACAACAATTCAGTATTCGTAAAGCGATCGACTTGCCCACTACACTAATTTTATTAACCATGAGTCTGTATCCTTTTAAGTGACCAAATAAAGAAAATGGCGGCCGCCAAAAAAAAAATGCTATTTTTTTAAATGATCCTTGCTTTGCTTTCATAGGTTCGTTTGAGCCGATTGAGGTTATCGTGAGGTTGGAGATAGATTTTTTATTCTAGTACTTTGAAAGTTGTCCAGAGAAAAATGTGTAGATTTGTAAATTAATTTCAATATTAGTACCTGGGCGACCAACCTTTAGCGAAAATGATTTTTCCACATGAGAACTAACTAGAAAAAACATCTCGCCTCCGTAACCCACATAGTTATTCCAAATTTCATCTGAATCGTTAAATTAAAATATATTTTATTGTATTTTATAATACACTTAGCTTCGGCCCCGACTACGCCTGCGTGGAATTCGGTTAATTTCGCATTTACAATATTTACCTTTGGATAATTTATGTCGTTGCACCCTTTGCTTAGTTTGGGACTAGGTTAATTTGTATAAACTGTCCCAAATATTGATTTATTTGAGTAAACGACAAGTTAGCACTCACGAAGGTAGGTTTCCGGACGTCATAGCCGCACTGCTTGTTGCGGATGACGTCTTGCGGCTTGTTGCGGCAGCAGCTGAACGGCACGCCGCAGGCCTCGCGCGACCCCACGGCTCCGCTCGAGCAGTTGAAGTACGCGTTGCGGTCCCAGTCGCGAGGGCCCTCCACCCCGCAGCATTGCAACTGGCGACATCGATCTCAATGAGGAAAATGCGTTTTCACTCCTCTTATTCTAAAAGGTATTTTGTTGCCCGTTTAGAGGGAGCTAAATGCGATTTTGCTCCCTCTCCATTACTGGCCCGCTAACAGGGAACAAAGTACAATTTTGATCTCGGTTTTCTGATATAATTGTTTACACCTTGTGTGACATAGCTTGAATCTCTCGCTAGCTCAAGATTCCACTTCGCTCTGGATTGAATCCGTCACTCGCGGTAAAATATACAATTTTGCTAGCTACTATTTTGCTCCCAGCGGGCGCCATTGGCGTTGGAGACTGAGCTGGAGGTTATGATTGGAGGGATGAATTGAGGGCTTGAGGAGGAGGAGGATGGCTGTCGATGTTAAACCGCCCAATGGCTGGCTTAGCCGACACCAAGCAACACCACTAGCGCCTTTATCTTCTAATTTTTACATTTAACAAAATTTTAAACCTTCTATAAATTATATCTAAATGACAGTTTCACAAGAAGGTTCAATGTTGATTAGTATGCTATTGTATTGTGACCACTACTTTGTTACTTGAAAAATTAATTCACAAAAAATTTCAAAATACAAAAATCAAGCTATTTCATAATATTTAATTATTTACTCTGCAGTAGTCATTAAAATTTAATGATTTATGTATAGTTCAATCACGTCTCCAGAAAAATAGGAAGTCGAACGAATACATATGCAAATGTAATTAAAATGTTATTTTTTTAAGCATTCTGCTGAGTTTGTTGCGGCGTTTCTTCTCAAGCAATGGGTCTAGGAAGCGCTGGTAAATTCATTTCTGACGTGTAAAAGTGCCCCAATGTGGCCAATTTGCTGAATAATTGATTGATTGATGGATTGATTGACCTAAGAGAATGAATATTTGATGAATATGACATACCCAGTCTTCTTGTATCCAATCAATTAAGTTCTGTTGATCGGGATCTTCTCTGTAATGAGTGATGAAGGTTTGGAAGCCCGTTGTAGCTTGCAATTTTATCTGGAATATAACAATTTAAAAAAGTTATTATCAATATAGTTACAACTGTAAAATACATAAAATAAAACCAGCGTTGTTTTTCAGATCGTATTCATATCATAACTAAATAAATATTTATTTTGGAATAAAAAATGTGATAAAAATATGTGCACATATTTACCCAGTCTTTAAAAACAAAGAAAAGAATTCCAGTTATCATCTCGGAGAGTAGTAGCAGTGCGAGGAATATTGCATACTGAAACAACAAACGTAACAATTAAAACCAACACTAAACAAAACATTTTTACGTCACACCAGGCCGAAAAGCGGGCTTTACGGGCGCTACGAAAAATCCCTCTTCACGGCCAGGTGGTGACGTAAAATCGTATACTAACCACGGGCGGCCGTAAAGAAATCCTCAGACTGCTAGATTATAGCCCTCGCCTCCGGCTCGGGCCTCAATTACCCGCGATCTGAGACTTTCTTTACTTGATCGCCCTAGGTGTGTAATGTACTATTAAACAATATGATAGATTAATCATTTATTCAATATCAGGTTTTTCCCACTAACCACAAACGAGGCAAATTAATTGTAGCTGTACAATACAATTATAGCTGACTAATTTAGCTCAGATAACTAAGCATTTTGATAAGCTTGACATAATATTTCTATAATACAATATAATCACATCACATAAAGTGTCCTTGCATTAAGCTTCCTTTTTGGTAGAAATAAAAAAAATGCGAACCCTCTACTAAACTAAAATTTCAGATCTTGCGATGAGTTTTTAGTTACCCTTGCATAAGCATGAAGCATTCATCTCTTTATTTCTTAAAAAGAACATCTACAGCTGTTTTTTGTGATTAATCATAGTTCAGTTCAGTTCAATTGACAACACCAGCCAGCAGTTCTGCTGCAAGGACCCAAGGTCGCCTACTGAGGGAAGTGGGGGGCCATCTATGTGATCAAGGGTGTGACTGGAAGATGCATGCTATCACTCGGTGGTTGCCTAGACAAGCAGATGCTGAACTAAGCTACTGCCTGTCTTGCGGCTAACCACCTAAAGGATACCATGCTGCCCCTAGGCTCTGCCAATGAAAAGATCTCTGAGACTGCTCCCCATGCCCTCAGTATACGTGGCCTCTATCCGAGCTACCGGTGAGCCATGTAGATACAGACGGAAGTGTAGGTGGAGTGGGAACTTGGAGAGACAGGAAGATGTAGAGCCAGCCCGTATAAAATCAACGTAATTAACCAGCATAGGGAGGATAGATAATATACTTAGTTTTTAATTACTGAATGGTACTCACGCAAGCCAGCAGGCAAGTATTCTCACGCAATGCGCCTACGCACCCCGTGAAGCCGATTATAAAGGTGATGGATCCTGAAAATGCAACACAATAGATCGGCTAAGTTTGTAATGGACTCCAAACATTTCGGTTTGTTCTTCTATCTATACATACACTAGAGGCCCGCCCAAGCACTACATGTGTAGTAGCTCCACAAGTTATACACCAGAAACTTCTTAACAAATCACTTCATTAGTGAAAACCATGATACTTTTTGAATTTTTGTGACAAGTTGATAGAATGTCAAAAAGTCAACCAGAAATACAACTAAGTACATACCTAGGGATCTTCTACTATCTAAAGTCCCGCGCCTTCACATTTCAAAACGCTTCATTTTTATTATTATTAATTAAAAAGCACCACCAACACTCTCAGCGCATAGTTGATGGCTGTCTCAGCATGCACACATGTGTTGAGAGTGTTGGTGGTGCTTTTAAAATACATTGAAGCGCTTTGAAATGTGAAGGCGCGGGACTTTAGATAGTAGAAGATCTCTACATATAAATGGAGGACTTTATGTACATTTAGACAAACCAAACCAATTTTATTACTGGTGTGTAAAAGTGCCCCAATGTGGCTTTTTACTGAATAAATTATTTAGTATTTTTTAATTCTAAATCTGGATTCCATATTTACCTGAATTTTAAGAAGAGGAGATACTTTTAGTAATGGAGATCAATATACATAACAGAATATATACCAATTCTATGCTGTGACTATTATAAGATTTTTTTTAATTGGATTGTAATATTCCTAACAAACAAACAAACAGACAAACAAACAAACAAACAAACAAACAAACAAACAAACAAACAAACAAACATACATACATACATACATACATACAATGCAAGTTAAATAAGTTTTTAGCTGTGTGTGTCTGTACTCACCAACACATATCAATATAAAGGCAGGATCCAAAGCTATGTTGGTCAGTTGAGACAAGTTGTTGAAAGTGTCTTTTTCGGTCCATGCCCACACTCCTACGGCCAAGACAATCAAGCCCAGGAACTAAAAAAAAGAATGAATAAATGGAGAGTTAAGATATTTATGTTACTTGAGTGGCCTAAATTCTAAATGTAGTGCATAAACACTTCTGATGATCCTCAATCATACATATACTTAACTTTGACTATAAACGGTCTCTTGCTTGACAGTGATTACTATAAAATGATAACTTAACCCTTCAAATGCCTTGTCCCCGATCCGTCCCAAAATATTGACATGCTTTTTGTATCCTTATTTATGCTTTTCGATAGAACTATAGAATAGCGAGGAGGCTCGAACTCACAATTTTTTATGCTATGGCGTTCGAAAGGTTATTACATAGATGTAATTAAAAGATAATTATATTAAAAGGAGACAGTAACCATTTCTTCATACATTTTAATAAATAAATGTAATTAATCCGGAGTCAGTTAATTTCTCTTAACTGAACCGATTTCTTTTTTGTCGAGTTTTCCAGCTTATTCCTTTGTATACAAATGCACAATCGAATTTTCTGTTTTTAATATTAGTCTGGGTAGCTACTGAATTTTTAGTTTCACTTGATTGTATTCAATTGAGCTGAAATTATTAACCATCCAAACAATAAAATAATATATGAAGAACATAGATAAGAATCAAATTTTGCGAGTCTGACTGGATAAATGCTTAGTTAGCGATCGACAATTTAACAAGTAGGGTGTACGTCATGTACTGTTATAATAATTGAGGTGGCCTCAATTTAAAACGTCTAAACAAAAAGAAAGTCACACTGTACTATCAGACTTCTTTCTTGTGGAATTGAAACCTTCAAATAGTATCAAATAAGTCAGTAAAACAAGAACAAATATATGTAGTGTTTTTTATTGTTTTAATTAGCCTTGAACTACACTTGCGCTAGGTAGGAACGGAGCGTACAATCACAAACTTAATAAATTAAACATTTTCCGTAGATATATAACACAGATTACTCACCCAAAACAATACATTCACACCAAAAATAACATATTTTAGACAACAGCTGACTTCGCTGGTGTCTCGTCGATATTTTCTTATTCCAGGCATTATTGTTATTTTAATACATGTCAGCTAAACGAACACTATTTTCTTCTTCTAGAAAGAAAATATTTTGTTTCTAGAAACATAAATAAATAAAAACTTATCTTACTTTTAATTGCAAATCTACAAAAATGATGCAAAAATTGAATAGCTGAGTGAGTGACCGCAACACGAACTACATACACACTGACCGCCCACAGACTAACTACACTAATGCAATAAAAAGAAAGGCGGCTATCGCGTGTAAATTTACCACTAGAGGCGCTTGTGTCGTGTGAGGTAAAATAACATTTGACTTTTCAATGGTTTTGGCGGGCTTCGAGACATTAATTATAATTTCTTTAATTTGGCGATGAATGTGAACGCTTTGAAACAAAAAAATCTGAATAAAACGGAACTACGCAACATTGCGGCATAGGTACTCAATATGGTGATAGTTATATATAATTAATAAACTTAATGAGATTCAAGATTTAAAACTTTGTTTCGGCGCCGATCTTATAAAGTCGCCTTTGGCAGCTATAAGTACCTGGACCTTAGTAAACAGTAGTGCTAACTGGTGAGCAAAGAAACGATAGTCCCCAAAACTTTCGGCCCCCAAGCAGACGTTTGGCGACACTGCCTGGGTTCAGAAAGTTAACGTTCGTTAATAATGATGTTTCAGTATGGAATGACAGCTCACGTTAAGGCCGTTCCTATGGAGGGTTTAAAGTAAAGGAGCACAATCTTTATAGTTCCAAAGGTGGACACCAAATCGGGTAGGTTGAGGGCGCTGCGGTCGCCACTCCGGTCAAGCCACCTAGGCGGATAGTCTGCAGTAGGGCCTTCAGACGGCGCTGCTGAGGCAAAAACGCAGGGAGAACGGTTGTGAGGAGAGTGTGTTTTGTTTTGTTGCTTATCAAATCCGCTGGACATGATTGTAACTGTTTCGCCATATAAGATTTCGCTCCTTACCAAGACACATTCTACACTCCATAGCCGTTCCTATACCCAGCTCAGCCGTCACTGTCACTCGTGCAACGAGTGAAAGAGAAGGCGCTACACACAGAACGCCCGATTAGTTAGTATTTAATGCGTTTTAATTTCTATAACAATACCGTCTAAAACATGGCATTTATAAAGCTGTCAATGTATGAATATTTTTTCTGTTATATTTAGTTTTACACTGCTTGATATAATAAACTGGAGTAAAATTGGATTAAAGGTCCGAGTTAGAGGTTACATTGGAATTAAATTGAATCGAGTGAAGGTTCGTGAAACGTGTAACGAAAGCTGACAATTTACATTATCTATATGGATGATATAATCAAATATAACATATGTTTTTTTTCATATTTTTTACTTTTAACATTTCTTAGAAAAGTATGATATTACATGAGCAATTTGACGATGCTGGGTCAGGGAACGGCCTTAACACCCTTTAAATATGGTGCGTAGAAAATAAATGGAAGTAGTATACTTATTAGGTCCATGGAAACGTCATATTCTCCATAATGAAACTCTGGCGAAACCTCTATGTATAAATTTGTCTGTGTTTTACATTACGGACACTTTTATTATCGTGTGTTCAAGGCAATATACTAATCAATCAATTTGCATCACGGTGTTTAAAAACATCAATCATCCTGCTAGATTTACAGAGTGCCTCTCCAATAGGTTATGGGCCCGGCACGCTTTCACTGCGAGGTCTATAGACTCTCTCCAACAGGTTATGGATCCCGCACGCTTCCACTGCTAGATCTACGAAGTGCTTCTCTATTCTCGTTTTGGCTATGGATGGTTAAAATTTGACAGATTCTCTATGGCGCAAATGTAAAATTTTAAGTATACGTAGCCCAATCGAGGCGTTTTGTATATATATATATAGGAACCGGGCCTTAGCCTCTAGACTTCCCGAATAACACCATGCAACACCACAACAGCCTGTTTTATACGTCCCACAGCTGGCCACAGGCCTCCTCTCATCACGAGAGGGTTTGGGCTATAGTCCACGCGCGGGCCCAGTGCGGATTGGGTAAGGCGGTTTTTTTTTTTTAGTATTTTTTTTTCGGCTACTGTTTCCAAACATTACTATAATAAAAATAAATGAATAACTCCGTACAGGTTTACACAACTTAGAAGGCGCGTGGATTAAGCAAAAATGGACTCTGCATCACCGGCTTACGTGCTTCGCCGCGCGCCTTCTAAATTGTGTCGTGCTGTACCTAGGCATCCAAATTGACACAAAAATCATCTACGTGCTAGCAAATTTTGAGTTCCCTCATTTTCTCATGATCCCATCAGGCATCATCAGAACTGAACCAAATATGGCAACAACTTGGAAGTACCACTTTTCGAACAGAAAAAGAATCATCGAAATGGGTTCAAGTTTACTATTTGTCTTTGTTATACCTACATAAAAAAAAGGATTCCGAAGAATTGAGAACCTCGTCCTTTTTTTTACTACTACTACTACAACAGCCTATTTACGGCCCACTGCTGGGCACAGGTCTCCTCTCATCACGAGAGGGTTGGGCTATAGTCCCCACGCGGGCCCAGCGCGGATTGGGGACTTCACACACATCCTTAAATTACTTCGCAGATGCGTGCGGGTTTCCTCACGATGTTTTCCTTCACCGAAAAGCTCAGTGGTAAATTCAAATTGAATTTCGCACATAAATAATTTCAGAGGTGCGAGCCGGATTTGAACCCGCTGCATGAGAGGCGTACCACTAGGCCATCACCACGACTTTCTTTTTTTTTAAGTCGGTAACAACACCTGTATATGTATACACAAGCTCGAAAATCTTGCGGCTGTCCTGACTGGCAGACAAGAGAGGGGGCCTCAAATGCCAACTGTCTAAATAGGGACCCTGGGGCTATATTCGAAGGGATCTCCCTGTTCCCTATAGGATCGCTCACGCGGCGCGTGAACTTTAAGCTGCTAGGTTTAAAGTTCAGCGAGTGTGCGATCTTATATATGGAGATCCCTGTTTAAGACTTCGAAATACTTAGCCCCAAGTCCATCAGAATCTGCACAATAATAAACAATGTGAGAAGAAATAAAAGTGAGCTAAATTAAGGAAAACATAATTTAAACATATTTGTATTGGAGGGGCCAATGGGGCCAATAGTGTCGACTTATTTTTTACAATCTTAAGTGGTCGTAGGTAAGGTACATAATTGAAAGAAACAGTTATCTATAGGAAGAAATTGTCACGTGAGATTTTGGGGGAGGTAGAGCCAAATTTCACGACGAGTGTACGAGTATATATTTCAATGAAAGACCATAACAAAAAAATATCAATTTTATTTATGGACACGTTACTCCGTCAACTATCTGTGTATTTATCCAGTCAATGTAATTGCTAACATTCGTGTAAATTCCTGAAACAAAAATATGATAATAAATAATAAAACCTAAGTAGGTGCTTAAGTACTTATATGCAAAAGCGAGTTGAGATTTTGTTACCTATTTATACATACAAGGCTGCAAAATCCTTATTTGACGCGAGTGCCCGTTTTGCAACCGAAAGGGGGCTAGATTGTACCTAGCCCCCTTTCGGAGAAGTAATCGAATCAATAGCACGAGACACGTAATTAGTTAATTGCCAAGTGAGACAATATTTTTTACATCACCCTTGGCCGTAAAGTGGGATTTTCTACCCGCTACGTGGAGAGAAAATCTCACTTTTTGGCCAAGGCAAGACGTAAAACTATTGACAAACCACGGGCGGTAATTCGTAAAGCCCCAGATCGCATATTTATGGCCCTCACCTTCGGTTCGGGCCACAGAAACCTGCGATCTGGGACATTTACGAATTCACCACCCTAGGTCTGTAATGTACTATTACCAAACTACAAGCGAGAAAACCTATCATGTCGGACCGCGTCTTGAAACGGAATGTTAATAAATTTATCTTCAGGCCGAGGAACCCGGCGGACACGGCCTATAAAAACACGATCTCGATCTCGAGGACGTCTGTAGTGCGTGCGAGGACGTCTGTACACTAAACTTGTAAAAGTGTGTGTAACACTACGCGGGCCAATGATTCACTCACCATCTTCGGATCAAGTTCAGGCGCGTTCACGGCGAGTAGGGCGCGGGCTAGATTCAGGCGGGTGATTCCGTGGCCATTCTGTATGTAGTACTACTTATTAAATATTCTGTGCCCGTGGTGTAGTTGACGTTCGAAATTCGATGACACTTTCCGCGTAAGAGAATACAAAAACTTTTACATCAACCATGGCCGTAAAGTGGGATTTTCTGCTCGCTACGCGGAGAGAAAATCTCACTTCTTGGCCAAGGCAAGACGTAAAACTTTTGACAAACCACGGGCGGCAATTCCTAAAGCCCCAGATCGCATATTTATGGCCCTCACCTTCGGTTCGGGCCACAGAAACCTGCGATCTGGGACATTTACGAATTCACCACCCTAGGTCTGTAATGTACTATTTCACTCCTCCTATTCGAAATACTTTGTTCCCCGTTAAGATAATGGTTTTCTCATAGGAGAGTGAAAAGCAGAGTGTGCAACACGGTAGCAAAAGCGCGTTGCTGTGGATTCAATCCGTCACCCGCGGTAAAATATACCATTTTGCTCCCTAGTCACACAATCTACTATTGCGCACAGAAATCGAGGGCCAAAGAGAACTCCTTCGACCAAGTGAGGTGAGGACATAATATTTCATATCATGGCAAACTTGCCTGGATACCGAGGATCGGCACATCCAATTCCCCAGGACACGACGCCTGCAAACAGTTTTATCTCAGTTAGTCACATTTCATAATATTATACCTACTACTACACTACTACTACTACAGCCTATTTGCGTCCCACTGATGGGCACAGGCCTCATCATGAGAGGGTTTGGGCTATAGTCCCCACGCGGGCCCAGTGCGGTTGGGGACTTCACACAATTACTTTGCAGATGCGTGCAGGTTTCCTCCCGAAGTTTTCCTTTACCGACAGAAGTCGTTGAATGTTGTCGTGTAATATATACTACTACTACTACTACTACTGCAGCCTATTTCCGTCCCACTGCTGGGCACAGGCCTCCTCTCATCACAAGAGGGTTTGGGCTAATAGTCCCCACACGGGCCCAGTGCGGATTGGGGACTTCACACACATCTTTGAATTACTCCGCAGATGCGTGCAGGTTTCCTCGCGACGTTTTCCTTCACCGAAAAGCTCTGTGGTAAATTCAAATTGAATTTCGCACAATGAATTTCCTGTAATATATATAGCTATTTAAATATACTTATTATTAGCATACTAATATTTACCATAAATGAGATCAGTGGAATATTATGAATAAGTAAGTACTTATCTAAATTCATATTTTAAATTATGCTCTATATTAATGACTCTAATAAGTGTTTTTTAACTAGTTTTTTAAATTTATTGTAACCTTGTAACATACCTACTTTCTCTCTATAAAAACTTACCTGCTTGCACGTATCTGCCACTCGGTTCAAAAACCACGAAAGGTCCACCACTATCTCCCTGAAACATATTTTTTATTTAGGTAAAGCGATGGTGATCCTTTCTAACTCTTCTTCGTTTTCATCTATAGGTATAATAATAATAAGTCTGTAGAAGAAGTCGCGTCTGAAACTTGAAAATAAAAGAAACTATCAAGTAGCCCTGGACTATATTTAAACGATACTGAACACAAAATACTTTTAGATTTTTTTAATGATGTATGTATCATCATTTCAGCCGAAAGAGGTCCACTGCTGGACATAGGCCTCCCCCAAGGCTCGCCACTCAGACCGGTCCTGTGCTACTTGCTTCCACCGGTTTCCCGCGACCTTCACGAGGTCGTCGCTCCATCTTGTCGGAGGCCTACCGACAGCTCGTCTCCCGGTTCGCGGGCGCCACTCGAGAACTTTCCGGCCCCATCGGCCATCAGTCCTGCGAGCAATGTGCCCCGCCCACTGCCACTTAAGGCTCGCAATTCTTCGGGCTATGTCGGTGACCCCAGTTCTACTGCGGATATCCTCATTTCTGATTCTATCACGCAGAGAAACCCCGAGCATAGCCCTCTCCATTGCCCTCTGAGTGACTTTGAGCCTTCTTATGAGGCCCATCGTAAGCGCCCACGTCTCGGAACCATAAGTCATCACTGGCAACACACACTGGTCGAAGACTTTCGACTTGAGACAATGCGGTAATTTGGACGAAAAGACACTGCGAAGCTTCCCGAACGCTGCCCAGCCGAGTCGGATTCGACGATTGACCTCTTTCTCGAAGTTGGACCTACCTAACTGGACTGTTTGTCCCAGGTATACATAATAGTCAACAACTTCGAACGCAGAGCCTCCGATTATTACGGGAGTTGGCACAACATGGACATTAGACATAATTTTCGTCTTGTCCATGTTCATTTTAAGACCAACTCGATCGGAAACTCTGCTGAGGTCAGCGAGCATAATACCGAGGTCCTCCATGGTCTCAGCCATGACTACAATATCGTCGGCAAATCGAAGGTGAGAGATGTACTAGATTAACATTGATGCCTCGACCTTTCCAGTCCAGCACCTTGAAAGCATCCTCCAATGCAGCGGTGAACAGCTTCGGAGAGATCACGTCTCCTTGTCTGACTCCCCGCTGCAGTGGAATAGGCTTCGTGGTCTGGTCCTGTAGTCGGACGGACATGGTGGCATTTTCGTACAAACACTTCAACACTTCGATGTACCGGTAGTCAACTTGGCACCTCTGGAGAGACTGCAGCACAGCCCAAGTCTCGATCGAATCGTAGGCTTTCTCGTAGTCCACAAATGCAAGGCAAAGGGGGAGGTTATACTCTTCGGTCTTCTGTACAACCTGCCGCAACGCATGTATGTGGTCTACGGTACTATAGCCCTTTCGGAAACCGGCTTGTTCGGGAGGCTGGAATTCGTCAAACCTGCGCGCGAGACGGTTCGTAATGACTCTCGAAATGTATATCCGGATTTACGAGTAACTCGAAAACCACTGGACAGATTGCAAAAAAAATTGGTATGGGAGTAGTTTATAACACTGCTCAACATATAGGCTACTTTTTATCCCGGAAAAATGCATAGTTCCCGCGGGAATGCTATTAACGAATCCCACGCGGGCGAAGTCGCGGGCAGAAAGCTATTTAGTAATCATTTAATAATTTCAATGTTATGGTTAGACGAAGGAAATCCACACTGGACTTAGGCTTTCCCCAAGCTTCCTACTCTGACCTCTCCACTTCTCCAGTGCCACCAACTTCCACCGAATTCCCAATGGAAGTTGGTGGGTACCGTTTTCCCGTTCACCAGATTGTACCGGCAGCTCATCTTACTCGGCAGAACTTTGTAGCCAAATCGATCTGCCATCACTTTTGTTAGCAATGTGCCTGGCCCTATGCCGTTTTCCAATTCTTCGGGCTATGACCTTAACCTTAGTTCGATTGCCGATATTTTCATTTCTGATTCTATAAAAATTAAACTATGTACTTAATTCCATACTATATAGTTCATGAGCAACTAGATATCTATTGCATGTAGCTGCGAAGCAACAAAGTAGGTCAGAAGAAATCAAACCAAATCAAATTGTTTTTATACCTGTATGTGACATGTCAAATATTTACATTATAAAGCTGTAAGTATATGAAATAAATACATCATATAACTGTATATGAATAAGTGAAATAGTACGAGTTACGATGGGCCTCATAAGAAGGCTCAAAGTCACTCAGAGGGCAATGGAGAGGGCTATGCTCGGGGTTTCTCTGCGTGATAGAATCAGAAATGAGGATATCCGCAGCAGAACTAGGGTCACCGACATAGCCCGAAGAATTGCAAGCCTTAAGTGGCAGTGGGCGGGGCACATTGCTCGCAGGACTGATGGCCGATGGGGCCGGAAAGTTCTCGAGTGGCGCCCGCGAACCGGGAGACGAGCTGTCGGTAGGCCTCCAACAAGATGGAGAGACGACCTCGTGAAGGTCGCGGGAAACCGGTGGAAGCAAGTAGCACAGGACCGGTCTGAGTGGCGAGCCTTGGGGGAGGCCTATGTCCAGCAGTGGACGTCTTTCGCCTGAAATGATGATGATGATGATGATGATGATGATGAAGTGAAATAGTTAGAAATTAGAAGGGCAACTGTTCCCTGAACGATTTTAGATACTAGGTACTCCCATAAATAACATGCGCGACGTACCTATCCAATCAATCGAATTTGCATTGAAAACATCACTAATGTTTCAAGGCTAATTAAGTAATTACAAAAATTTTGAATGGAGAATTTAAATTTGATTGCAACATCAACGTCACTTCTGAATCTGATTAACATATTTACTGCTACGGACTCTATTGTTTAAGCAAAATTTACTACTAAGTATAGTCAAAATGCATTTCCCTTCCATTAGTTTCGTAGTTTTACATAGAAGAAGTAAGGTAAACTTAGAATGACAACCTTCAAACAAATCAGCGTAATAAGTAGTCTGCATACAAATTTTAACTCCATAAGCTACATCTATAGATGGCGCTGTACAGGCGAAGGTTGAAAATTTGAATCTCCCTGGCTATTTCCGATTTACGCTGTAATGTAAGGAGATTGACAGTCTTAGGCCGACTTGCACCAACGCCGCTAGATTCAAGATCCAAGATTCATTTATTCCATAAACAAAATACATTTCGTTTTGGAATTTTCTAAAATTACATACAAAAATAACCAGGTACTAAAAATAAAATTCTAATATCTATTACATTAGGTACATTCATCATCATCATCATCATTACGTATATTACATTGAATTAAACTATCAACCTTGGGTTAGCCTCTAACTCGAGTTAACACCATACAACTAAACCCAGATTAACGTACTAACCCAAGGTTAAAGGTTTGGTGCAAGTGGGCCTTACATAATTAAATTGTCTCTGGTTTTACTCACCTGACAGCCATCTTTTCCTTTAGAAAATGCGCAAATCATTGTAGGCTTCAAATGCTTTGACAAACCCGAATTCATACACTCTTCATCGGTCAGGATCCTGAGTGATGCTTTCAACAGCACATTAGATGAAGACTTCTCCACGCCGATTCGCCCCCAGCCCACTATGGTTCCTACCATGTTGCCAAATCCCTGGTCTAAAAACAAGCGTCGAATTCACTTTAACAAACTTAAAGTTTAGGCAAGATAAGAATACTTACTTTTACACGTTTAAGAGGGTTTATCCCGAAAGTTGGCAACGTCGCAATAGCTGCCAAATGATACGCTGTTTTTATAAATTTCTCAATATTACTGAATTAAAAAAGAACTGATCATTCTATGGTTGAATGACGCGTCTCCTTTTATATTTGTTGGTTAAGCATTCAAATGATAAGATGACATTACAATGCATGGAAAATGCGATGGAAACTTTTCAAAAGATAGTACTTCCACAATCCTAAAAATTTCGTGTTCCTATGATAATTGTTTCAATCCATAGTCCATGCTTAATGTTTTATTCAACCATAGAGAAATAATTCATGTTTTTCATTCAGTAATATTCAGAAATCAATGAAAACAGCGAAATATTTGACAGCTATTTGCGACGTTGCCAACTTTCGGAGTAAACCCTCTAAAATGCTTTGGAAGTGAAATAATATGATGTTGAAATAATGTCTTAACTTAAAGTGGCGAAGTCCGCGGTCTTGCCAGTTCAAAAACCACCATCCTGCATATTTTAAATTATCGGCAGGCTCTTGAGGTCCCATTCCGTGGCCTGCCATCAAATCACACCTTGGTCTATTTACAGCCGAGGTGAGTTTTATACACAATACCTGCTTTACTGACATTCGATCAGGTGAGACAACCGAACAAATTTCTCAACTTTCCATCAGGTGGGCCGAAATGATCAACGATCGCTGGCCACATAATAGGACCTTTATGGTCACAACTAACCACATCGCATCACGGACACGTTACGATACTGCCGAGTTGATATAGCGGGCCCAACCCCGCTTAACAACCCTTGAGGTTAAATTATCCTGAAATTGCATTGTCTCATTGATACAAATGAAATGTCTTATTTTTGTTTCTTGCTTGATGCTATACAAATAAATAGCCCCTAGCTGTAAAGGATACTTACTTAGTTTAGGTAAACATACAGGTACTATTGTGTGCCCGAAGCTCACTGGTGAATTCAGCGTGGCAATGGCTATGTCGTTCTCGTCTCGAATCGCCGTCGAGGTGAATTTCTCGTGAATGGTCACTTTGGATATGGTTCTCTTTTCTACGCTCGTCAAATCGTCCATTCTGTCCAAGCCAATGAGAACTTTCATATCTTTATAGTTATCCCTAAATCAATTAAAATTGTTAATTATTTAGCTGAATCAACAGGGACATCAAATAGTAAGTACAGTACAGATTAAGTAAGCAAATAAATAAACATACATCTAAAATCTAAAGATCTTGAGCATATACAAGTCTGACTTTGATGCCGAGTTCATCTTCACAATAGGCCCGGTTCCTATATCCACGAAACGCCTCGTTTTGCCTACGGACGGTTGATTTTTGACATTTGTTCCATAGAGAATCTGTCAAATTTTAACCGTCCGTAGGCAAAACGAGGCGTTTTTTGGATATAGGAACCGGGCGGTCAACTTGCTATTTTTTAAATACCAAAGTGGCATACAGGAATATAGCCCTCTTGATGATAAGAGGTGACCCGTGACCGTCAACTATCTAGACGCTTGTTAAGTTGTTACTAGAGGCATCACTAGTGCGTTGCCGATATGATCTGTAGGAAAGGAACGATTCCAATTTCGAACATACACGCAACGGCCTAGAGGAAGCTCATACCATAAGCGGTCTGCAGAAGTATTTCTATATATTGTACCTTAGCATTGAAATAAAAGAACAGGTAAGAAAAATATAGGTACCAAGATTTTTACTACACTTCCCATTCGAAAACGAAAGTTTGAAAATGCCATTCCTCTGTGTTTTGTTGGTTTGTCAAAGGTTTCCTTATAATTTAATTGAAACATTTAGAATAAGAGTACCTGCTATCAGCTTCATTGAACGAAGTAATTAAGGTATTTCACTGCGATAAGCTTGTAATTAAAACCTAGCTTGCGCGTGCTCATAAATCACGTTCTTAAACCTTTATTAAAAGAATCGAGTCTGATACGTGTGTTTGCGTAATTAGGATTGATGGGTTTTAGGGTTCCTATCATCTGATGAAATGTGATAAACTGTTTAATAGCATAGGTCCTGTGAATCTACTGGGTACGTATATTGCTAATGATGAAACATACCGTGACTTCGTCGACTTGGTCTTTTTTATATACCAATGGTACATGCAAACTAGCGCAAAGCCTACCTAATGGTAAGTGGTCACTGCGGCCCATGGACACCGAAATCCTATGATCCCCCATTAAGAAACCATAAGATCTCGAATGCGTTGCCTACCCTGAGGCCTAAGATGGAATGCCTCTGTGCCAGAAATTTCACCGTGCTGCTGCCTTAACCCTACCGGAACACAACAGTGCGAGCACTGCTATTTGGCGTCAGATTAGCGGCGAAAGACGGTGGTACCACCCCGGACGGACCCAGCACCAGGTCCTACAACAGTCTGATTAACGCCTTCACTGCCACCGACGCATATATGCGTTTTGCTGATTTTCCCGCAGTACCTTGAACGCACATGTGCGTTTCAATGTTACTTTAATGACAGACGTGGCACCCGGCGAAAGTTCGAAAAACAGAAGTGGCAGTGAATGCGTTACGAAAGGGTCGGACTGTGATTCACAAATATCACACAATTGTATTTGACATAGCGTTCGAAAAGGTGAGCAAATTTTCAGTGTTCAGTTTTGAAGATCCTGCAATGATGAACTACTTATGCAATTTTTGTCAAGAGCGATAATTAAACTTAGGCCCGATTCGATGGCGTACAGATTTATAAAAAAAAATACATTTCATCTATAGAGTGTCAAATTTTAACCATCCGGCGTGAGGTAGGCAGTGGCAGATTTGCAGTCTTGGAAGCGTTACGGCAATCTCATCCGTCCCTCTTTCAGCTTCCACTCCACCGTTTAGGTAGTGCTTTTAATTCTTGTACCTAATCATCAGTGTATGCTTGGTCATGATTAGCCGCCTCTATTATCTGGGCGTCTATTCAAGTACCTACACGATTCTATAGGGAACGGAAAAGGAATCTCTATAGCTTCTCGGATAAACCTGATATTCGAAGCGTGAAAAGTGACTGCTAAGTGAGTCAGTAGTTCCCAAAGTTCAAACGTCGTTTGGCGCACAGTCCAATCATAAACGTGTATAAGCGAGACGCACGGATGGGTTAAGTGCGCTTCTTGGAATTGGGAGACTTCCTATCCTCATTTCGGGTATGGGAAATCCTATATCCCTATGTATGGACTTGAATAAGGCCCAAGCCTACTCTGGCCTAATGACCAATCCTGTCGCTGTTAGTACGAGTAGTATTGTTTGTTACCACTTAAAGCAGTGCCCGGCGCTCAGCACGTGCCGGTCGGTGACGATGGCGCCGCCGCAGTGCATGTTGTCGTTCTTCAACACAGCTACGGTCCAGGGGTATGAGTTGGGCTCCGCCCTCCGTCCGCCGACTATGCGCATCGAGACAACAGTGTCCGATGGGACCCCACATTCTTGAAGGAAAAAACAATGGGAATATTTTGTCAGGATAAGATACGTATCCTAGGTATAACACAATATCTAATCATAATCGAATACGTAGGTAGGTACTATTGTACCAGTAGTGACACCTACCGCCCCACACCATGACACAAACACACCTCATAATATTTTAGTGTGCAGTTTACGTTCGGTTTATCCGTTGCGGTTGGAGTGTCGCGGGAGTGCCTATTACGATGAACTATGATACGGTTTGTTTATCTCCATACAAAGTTCTAGATTCATAAACGACCATGTGTAATGGTCCATACAGACGCTACTTTTCTACATACCCTAGATATATATATATTATATAGATTTTACTAAAATCATTCGCGCTCGAAAAATATATTCTCAATATTATTACAACATTCATTATTCAATGCCGTCTAGTGTGCGTTATACCTATTACCCACGTAAAATTAAAATTACCAAGATATATAAATAAACATATGAAAAATTACCATTAAAATGTATTATTTATGGTTTAATTTACAAGATGTTACATTTCATTGATTTGCTAGTTACGTTATCTCGAAAATACATTAAAATATCAACTAAGTAAACCTACAACTTTTATTACAAATTCGGCGACTTAAAAATAAAATAATTTAAAACTAGAACTAAAAATAACTATAGAAAAAACACCCCTTCCAAAATTTCATTTTGCGGCATTTGTTTTAATTGATTAGTGTTCTATTTTGATTGATATTAAATGAAACAATAAATGAACTTTGTTAATGGCTAAAAATTCTAATAAAGCCAAAAAAACTATAAATGAGTACCTACTACTACTGCTACAGCCTATTTGCGTCCCACTGCTGGGCACAGGCCTCCTCTCATCACGAGAGGGTTTGGGCTTTAGTACCCACGCCGACCCAGTGCGGATTGGGGACTTCACACACATCTTTGAATTACTTCGCAGATGCGTGTAGGTTTCCTCACGATGTTTTCCTTCACCGTAAAGCTCAGTGGTAAATTCAAATTGAATTTCGCACATAAGTACACTTAGAGGTGCGAGCCGGAAGCGAACCCGCGACCCTCTGCATGAGAGGCGGTAGGTCGAACCACTAGGCCACCACGGCTTAAAATGAGTACCTACCTACCAGCAATAACTGGTCTGTTTACGTGGAATGTGTTAACATAGTTTGGGGATAATTTTCCTAGTGTACCCCCAACCACAACAACAGCCTATTTACATCCCACTGCTGGGCACAGGCCTCCCTCATCACGAGATGGTTTGGGCCATAGTCCCTATGCGGTCCCGGTGCGGATTAGGAATAGGAACTTCACAGACATCTTTGAATTACTTCGCAGATGCCTGCAGGTTTCCTCACGATGATTTCCTCCACCGAAAAGCTCAGTAGTAAATTCAAATAAAAATTTGCACATAAGTAAACTTAGAGGTGCGAGCCGGAATCGAGCCCCCGACCCCAACCCGACCCGAAAATTTAGGATAGTACATGCCTATTAGTCTTTCCTAGTCCCCCCTGTAAATTAGTTCGCAGAAGACGTTTCCGCACGAAGTTTTCCTTCACCGAAAAAGTGCTAAATTCACATAGAATTTCGCACAGAACTTTAACTTAGAGGTACCAGCTGGATTTTAAACTCTGACCCTCTGCGTGTGAGGCGGTAGGTCCAATCACTAGGCCAGCACGGCTTGGATACTTAGATTCATAACTTCTTAAATATTATTATTTATTTATCGTATGGCTTATATTAGGTCCTTACATATGAAATTGGCGTTTGGCGAACTGGCAACTTTGATTCAAAATATGTGGCGTTCGGCTAGGAATTCCAAATTCAAATTTATTTCAAATTTAAGACCATGTATTTCTGTGTTCGAATTACGAAATTTATTTGTTATCGCGTCATTTGTTTTTCTTTCACATCGTTCTGTTCACAATATGGAGAACTTAAAATATCGCTATATTTACGAATATGAGTTTCACCTCGGCACTAGTGCTGCAGAAACGGCTCGTAGGATTAACAATGCGTATGGGGAAGCTACTGCAAAAGAAAATACGGTACGTTATTGGTTCCAACGTTTCCGTTCTGGAAATTTTGACCTACAGAACAAGCCTCGTGGACGGCCGGAGACACAAGTTGATAACGAAGAATTAAAAGCAATTGTGGAAGCAGATCCATCGCAAACCACGTCAGAGTTAGCGGCAGGCTTCGGTGTGAGTGATAAAACCATTTTGATTCACTTGAAACAAATTGGAAAAGTGAAAAAACTTGAAAAATGGGTACCGCATGAATTGAGCGACGCAAACAAAGAAACACGCGTCGAGTGTTGCGTTTCACTTCTCAACCGGCACAATAATGAAGGCATTTTGAATCGTATCGTTACTTGTGATGAAAAATGGATCTTGTACGACAACCGGAAACGTTCTTCACAATGGTTGAACCCAGGTGAACCAGCCAAATTCTGCCCGAAACGAAAGTTGACTCAGAAAAAGGTACTGGTAAGTGTCTGGTGGACTAGTGCCGGTGTCATCCATTACAGTTTCTTAAGATCTGGGCAAACAATCACGGCTGATGTGTATTGTCAACAATTGCAAACGATGATGGAAAAGCTAGCCATTAAACAACCCAGACTGGTCAATCGATCTAGCCCACTGCTGCTTCAGGACAACGCTCGACCACATACGGCACGTTTGACGGCCGCAAAACTACGGGAGCTGCGACTGGAATGTCTTCGACACCCACCATACTCCCCGGACCTTGCTCCAACTGATTACCATTTTTTTCGGAATTTGGACAACTTCATGCAAGGAAAAAAATTCAATTCTGACGAGGCTGTCCAAACGGCCTTCAAAGATTTTATTGATTCTCGCTCACACACTTTTTTTAGTAAAGGAATCAATGAACTACCTTCGAGATGGCAAAAGTGCATAGATAGCCATGGTACATACTTTGACTAAATAAAAAAATAGTTTCATAAAAAAAAATCGTTTTCATTTCTGCCATATGAAACGCCAATTTCATATGTAAGGACCTAATATTAACACAGCTGTATACCTAAAAACTACAGTTTAAATCTGCATTCCTTGAGAAACATTGCCACTTCATGCGTGAATGTTTTAAAGTCTTCGGCTTTTCCGTTATAACTGATCAAAGGGCATTCCAGAACGATGTGCCGAACAGTTTGTTTCGGGCAGCCGCATTCACAGGACTCACATGCAGACCAGCCCCATTTCTTTTTGTGACTTCTTAAATAAACTCGAAAAGATAATTATTTATGTTGATAGTTAAGCCTTACTTACCACAATCATAGCAGTATATCAGTCTCACCTAAAAAACAAACATTTCTCTGAATATAAACTCCTTTTACTTAAGAGGGTTTAACCCGAAAGTTGGCAACGTCGCATATAGCTGTCAAATGTTTCGCTGTTTTTATAAATTTCTCAATATTACTGAATTAAAATAGAAGTTATCATTCTATGGTTGAATGACGCGTGTCGTTTTATATTGGTTGGTTAGTCATTCAAATAACACAGACCCTGATAAAATAAAATCCACGTGGCGAGAATATTTCATGCATCTGTTAAACTGCCCCCCACTGAATGAATCCATCACCCACAATACATCAGAAGAGAGCGCTGATTCAGTAGAACCCGTCTCTTTTGAAGAAGTTCACGAGGCCATCATGGGACTTAAGAATAATAAAGCTCCTGGGATCGATGGCATACCCAGTGAGATTTGGAAATGCAGCGGAGGAGTAGTACAGTCAAAGCTATATGAACTGCTTCTTAAGATCTGGGAGAACGAGCGACAACCCGAGGAATGGAATATAGGCATCATCTGTCCTATTCACAAGAAGGGATGCAAGAAAACGTGCGCGAACTACCGAGGGATTACTCTGCTTCCAACTGCCTACAAGATCTTGTCGAATGTGCTACTTAAAAGGCTAGAACCCTACGCGGAAAAAATCCTCAGCGATTATCAGTGTGGGTTCCGCCGGAATCGAAGCACTATCGACCAGATCTTCTTACTAAGGCAGATAATGGAAAAGAGGTGGGAGTACGCTCAAGGTGTTCACTCTTTGTTTGTGGACTTCACTAAAGCTTACGACAGTATAGATCGGGACGCCCTGTATTCCATTTTAGGATACTTTATCATCCCAAGCAAATTAGCCACCATGGTTAAAGTTGCGACATCAGAGTGCAGGTTGCGCGTTAAGGTTGGAGGTGAGCTAACGGACGACTTCACAGTAGTTACCGGACTAAAGCAGGGAGATGCCCTGTCGCCTATGCTTTTCAACCTCGTGCTAGAGTACGCCTTAAGAAAGGTCCTACAGTTGGACACGGGCGTGGAGCTGGAGGGAAGGCATAACGTGATAGGATATGCGGATGATTTAGCCCTGTTGGGTGAAACGCGTGGAGAAGTCATATTGGCCGCCGCAACTCTGGATACCGAAGCTAGGAAGGTGGGGCTCAGGATCAGTTGCGACAAGACGGAGTATCTCCACATGAGACGATACAAGAACACGCGGACCCCTTGTGAAGACCTTCATGTTGGAGATGCTACGTTTAAGGGTACGCACAAATTCAAGTACCTAGGGTGTACCGTGACTGATACCAATGCTCGAGAGGACGAGATCAGCATCCGCGTACAGAACACCTTGCGGTGCAGCGCAGCTCTTCACAAGGTTTTAGTGTCCAGGCTACTCAGTAAGCGTACGAAAATCCGAATCTATAACACAATTATTCGACCCATTCTAACGTATGGCTGCGAGGCCTGGACACTAACACTAAAGGAAGAAAACAGATTGTTAGTCGCTGAACGAAAAGTCCTTCGTAAGATCCTGGGTCCCACCAGAAGGGATGACGGCAGTTGGCGGATTCGGAAAAACGTCGAAATTGAAGACCTAGTGTGCCAACCCAATATAGTAGGGGAAACCAAAGCTCACCGACTTCGCTGGCTCGGCCACGTTGAGAGAATGGGAGAGGATCGGGCAGTGAAAAGAGCGTATATGGGTCGTCCGACTGGACGTCGCCCAGTGGGGCGACCTAGATATCGCTGGAGGGACGTCATCGAAGCGGACCTGCGGAGCCTCCAAGTCAGCAACTGGCAGGAGGTGGCGCAGGACAGGACACAGTGACGAGAGCTCGTTTCGGAGGCCAAGATCCATTTTGGGTCGCTGAGCCAGCGTAGTTAGTTAGTTAGGCATTCAAATGATTAGATTACATTAAAATGCGATGGAAAGTTTTCAAAAGATAGTACTTCCATAATCCTAAAAATTTGGTGTTCCTATGATAATTGTTGCAATCCATACTTAATGTTTTATTCAACCATAGAGCGATAATTCATGTTTTCATTCAGTAATACTCAGAATTTAATGAAAACAGCGATATATTTGACAACTATTTGCGACGTTGCCAGCTTTAGGAGTAAACCCTCTTAAGAGCATTTTAAGAGTCCCCGTACGCTCCTTACTCCATACAAACGTAGTTACGTTTTAATTCTTCTCATCAGATTGGCACCAAATTTTACAAGTGATAGTGGAGCAGAGATGTTAGTGTCCAAAATACACTTTGGTTGTAATAAATTGAATAACAAAGAAACTAGGACCATTTTAGTTTCCTCCATACAAATGTCAAAATTCAGTTTTTTGGCTGTAATTTAAGTGTGTTTTATTTCACTACGACATTTACTAATTTCGGACACAAGCGATAATGATTTTATTATGTGTACCAAGTTTCCAGTCAATCTGTTTAGTAATTTGGGAATAAAAGCGAAAATACGTTTGTATGAAAAGTTGAGAAACGCCGTGCGTACCTACTGAGGACTCTTAATCCTGTTGTAAAATATTTCTTTAAAGTCCATCTTTACTAACCTGCACCATCACTAGAAATGCTAACATTCGAAATATTACCGACATTGCGTTTCAGTGCCACGCCGTTCTCCTTGAACCACAAACTCGGCACTGCTATTTCGTTCTCTCTTTCTGTTTTATTTACGCTGTATACCGAAATTATCAACGCGATAATTTCTATTCAATGGACCATATCACTAAAATACATGGTGTCTTTTTTTATCACTTGTAAGTAAACTTGTAATAAGCACTTTCAAAAATTACACATTGAAATAGATCGATTACTTAAAATACTTAGTGAACGCCTAAGAAACCCATCTTGGTTCCGCGGAAAAAATGCTGGAACTGTGTGTTAATTTGAAATTGAATTCTGTAGTTTTCATACCGATAACAAAAACAACACCGGTATGAGAAGGAAATTATATTTTCTTATCGTATCATTTCACGATATTAGCAAACAAAACAAAGTGAGTACTAAACTTCCATAATGCGTTTTATGAAATAAATATTTCTACTGAGTTTATTCCCAGAAACAGAATAGTAGGTTGTGTGACTAGGGAGCAAAATGGTATATTTTACCGCGGGTGACGGGTTGAATCCAGAGCGACGCGAAAGATTCCAGAATAACGTGGAATCTTGAGCTAGCTAGGGCTTCAAGCTATGTCACCCAAGGTTTAAATAATTTTGCTACCGTGTTGCACACTCTGCTTTTCACTCCTCCTATGAGAAAACCAGTAGCAGCAGGGAACAAAATCGTACTTTGCTCCCTAGAGAGCAAAATTTTACTATGCTCCCTGTTTGCGGGGCAGAAATAGAGAGGGAGCAAAATCGCTCTAAACTCCCTCTAAACGGGGAACGAAGTACTCCTTTTCGAATAAGAAGAGTGAAAAACTGTTTTTGGGTTATGGAAGTAAAATACAGAAAGGAATATACAGTAGTATGGAAGGAAGTTGAGCTCAGATTTCACAGAAAGCACATATTATATATTTCATTAGTTATTAGTTATATTTCATTCACTACAAGGAAGGTAACTACTCTAATGATATGCGCTAAACACAATATGATCCATTTTTGGTCTGCTGTTTAATCCACGGTATGTACTTCGCCACGATCGTGTAGACACCTATAAAAACATCAGGTATTTAATTAAAAAACATCATAATAGGTAAATTAAGACATAAAAACATAGTAGGTAATCACCTGGGTAATCTGGCTTGGCACAGTCTATTCCCCATGATACGACCCCTGAAAAAAACACTCGAATATCAAGATGATTTTCAGGATAAATAGTATCCTAAGTAACTCGCTGATAATGTAGCTTTTTATACTAGGAAAAAAAACTTCTACTAACTAGGTGAAAAGTTTATTCAGAAAAGAATAAATTAAAAATTAAAAATTAACTACAAATAGGTTCGCCCGGGTGTATCCATATTAATCCCTACATTATTATTAATATCCTTTAGTACATTATTGCAGAGGCCGCCAAGTAGCGCATTGCCGGACGAGTCAGTTAGAAGGCTGAGCGAAGCGAAGCCTTCTATTAGTACGAGTCCGGCAATCGCAATTGCGGCCGAGGTATATATAATGCTTTTCTCAAACAGCGAGGAAATACGTAAGGTCAGTCGGGGCAAGTGCGCCAGGATGGGGTAAGTGCGCCTAACATAAATATATCGAAACCTATAAATATTACTCAACTAGTAGTTGGCTTTTTACAAGGCATAGGGGCGAAATAAATTTAGGCGCACTTGCCCCACATCAGTATTTACTACTTCCATGATCGTGGATGATTTGGCCATGGAAGTTGTACTTATTACCTCCATGGATTTGTCAGTTTCGGGGCAAGTGCGCCAAGATGGGGTAAGTGCGCCTAACATAAATATATCGAAACCTATAAATATTACTCAACTAGTAGTTGGCTGTTTACAAGGCATAGGGGCGAAATAAATTTAGGCGCACTTGCCCCACATCAGTATTTACTACTTCCATGATCGTGGATGATTTGGCCATGGAAGTTGTACTTATTACCTCCATGGATTTTCCAGTTTCGGGGCAAGTGCGCCAAGATGGGGTAAGTGCGCCTAACATAAATATATCGAAACCTATAAATATTACTCAACTAGTAGTTGGCTGTTTACAAGGCATAGGGGCGAAATAAATTTAGGCGCACTTACCCCACATCAGTATTTACTACTTCCATGATCGTGGATGATTTGGCCATGGAAGTTGTACTTATTACCTCCATGGATTTGTCAGTTGCTCTACAGAGGTGTCTCAAGCGAATTAAAAAAAAACACACACACACGACAATAATGTTTTTGCTGGCCAAGGCCGGCAATGGACAGCCTCGCGTCTTCTTTTTTTGAAAGTAACACGAACATTTCCGAGGATGTTTGAGAAAATTAATATTATAAATGCGAAAGTAACTCTGTCTGTCTGTCTGTTACCTCTTCACGCTTCAACCGCTGGACCGATTGAGATGAAATTTGGCATGGAGATAGTTGGAGTCCCGGGAAAGGACATAGGCTACTTTTTATCCCAGAAAAGCGCATATTTCCCGCGGGAACGCGATAACTGAATTCCACGCGGGCGAAGTCGCGGGCAGAAGCTAGTATAATATTATAAATGCGAAAGTAACTCTGTCTGTCTATTTGTTACCTCTTCACGTTTCAACCGCTGGACCGATTGAGATGAAATTTGGCATGGAGATAGTTGGAGTCCCGGGAAAGGACATAGGCTACTTTTTATCCCGGAAAAGTGCATATTTCCCGCGGGAACGCGATAACCGAATTCCACGCGGGCGAAGTCGCGGGCAGAAGCTAGTATAATATTATAAATGCGAAAGTAACTCTGTCTGTCTATCTGTTACCTCTTCACGTTTCAACCGCTGGACCGATTGAGATGAAATTTGGCATGGAGATAGTTGGAGTCCCGGGAAAGGACATAGGCTACTTTTTATCCCGGAAAAGTGCATATTTCCCGCGGGAACGCGATAACCGAATTCCTCGCGGGCGAAGTCGCGGGCAAAAGCTAGTAACAAATAAATAAATATCTTAGGACATTTCACAAATTGAAAAGCAAAGTTTTATGGGTGCTAGACAACGATATAAATACTTATACATATAAATATTTTTTTATTAAATAAGTTTCATACAGACATTAAGCGTATTTTGATGAAATTTTTCATGGATCATATTTTGGTAATAACATAGATAATAACTAGTTTATTAACGCAGGTACGCGCACATATGGATGTAATGTTCTCTAAAACATCAGCCTGGCAGTAATAAAAACCATTCAGCATACACAAGCTTATCGAGAAGAACGCAATTTTCCGTGGCCGACAGAGATTCGATAAAGACGTTGCCCGGTGCACATGGGCGAGAGCCGTAAACATTTCTTGTCCTTATGTCTCACTGTAGTAAATCATCCCACAAAATTACATATACTTAGGTAGCCGGGGAAATATCAATTTCATTCAGCATATATTATTTAAACCACAACACATGAACAGTTGAAATAAAAGTAAGCTATAAAAAGCAACTTAAACACACTTACCAACTTGGTACCACTTCTTGTTATGAGATCTAGGATGAGTTGCAAATAAAGGTCCGCCACTGTCTCCCTGTGGGTTAGTTTATTCGCGTCAGAATTTTAAAGTGACAGTCTCGTCAGTGATGCAAAGTGATTATTAATTATTTAGCACTTGAGCTAGTTGGTAGCTTGCTTTGCATAAGATCACTAGCGCTCAATAACCAATTTTATTAAATTTATGGATGTTAGTACTTATAATATTGGGTATGTATCCAATCTTCCCCGTAAATACCCATATCTTCCCGGGTAGAAACGGGTATATACCGGAAAGATTGGGTAAAAAGCCGGTAAATGCGCGGAGGAAACCTTGGGTACATACCCAGCGCCCATTTCTAACTAGGACAAATACCCTTCGACACTGTTTGCCGTTGACACGTCTTGTAGGTCTGGAAAAAAACCTCACAAGCAGGTGGCAGGGGGTCGTCCGTTTAAACGGCTTCTTGAGGATCTCTAGTCTATGGACTGGACCTCACATAAAAACAAATCCTCTTCACAAGACAAAAGCTCACTTGTTTATTAATAGTCCATTCTCTGCCTCATTTTTAGGGTTCCGAAGTCCACAAGGAACCCTTATAGTTTCGCCATGTCCGTCCGTCCGTCCGTCCGTCTGTCCGCACTATTGCTCGGAGATGCTTAGGTCTAGAGAGCTGTAATTTGGCATGAATATGCATATTAGTTACGCTGACAAAGTGGTACAATAAAATTATGAAATATATTTTTTTATAGGGTACCTCCCCTACTCGTAAAGTGGGGATGTAATTTTTTTTTTCTTGCGTACCCCTTCGACTATTACTCGTAAGTTTGTACAGCCTACTTAGCTCTGATAGTTTTCCTTTCAACTACGTTATATATGCCACAACCGTGATTTTTTTCAGCCATCCAAATACCACCATTTAGCTGGCAGGGGGGGGGGGGGGGCGGACACGTGACTCTAACAAAAAATAGCACTTTAAAGCTTAATATTTCACAAACGCATCACTTAATCAAAAAATGGTTTTAACAAACCCACAGTATTTTTTTAAGACCTATTCAACGATATGCCGCACCATGGGGTACGCAAGAAAAAAAAATTACACCCCCACTTTACGAGTAGGGGAGGTACCCTATAAAAAAATATGTTTCAAAATTTTATTATACCACTTTGTCAGCGTAACTAATATGCATATTCATGCCAAATTACAGCTCTCTAGACCTAAGCATCTCCGAGCAATAGTGCGGACAGACGGACGGACGGACGGACATGGCGAAACTATAAGGGTTCCTTGTGGACTTCGGAACCCTAAAAAACCAATGATTTTTCTCGAGCGGGCGGGCACGTCATACCACAGGCTAGCTAGATGCTAATAAGTCTTAGAAAGGTACTGTGGGCATCGTCAACTTCGGAACCCTATACTTTGCGCGTGGTCCGACACGCACTTGGCCGGTTTTTTAAATTACTGTTAGGAAAAACATTACAATTTAAGAGCTTTACTTACCTACATAGTTTAGGTTTCATCATCATCATCATCATTTCAGCCGAAAGACGTCCACTGCTGGACATAGGCCTCCCCCAAGGCTCGCCACTCAGACCGGTCCTGTGCTACTTGCTTCCACCGGTTTCCCGCAACCTTCACGAGGTCGTCGCTCCATCTTGTTGGAGGCCTACCGACAGCTCGTCTCCCGGTTCGCGGGTGCCACTCGAGAACTTTCCGGCCCCATCGGCCATCAGTCCTGCGAGCAATGTGCCCCGCCCACTGCCACTTAAGGCTCGCAATTCTTCGGGCTATGTCGGTGACCCTAGTTCTACTGCGGATATCCTCATTTCTGATTCTATCACGCAGAGAAACCCCGAGCATAGCCCTCTCCATTGCCCTCTGAGTGACTTTGAGCCTTCTTATGAGGCCCATCGTAAGCGCCCACGTCTCGGAACCATAAGTCATCACTGGCAACACACACTGGTCGAAGACTTTCGACTTGAGACACTGCGGTAATTTGGACGAAAAGACACTGCGAAGCTTCCCGAACGCTGCCCAGCCGAGTCGGATTCGACGATTGACCTCTTTCTCGAAGTTGGACCTACCTAACTGGACTGTTTGTCCCAGGTATACATAATGGTCAACAACTTCGAGCGCAGAGCCTCCGATTATTACGGGAGTTGGCACAACATGGACATTAGACATAATTTTCGTCTTGTCCATGTTCATTTTAAGACCAACTCGATCGGAAACTCTGCTGAGGTCAGCGAGCATAATACTGAGGTCCTCCATGGTCTCAGCCATGACTACAATATCGTCGGCAAATCGAAGGTGAGAGATGTACTCGCCATTAACATTGATGCCTCGACCTTTCCAGTCCAGCACCTTGAACGCATCCTCCAATGCAGCGGTGAACAGCTTCGGAGAGATCACATCTCCTTGTCTGACTCCCCGCTGCAGTGGAATAGGCTTCGTGGTCTGGTCCTGTAGTCGGACGGACATGGTGGCATTTTCGTACAAACACTTCAACACTTCGATGTACCGGTAGTCAACTTGGCACCTCTGAGAGTTTAGGTTTAGCTAGTACTAAGTTCCTTACCTGGCAGGCGTCTTTTCCAAAGCTGTAGGCGCACATCATCGTATCAACAACCAAGTTGTCTCTATAAATGGAGGACTTTCTACATTTATCACCCGGTACTTGTTTAACTTTCGTCTCAAGTAGGTATCTCGAAGATGTCAAGGCACCTTGCCGCGTCTTGCCCCATCCAGCAACAGTTAGAGGTCCACTAAATTGCATATCTATAAATTAGTTAAATCGTTATTAAAAATCCAGTTATCATGAACTAAATAGGTATTCTACAATTTTTCAACATACAATTATTTCGGATTGATTGGAATAATCCAAGGTATTATTTTGCAATCAGCCAAACGCTCTAAAAACAAACGCCTTCCGTAATTTGACCAAATAGGAATTATCTTCTTCTTCTTATATACTGGGTGGGCTAAAACCATTTGATGATATTTGAGGTCGAGATGCGCGCACTTTTCCTGAATCTGATGGTGTAATACTTTTTAATATTGCCCAAGTAATGAGCTGATAAAGAAAAAAATATTATGACGGTGTATCGTAAACGATGAGAGGAGGCCTGTGCCCAGCATTGGGACGCAAATAGGTAGTAGTAGTAGTAGTAGTAGTAGTATCGTAAACATATATCAATTCGATATTTTATTGTTTTTTTTACCATGCCAAAAAAAATTAAAAACATATTAACATGCTTAGATAGCCGATATTGTGGGTTAAATATCGTAATGGTTTTGACCCACCCAGTATTAAAATGAATTGCCGTGTGTTGGTCTGGCTAAGGCTCGAGAACTAACTGGACCGATTTGGCTGATTGATTTTTTTGTTTTATTCCCTGAGATTCTGGAAAGATTTAGAAAGAAAAAAAATCGGGAAATGTGTAAATGAACAGCTAAAAAAGACGAATAGCTTTGTATGGGAATTGCCTTCGGGTGATACGAAGTCCACCGGGACAACTACAGTAGTTTATAATTTTTGATGAATTTACCTGGATCCGGCAAACAAATTGGTCGAACGGTCTCTGAAAACTTTATCTCCTGGTCAAGTGTCAGGATGGCAATGTCGTTGATATCTCGCACGGCATTGGAGGTGAAGCCGGGATGCTTGACTCCGTTGACAATGGATATTTTCGTGAACGAATTGTCCAGTCGATCATGCATACCAACGAACACGGAGAGATCTTTGAAGTGGACCCTAAAATTGGAAATGGGTCACATTGTTGTATTGTTGTTTTATAGGATCGGTTCGCAAATGAGCACAAAGTCCTCCACAGTCTGTATTGGTGTTCGTTGTTGTCCATGGACTAAACCCCTGGGGATCAAGATTGAGTATCTTTCATCTTTAGAAATATCTTTTAATGCCTTTATGCTAGTAATCACCGACGGAATGTCTTACCCTCTTATCGGAACACAAGTCACAACACTGATGAGCACTTACTGTTTGGCGGCAGGTTAGCGGGTAAGATGGTCGTAGCCATGAGCCAACAGACGTCCACTGCTGCATGCCCATGGCGCGCCACTCAGACCGGTCTTGTGCTACTCGCATCATTCCACCTTCACCTGGTCGTCGCTCCATCTTGTTGGAGGCATACCGACATTTCGTCTCCCGGTACGCGAATACCATTCAAGAACTTTCTCGCTGCATCGGCCATGAGTTATGCGAGCAATGTGCCCCGCCCGCTGTCACTTCAGCCAACTTCGCACGCCCAGCGGCAACGGCTAGTTGTCAACGGGAGTAAATAGACCGGTACCCAAAGGTGATGCAGTGTCCGGCGCTGAGCACATGCTGATTGGTGATGATGGCGCCGCCGCAGTGCAGCTTGGGACCCAGCATGAGTGACACCAGCCACGGGTACTGGTGCGGCTGCACCGTCGTCCCGCCCACGATACGCCGGCTCTTCCCGGCTATGCCACATTCTGTATACAACACAACTTATAAGTGATGTAACTAACACGACTTCGTTTAAAACAAAATAAGATATGAAAAGTTATTCACGTGTGTTAGTTTGTTAGAAAGTACATTTTAACTACTTAAGTATTATTACTTACCACACGTCTTGTCGATTTTCTGTCCACAAACCTGAAATAACTCGAAAAATTAAGTATTTCATTATAATTAATTTTATTATCTTCCAGCCTTATCATTTTTTTTAAAACAGTTGCCGGGTTCGTGTTTCCCGCATTCATCAGTTCCCAGCGGCTTAATTCTACTTCTAATTCGATTGCATAATTAATCGTTTAATTAGTAACAAACTCACTAATGCTATGGACAAGCAAAGGACTCTCAAAAACTGTTTCATTTCATAGGTATAATAACACAGAGTCTTTGATTGAAAGAAACTCCGTCGTGTTCGGCATCGCTGCATACATTTCTAAACCAATAAATTGAACCTTTTAATTAAAAATCGTATAGTTGATCAAACTTGTTATTTGCTTGAGAATTTTATCCTCGTTAGATGTTATGTACCTAGTCACATACCAACATTACTAAAAAATATATAGGATGGATAGGTATGTGAATGTACAAATTGACCACATTTCATTTTATACGGCGATTTTATTAGCTGGTATAGTAGGACACAAGTTAGATGGCGCGCGGCGGAGCACTTAAGTCGGTGACGCACCTCTAAGTTTACTTATGTGCGAAATTCAATTTGAACAATGGCAAACCATTGTTTTTTTTATTGTAAAACTGGGGGTTTAGATTTCAATTAAACAAAGTTAATCAATCTATAATTTCCTGTTAGCTAGTCCAAAATGGCGCGAGTTGACGTATTTGACATCTTGAATCGGTAAAAATATGGTAAATAGTGATGGGACAAATCATTCATTCTTTGAGTGAACTAGTACATAAAACATCAGTAAAGTGCGAGTCGAACTCGTGTAATAATGGTTCCGGATTTTTCCTATTTTTCGAGATAACCTGTAAAATGTTTTGTCATAGTTCTCTAGGAAAAACTAGTAAATGATATCACCTCCACCTATCATGTCATGGTAGCCTAGTTATTTCACCACCGCCGCCTCTCGGCAGAGAGTCGGGAGTTCGAATTTGGCTCGCACCTCTGAGTTTAGAGATAATCTTAGATTTTAGATACCACTGAGCTTTTCGGTGAAGGAACATATCGCGAGGAAACATGCACTCGACTCCGAATTCCGAAGTGATTCAAGGAAGTGTGTGAAGTCCCAAATCTCCACTGGGCCCGCGAGGAGGCTCAAACACTCTTGTGATGGGATGGTGCCCTGCAGTCGGATTTAAATAGGCTTTTGTGGTGGATAATCACCATATCACCTCCATGACAATGACATTTGAGGCTCGATTCTTCCTTATCTCTCAAAATTCACATATATTTTGCTATTGGCTTTATGGTACAGTATATTGTAACTGTATTATGCATCATGTACTGTTTCTTATATTTTAGTGTGTGGCTGTTCGGTATTGAGAATATGTACAGTGATATATTTTGTTTCTATAAGCGAAAACCTTTAATTGGCTTTGTGTAATTATAAGTAATGTATACTCTGGTTGTATAGCTGTTGGTTTTCCATGTAATAAAATAAAAATAAATAAATAAAATAAATAAATAAATAGGCTTTTGTGGTGGATAATCACCATATCACCTCCATGACAATGACATTTGAGGCTCGATTCTTCCTTAGAAAAAAAATACAACTGTCTTTTTCAAATAACTGCCTTGGAGCAGGCCCATGCCCATGTCCTCAGCAATGGACGTCTTTCGGCTGAAGTGATGAAGCGACCAACAAGAAAACTCACCCCCTTCCCCTCGGTAAGCCGGTAAGCCCATGCTGCTGAGAAGGGTAACGTCTTTCCTTGCCAGAGCCACAGACAAACGAACAGATAGTAGCTAACCTATGAGGGTTCTCTTTTGCCCCTTAGATATGGAACTCCAAAATGTGAAATCGTCACTCTATTGTTTTAATGTCATATGATATATGATTTCATGACAGTGTCATTTTATATGAAAGTGAAAAAAATTTTTGAATTACAAATGTATGTATTTAGCCATAATCATGTGAATTTCAATCGTAATGTGACGAAAAAGGACCTGATCGCAGTATGCTTGTTACAAGGTAAGTGTGTGTGTTTTTGAATACAGTAATTATATGTTTTTTGTTGTTCGTGTCGAAGCCATGATTTTGTTTGGGTCTGGTCTGAGCCATTCCTCTTACGAGATTGGGATAAAGCCTGAAGGAGCTGGGTATAACCGCCCTGCTTTCCACGGGATGGTATAAATCATATCCACAAGGATTTCTCCAAGAAAACCGGCCACCTGTCTCCACGAAAGTATTTGACCTCATGTTTGAATTGCGTCGTATATACGTATAAGTTTCCTAACGATGTTTTCGTCCACCCATACTTGATGAGATTAGGCATGTGCCTAGCAGTAGGACTTAAATAGGCTGTTAAACCAGGGATACACTTGAGGACACATGTCCTGCGAGACTGTCGCCAGGACGTCAAGAGAAGTTTGCGCGAAGTTACCAGGTAAGTCTGACGAAATCGCCCGGCTTCTTATATCGTGGCTATCATGGAAGATATATCCCCTAGTGCATACCTGGATTAATGGTGGTTTTCGTTCACCGCACGTCTAGTTTCCAATTATTTCACAGATGAACATGACACATAACAAGATATTCGAACAGAATATCACGGTATGAGCGAGACACCGCGTGACTACGTGGTGAGGATCTTCTTCCGATAGCGGCCGGCTTCTTGATATACAGATAAGTTTTTAAATTGAAATATTCAATTTCAATCATATATTCAGCAAATTGGCCACATATGGGGACTTTGGCTCGTCAGAAAATTAAATGAAGCAAAGTAGCACAGGACCAGTCTGGTGGCGAGCCTTGGGGGAGGCCTATGTCCAGCAGAGTGGGCAGTCTTTCGGCTGACATGATGATGATTCTAGCCTATGGCTGAGAACAAGAGAAAAGATTTGACTACTCGTTGATAATTTAATAATTATGTCGCTCGCAAAGGTAGTACCGGAGAGCTAACGAGTAGCATTCTTTTTATCCCTGAGATCAACCCCATGAGGTTGTGAAAAGGGATTGGAAGTTTAGTGAGAATGCGGGTAAAAGCTATATCGAGATAAAATATTTATTTACAGCGGAGCGAGGATAGATAAATTAAGTGTTTCTATTGGTTGATGAAAAAAAATCCCTCGCAACGCATCCTCGCTCATCTCTGGTGAAAACGCAGCCTTAACATGGGCTAACGTTAATGTGTTAGCAGTCAGAAATACTTAACAAGTGAAAGGTTCCGTTTCTTAAAATCTGTTGCATGTCATTCACATCTTTGAATTATTTCCTGACGCTGTTTTCTTTCATTGGACGTTTTTTCAAGGATTACTCAACAAAAAGTATCTACATACTGATATTATATTTTTATTAATAGTTATACACTGTTAACAGGATGTAACGTCGTCAGGGGAACAAGTTGCTGGCGAGCGGCGTTTGCTTCTAAGATTAGCTAAGTACCTCTATTGATGTAAATTATTATTTAAAAACCTAGGTACTATTTTTTTTAATAGTACTGACTGGGCGAACCTTTCACCTTTCAAATACATATTAGGGGTGCGCAAGTATTTCCACATTTTTTCCGTATAGTGAATTGAACACGATGATGATGATGGGCGGGGCACATTGCTCGCCGGACTGATGGCCAATGGGACCGGGAAGTCCTCGAGTGACGTCCGCGAATCGGAAGACGATCTGTCGGTAGGCCTCCAACAAGATTGTAGCGACGACCTTGTTAAAGTCCCGGGTAACCGGTGGAAGCGAGTAGCACAGGACCGGTCTGAGTGGCGAGCCTTGGGGGAGGCCTTTGTCCAGCAGGCAGTGGACGCCTTTCGGCTGAAATAATGCTGATGAACACGATGATGGTGAATTGGTGGTGATGATGGTGATGATGATGATGATGATGATGATGATGATGATGATGTTGGTGGTGAAAGTCGGCTAGCGAGTAGTTCGGCATAACCACCCTACTTGCATTTCCCCACGATAAAAGCCATCCTATATCCGTACGATTATTCGGCCTAAATTGTCCACTTAGGGGCCCAACACACAGGTTTTCTCACGATGTTTTCTTACACCTGGCGTCTAGTTTTAACTTGGTTTCATTGATTGAACACTCGTTTTTCAAACAGAATTACACGAGATGAGCGGGAGTGAGGTGATCTTACGTGTACCTACCGTTGTCGGCCATATATATACGGAGATAAGTATACGTGAATATTAAGAGAAAATATTTGACTAAGTACTCGTTTTATTGTTTGTATCGATCAAATCGGATATTACTCCAGCGGTTTTAAAAATTGTTTCACCTGCAAAGATCTACAGTATTAACACTAACACTAACGAGTAAATTACTTTTCAGCGCTAAAATCAACCCTTATGGATGTGAAAAGGTTGGGTGTTTAGTGTGAATGCGGGCAAAAGCTAGTTATTAATACGAATCATCATCATTCCAGCCGAATGACATCAACTGCTGGACGTAGGCCTCCCCCAAGCCTCGCCACTCAGACCGATCTTGTTCGACTCGCTTCCACCGTATTCCCGAGACCTTTACCAGGTCAGGCATCATCTCGTTGTGAGCCTAGTGACAGTTGCTCTCCCGGTGCGCGGATGCCATTCGAGAACGCTATTTTTACCCGACTACGGCAAAGCCTAAGGAAGAGTTCTGACTTTCGCACTCTGTGTGTATGTTTGTATTCAAGTGAGTTGCACCCTAGCACTTAATCTACTGAATCGATTCTAAAAAATTTTGAAGCCGTGGTGGCCTAGTGTGGTTCGACCTACCGCCTCTCATGCAGAGGGTCGGGGGATCGATTCCGGCTCGCACCTCTAAGTTTACTTATTTGCGAAATTCAATTTGAATTTACCACTGAGCTCTTCGGTGAAGGAAAACATCGTAAGGAAACCTGCACGCATCTGCGAAGTAACTCAAAGATGTGTGTGAAGTCCCCAATCCGCACTGGGCCCGCGTGGGGACTATAGTCCAACCCTCTCATGATGAGAGGAGGCCTGTGCCCAGCAGTGGGATGCTTATAGGCTGAAGAAAAATGTTTCACCTGCAAAGATCTACCAGTACTAACACTAACGAGTAAAGTAAGTAAGTAACACTCTATTGTAAAGAATAATACACACAAATACAATTATCAATACAGAATAGAGACACATGTGCAAAGGCGAGTTTATCCCTACAAGGAATTTCTTCCAGCGAACCTTCATAAAATTACTTTTCAGCGCTAAAATCAACCCTTATGGATGTGAAAAGGTTGGATGTTTAGTTTGAATGCGGGCAAAAGCTAGTTATTAATACGAATCATCATCATTCCAGCCGAATGACATCAACTGCTAGACGTAGGCCTCCCCCAAGCCGCTCACTCAGACCGATCTTGTTCGACTCGCTTCCACCGTATTCATTAATTACAAGGAACCAATCCAAAGGTAACCTGCCTCTTTCGATAAAAAAAAGATTTTTATATGTTTCAGAGGTCATCTTTGTGCTGATGACAACCCATGATGCTTCATTCCTGATTCAGGCTTGTATGCTAAGTATTTGCTAACGATGGGTTTGATTTCTGATGTTATTTTTATTTTCAGTGCGTTGTAAGATAGGCAGGTACTCAAGTAGACTTTCATATGTAGGCCAGCCAGTATGACTCAAAATAGATTTGTAAATTCATTGCAAAGAATTGAGATTGGAACTAAATGCTGAATGAACTCGCCAGTCACTATTAAAAACAATATTACCTATATATAGCTCAGTACAAAAAGATGTACTTATACTCCTTTCTCGTTGTGATTCTTTGTGTAGTTAGGACCCTGCAGGTGGTAGGAACGTTCGTCCGAATAGCTACCACCGCCTTACTCGCTAACCTACCGCCAAATATAAATGCCGTGTACGGGGGGGGGGGGGGGGGATGGTACTGGCTCTAACGGTCGCTCAGAAAGGACATACATTTGACTAAATTATATTACTAGCCAACATTATGAGCTTTGTCTAGATTGTGATGTAACGCAGTCATTTATGGATGTGTGTGAAGTCCTCAATCCACACTGGCCTGGGCTCGCGTGGGGACTATAGCCCAAACCCTCTCGTGATGAGAAGAGGCCTGTGCCCAACAGTGGGCTGGATATTCTATTCTAGATCCTCTAAAGCCTCCCCTATTTCTAGACGCGAACCCAGTAAGTCAATATAATAAATAAGTTGTCAGTTTCTTTCCTTTTAATCAACTTCATTGCAGCTGAACTTAAGTACTCGTATACTGGCATATACAGCAAGCTATATTGGAGCAGTCAAGAGTATGTTTTTTTCAGCATATTCACAGATTTCTCCGTCAAAAAGGATAAACCGATTTTTAAATATGATTTTAATTAAAGGAGTATGCTATTCCCTATATCCCATTCTCATCAAGTCACGATGTAATGATGGGATCTCGGTGAAATCGAGGGCAATACGCAATTTTTATAGGCACGCGTGTCATATAGGGTACTTTTCTTCTAAATAAGTATATTCTTACTGTAATGTTAGGGTTTTTGTATTTGCATCTAGTATTCCTCATGTCATCATGTTGAGCCGGTGATGAAAGGTAAGTAAAGCTCTTTGACAGTTAGATGTCGGAGGATATTCTTTGGTTTAGTAGGACCTGGTGCTAGGTTCGTCCGGGTTGATACCACATGCTATCAAATCTTCCTACTATATAAATGATTAGAAATTGTAGCCAAAAAAAACCGCCTTCTAACCACGACTACAAAGTCAATCGACATTCAAAATTAATGATGATCTTACGAGTGAAGGTAGTGAACTGGACATCGACCTTGCAATTTGTCGAAGTTTGAAGGCGGTATTTTATTTTTGACAACAACGGTAGGTGATCAACTATATGTTGATCACCTACCAGTATTTAATATACTGATCACTAATACAGCTAATGAGTCAAAGAAGTAAGAGCACATCCCATCTACATATGATACTCGAAGCAGTCCTACAAGTCCTCCAGAATAAGGTACCAATTGTATCAAGAGTAGAGTGGCACATACTTAAACGATGGCTCCAGCAACAAACTTTGCAGCTGCAGGCAAGCAGACTCTTCCACTATCAACTCTAGATTACCGCGGAAGCTTGGTAAGTTAAAGAAGTGCAGTAACAATATCTGATCATGCTTTCCTGAACAAACGTTGAAGGCGCGTTGTCGGTAGGCTGCCAACAAAATGGAGTGACGACCTAATAAAGATACGCACGACCGGTCTGTTGGGAAAATCTCATGTGCTAGGGGAAGCTTATGTGCAGTCAGTGGGTGTCTTTTGACTGAAATGATGATGAAGATGATCATATAATGATGATGATGATGATGATGATGATGATGATGATGATGCATGATGTTGATTAGACTGCTCATTGTGCAGAGCCTGCAAGAAGGTAGGGGAAATAAACAAACAATCCCTTTTTAATTGTTCTGGATTGACAATATATCAGGCATAACACACCTCAGGAACCCCAAGATGGATGTCGGTCGCTTTAGAAAGTTGTGGGGAATGAATGTCAAGTGGTTGCCAGGATTGCATTTGGAAGGAGTACCAGCGCCAGCTCACACCATAAAAAATAGGCTCAGATTTCCCGCGCAAACCTACTTAGGTATACCGGCATAGCTGAAATAGCGACTTAGTTCTGAGAGCACCTGCACATTCACTGCACTGTTCATACTTTGGCTGGACGGGCTTGTGAGGTTAGGTGAGGAAACATCGTAGCGAACTGCATGCTATGGTGGTGAGTGGCTTTTTGGACAACATGACGGTTTTTTTTATTATAAGTGGAGATATTTAAATAAATGTTTGAAAAAAATAATGTGCATTATTCAGCTATTTATTCAGCTAAACATAACAGACAAATTATTCATATGAAATGCATAAATTGACAGCTCCCTGCACACGGGCCAACAATCACGGCGATATGCGCGGAAACAAATCAAATGAAATTAGGTAGGTATTCAACTGTAATGTAGCTTCCCGCGAAGAGCATCAAAGTGTATTGTCGTGTCTGTGGTCAGCCACTGAACATTAAAGAATCGCTGCACTGGGGAATTCAGGAAGAAGCTATCTCCGGGGTCTAGGGTCAAAAAATAATAACATTTATGTATGAGTCTTTATAACATACGTCAGATGGACAAGATAGGGGAGAGGGCAGCCAATGCTTAACTTTGGAAGATCGGCCAGAGTTTCCTCCAGCCGACCAGTTCCTTCGCCACCGGGTGCATACAATCGACTGACGATTGTCGGTCTCGGGTCATCGCAAACTTCTGCGTTAGTGGAATGGAACATGGAACCTTCTGGAATCACGCGCGGTCGCGGCTACATTGGGGGTCGCGGGCAGCTGGCGTTAGGGACGATTCTCACCTGGCGCGTTGAATCGAATCTGATTCGGCGGCATTCCGCCGAATTCAATCGCATTCGGCGGCAAACCATACTGAAGGCGGGAAGTTCGGTCGGTAGGTATCTTTTGTTTGAACCGCACAGATTTAAGTAGATACCTATATATACAACTTTTATTACGTTAGCTTTTTAATTGTGGCTATAATGGAGTTTACACTATTATTATTGTACACTCAACAGCAATGAAAACGGGTATAGATTATATAGATCTTCGGTAGGCACCCGCATCACAAAGGATGTGAAATTCACTCTGTGACGTGATTCCAACCGCTCGACCCTCAGAGTGAGTCCGGTCTTCACTTCGACGTACTCTACGTCTACGAGGCCCTCCGCCTTCACTCCGCTTTTTTTCTTGCGCCCCGTACGAGGCCTTGCTTCTCACAATGACCACATGCTCTGAATGACTCCCAAATCAACCACTCAACATAATAGGCGACACCAGGCGTTAAATAAAGTGATTTTGCGCATTCACTTAACTAACCGCAATTTGCAACCTTTTTAACAATCACTTATGAATGTTAAGAAGGAAGGTTGGACACCAATTATATTGTTTTCAGTTTTATTAGAAATAGGTACAGTATGTTTTATTTTAATGATGACTTTGTTAATGACTCCGTCATTAGTACATTAGATACGTGAGGTTTTGAGAATAATTAATACATATTAATTATATCAACACAAAATGATACGTTGTGTAAATTGTCATTTGAGCTTAGATAGAATGGAGAGATATTTATTATCTACCATAAATGATGAATCGATTCAGATTCTTTTGAGATCATGGACATCATCACATCAGGTATATTTTACTAGTACTAGGTGAAGTTCCCAAATCGGACCAGAAATTCTCAAATCTCGAGCCTTAGCCAGACTAGCACACGGCGATAATGAGATATTTTATTGCAGTTTCCACAGGAAGCTGTAATTTGTGTTGAATGCTTTCAAAGACTAGAGTATCATAGCTCAACCGGGAATATGGGCGCTGAACGGGAAATGGGCCACACTCATGTATGTGTAGGGTGTGGGCGGTCAGTACTAAGCAGGAGGCGGAGAGTACGGTACCGCACCGTAGAAGCCAGCGATCCCATGTTAGCAGTGGTGCGCTCATGGGATTCCAGTTCTAGTTACGAGGTAAGTTAAAAAGTTTTATTTTTATTAAACTTTGAGCTAGATGTATGATGATTTAAGTGTTTTTTGGTATTCTTAAAACTACGTTTTAAATAAGCAAATTGATTATATATTCTTACAAAAATACAAAAAATCTGACGTAGAATTTTGATCTCGAATTAGTAAACTTAGGTATGTTATAAACGTGAAAGTGTGTTTGTTTGTTTGTCTTTCCTTCACGTCGAAACGACTGGCCCGTTATAAAAAGTTAATTTAAAACAAAATGTCTTTTCAGAGGGCATGGCAATCGGGTAGTAAACATACCGAGGTAACCATTACAGAAATGCTATAATCAAATATTTTGTTTCTCTTTCAGGATCTGGCAGACAATTCAATAGTTTGCGAAATGTGCTGTACCCGTGCGAATAGACAGCACCTTAATCGCGAAAGGAACGACATTTTATTATTACCAGCTGTTCCTTTAGTACCTCAGCCGCCGCCACTTCCTCCGGTTCCGGTACAACCACGTGGCAATATCGGTGCAGAAGGAAGCATACAGCTCCCACATTACAGACGTTTACCAAATTCATCCCGGCAGTGTGCCTTCGAGGGATGCGTCAATCAATCCGGCCATTTAATACCCTCATTTATTAAAAAAAAACTCGTAAAACACACTAAATTATACATTCCAAGACAGTGTCGTGTCTGTGAAGAGCATTTATTTCGAAATGAATGGTCCATGTTGATGGAAAACAGTAATATTATGAACAGTTTCAATGCTGCCCAACTGGAAGACATAATACGCCTAGCGGAAGGAGGTGACGATTTTATAAATTTTGAAAATGTAACTGAGATGCCTGATCACATGTGCCATTATTGGACGGGTCTAACTGTTGCGGAATTTTACAGGCTTTATAATGAAATATCCATTCTTCAGACAGAAAACCACGGCAAAACTACGTTGGCTATCTATTTAACGAAACTGAGAACAGGCGATAGTGATAACAGGTTAGCGACATTATACAGAATGAGCCGATCTTGCATCGAGTCGCGATTAAAGAAAATGCGGGATTATTTTATGGAATATTTTGTTCCAAATCACGTTGGTATACAGCATACGACGAGAGAGCAGGTAGCTCAACGAAATTTATTGATACCAAATGGTCTTTTTGGTAATTCCAATAATAATAGGTCACAAGAAACGCCGGCCATTGTTATTTGTGATGGCACCTACATATTTGTACAAAAAAGTTCAAATTATTTATACCAAAAAAAGACGTATAGTTTACATAAGTACGATAACTTGGTAAAACCGTTTTTGATAGTGGCGTGTGACGGGTATATTATTGATGTTTCCGGGCCCTATGCAGCAACACAAACCGATGCTGAAATTATGGTCCATTTATTTGAAAATGAAAATGGTCCCATGAGATCGTTTTTCAGAGAAGACGACATTTTCATTTTAGATCGAGGATTCCGGGATTCAATCCCATTGCTGGAATCTTGTGGTTATAAAGTATTTAAGCCAGAATCAGTGCACAGTGGAGAGAGACAGTTAACAACATTACAAGCCAATAAGAGTCGATATGTGACTTTATGCAGATGGGTAGTTGAGGTTGTGAATGGTAGATTCAAAAGGGATTTTAAGTTATTTAGGCAAGATTTTTATAATAGAGCGTCATTGCATCTAATGAATGATTTTTTGATCGCTGCGGCATTGATCAATTGTTTTCATCCACTGATTGAAGATCGACCTGATGCTCGAGATATTGTTCTCAGAGCATCACAATATCTGCACGAGCCAAATCATTTAGCTCAAGTCGTCCAGGAAAATAACCTCAATCGGCAGAGGGCAGTCTTTACAACTGTTCAAGGTGATTCACCACAGTTGGAAGACTTTCCTAGACTTGAACTAAGTGATTTGGTTCTCATTGGGCTTGGAACATACCATATCAAACAGGCGAAATCTTATTACGCTGAACATATAAGAGAAAGCGGCCGATTTGAAATTGAAGTTTGTCCCAATATTGGAAACTTAATAGAGGCGGTGAACAGAATCGCAAATGATCCTGTGATGATTCGGTGCAAAATCAAGTCCCGACACATCGGGCAGAGAAAGTACTTTTTATATATTTTAATTGACAGACGGCCTAGCAGTGCCCGCGCTATAGACGCCATACGTTACTGTTGTAACTGCATAATAGGAAACAGGACAGTCGGCTGCTGTTGCCATATTATGACCGTAATATGGTATCTGGGTTGGGCGAGGCATCAAGGGGACATCAACGCTCCCGCTGCGTTTTTAGACAACGTTTTGCTATCATTCGAAGAATAAATATTATTATACATTACACGCACGCACACATGTAATTGTATATATATGTCGACGGGGACTCGGAATAAAATAGTAACTCTCACAGCTGTCGTACATCTTGGAAATATCAGAGGAAAACAAGAAACGCGACGTTTCCAGCATCTGGGTTTCATTTCCGGCTTTACCGGCATTCGCTCCAAAAATCAACTGTCAAAGTCAGAATGACAGGTCTTGTTCTAAACGGTCAAACGCGCGTCTGTTTTAGATTCCAATTACTGGTTAATCTGCCGAGTCCAGTGCACTCGCTAAGCAACATAGCTTTTCCAATTACCAACCCAGTGCCAGCTACGCCCAAGCTATTCGCTTGACGTTTCCTTACCAATGATATTCAAGGTACCATACATATTCTCAAGGACATGCAAGAAATGACGAATCGAAAAGGCAATCCAAGGCCTGGCAAGGCGCGATAGTGGCGCCATCGCTGTGACTATACGACATATATATATATAGGTCTAGCAAAACGTTGTGACGATATTTTACCCACAGAATCGGCTACCGATTCTAAGCATTTTATAGGTTTTTAATTTTGTTTTGAGTTGGAAAAAAAAACGATTTTATATGGGATTCAGGCGTCGCTCACACCACCAATCCCATACATATTTTTTTTACCAACTCAAAAGAAAAAATAACCTATACAATATATTTATTAGAACGATATTTTACGCACATAATTGGCTATCAAGCCAATTATGTGCGTAAAATATCGAATCGTATCGTCACGCACGACGTTTTGCTTGACCCTAAACACACACACATACGATACTCGATCATTTGGCCGATCTGTTATAACAGCATAAAAACAATTGATTACTCCTAGTTCTAAGAAATTCATTCACTCAATGAACATGAACACTATTAAAGCAATTATGCCTTTATACCTTAAAATAATAAAAAAAATCTAATTCACGACCTCGACTACCCATTGACGTAGTGTCGCATAGCGGCTCTTTTAGACTTGTAATGTTGATCAAATATTTTAGAATTGCATTTTTCTAGAAGTCGATTGATATCTATAAATCCTCAATCTAACTAGAACCATGTTTTTCCCTAAAAACGATATCAGTTTCTATTTGAGTCTTCGAATAAATAACTAATTATGACGCATCGATTTGAATTTCTGTATATAGTTCTGGTATATCTAAGTTATGCTCGCATCATGGTACGGTGCGATGAAAAATGGTTTCACTATGTATTACTATTGTATGCTTTATGTTTTTTAAATAAATAATGAAACTTTATTTTACAAATATGTTGGTATAATGTTACAAATACCTATTGCATGTCATTTTCTTGTCTCCGTTTGAGTTACCAAATAAGGTCTTTGGTATCAACAGATTTCGAAAAGCACCGATTTGTGTTGTTTGTTGCAAATCAAAGTGTTAAGTTGTTTCAGAATATTCCATATATAATAATCACGCCTGATTTTTATTCGTAACTCTGAAGTAAGGTATTTTCGTAAGTGTCGTTAATTTGTTGTCACTATCACTAAACTAACGCAAAAATGGACAAAACTGCGAGGTGAGAGCGGTTATTAAATACTTCTGTTTGAAAAAAATGTGAACTAAAGATATATACGCTGAATTAATGGGAACACTGGGCGAGTCCGCTCCACCGTATTCCACAGTGGCACGGTGGTCAAAGGAGTTTAACTTGGGAAGAACATCCACTCAAGATGAACATCGCGAAGGCCGTCCATCTGACGCCATTACTGGAGAAAACGTCGAAAAAAATCATGATCTCGTTTTAACAGATAGAAGGATGACTATCAGGCATCTAGTTGAGCTCACAGGCATCTCGTATGGCAGCATTCAAAGAATCTTAACTGATGAACTACACATGAAAAAAGTCTCCGCTCGTTGGGTGCCTAGAATGTTAACGGCTGAACAAAAGAAAATACGATGTGAGATTTCGAAGTCTAATCTTGACAAATATCAAACTGATCCCGAAACATTTTTGCGTCGGTTTGTAACCATGGACGAGTCTTGGATCCACCATTTCGATCCTGAGACCAAACAGCAATCCATGACCTGGAAGCGAGCGTCTTCCCCTACACCGAAGAAATTCAAGGTAGCAAGCTCCGCTGGTAAGGTCATGGCTTGTGTTTTGGGATGCTGAGGGAGTCATAATGATCGAATACCTGGAAAAGGGAACCACAATTACGGGCTCCTACTACGCTGACCAAATACGCAGATTGAGAGAGGCAATCAAAGAAAAGCGGCGGGGTAAACTTCGTGCTGGCATCCTGTTTCACCAGGACAACGCACCGCCCACAAGGCCGGCATTGCGATGTCTGCCATCCGTGATTCAGGGTTCGAATTGCTGGAACACCCCCCATATTCGCCAGACCTAGCCCCTATGCACTTTTGCGGCCTATTGTACCTATATGTATATTTTATACATGTAATGTTTTTGAAAATGTTGAAAAAAGGCCTTCTGCTTGAGTTTGTTGCGGCGCTTCTTCTCAAGCAATGGGTCTAGGAAGCGCTGGTAAATTCTTTTTCTGGCGTGTAAAAGTGCCCCTATGTGGCCAATTTGCTGAATAAATGATTGAATTTTGAATTTTTGAATTTTGAAGTTCAAAGTGTCAGAATCAGCCGGAAAGTTGATGGTGACGATCTTTTGGGATTCCAAGGGAATTCTCATGATATACTACAAAGACAAGGGGGTCACCATAACTGGGGCATATTACGCAACGCTGCTGGAAAGACTAAGAGGAGCTATTAAAGAAAAAAGAAGGGGAAAGTTGTCGAAGGGTGTGTTGCTCACAGTTCACAAGAGTCATGTTGCGACTGCTGCTCTTGCCAAGTGTGGCTTCGAATCGCTGGTCCACCCCCCTACAGCCCGGATCTGGCCCCTAGTGACTACTATTTGTTCCCGAATTTGAAAAAGAATTACGAGGAAAAAAAAATCATACCGACGAACAAGTGAAGGAGGCAATTTTGGTTCATTTAAATTGCTGAATTTGTTGCGGCGCTTTTTCTCAAGCAATGGGTCTAGGAAGCCTGGTAAGTAAACTAATAACAAACTCAGCAGAGGTCTTTTTTCATTTATTTATTTATTTATTTCAAAAGGTACATAAAACAGACAGCCATCAAAATTAGACTAAACTTAAAACTAGATTACTGTCTAAAAATACATGTCACACATCATGGCCACGAGTTATAATTTAAACAATAAATATTCCTACTAAATATGACCACACAAAAAAATCACATTATAATTCCATTATATGTAGGCTACATTTTTTTCCCAATTTTCCCACTGGTCAGGACCTACACTCGAAAACGGCTGTAACGATTTCGATGAATATAGGGGCATGAAATCAATGTAGCTAAGTCTCATATCTGGGAAAAATCGATTTTAGCTATTTTCACCCGAGCAAAGCTTGGTCGCCCAGGTACTTAGGTATTATGATGGTTGCAGACTTCCGCAAGATGTCATTCTCCGATTAATTAAAACATAGTTAGTGTACTGTAAACATATTGGTGCGGTATGTGTAATTATGTATCTCCCAATAGTTGCTGCAGTTTAGCAATTTATTCATTCTAGATTTAATCGCATTATAGACGATATCTATTCTGCACTTAATACTTTCGCAATATTCATTTCATAGGTAACTATTAGGTAGGTAAACGAACAAAAGTAGATGGACAGTCATAATGTGCTTAAAATTATCTGCACACCATAAATTAATATGAGTAGGTGTAATGAGTACGGCATGTACAGTGCAGGTCATTGTAATTATTTGAACTCCTTTCCTTTCTACTGCTAGCTGTACATGAAGCTTTAATATTAAATCTTGTTTCAGAAGTCATCATGAGCTGATGCTGAAGGCAACCCATGTACCTATGCTTCATTCCTGATTCAGCCTGTATACTAACTAAGTATTTGCTTACCATGGGTTTGATTGCTGATGTTATTTTTATTTTCAGTGCGTTGTAAGATAAGTATGTAAGTACTCAATTAGACTCTCATATGTAGGCCAGTCAATTTGTAAATTCAGGGCAAAGAATTTGGATTGGACCTAAATGTTGAATGAACTCGCCGGTCACTATTAGAAAAAAATATTATATGTAGCTCAGTACAAAAAGATGTACTTATACTCCTTTCTCGTTGCGATTCTTTGTGTAGGTAGGACCCTGCAGGTGGTAGGAACGTCCGTTCGGATAGCTACCCACCGCCTTATTCGCTAACCTTCCGCCAAATATAAATGTTGTGTTCCGGTAAGGGGTAAGGCACCCGGTGAAATTACTAGTATTAAGGTATTCCATAAACCTAACACCTCGTGAACAAGAGCCACGTAAAGGGTACAACTTTTGGCTCTCACGGTCGCTCAGAAAGGGCATATATTTTTTACTAAAGCTGTTGACTAAATTATATTACTTGCCAACATTATGAACCTTGTCTAGATTGTGATGTAATACGCGATGATAACAGACATCGCGTATTACATATTTATATTCTATTGTTAATGGTTTGACCTACCGCCACTCATGCTGAGGGTCGGAGGTTCGAATCCGGCACGCACCTCTAAAAATATGTATGTGCAAAATTCAATTCGAATTTACCATTGAGCGTTTCGGTGAAGGAAAACATCGCGAGGAAACCAGCGCGCAGTCATTTATGGATGTGTGTAAAGTCCCCAATCCGCACTGGACTCGCGTGGGGACTATAGCCCAAACCCTCTTGTGATCAGAAGAGGCCTGTGGCCAGAAGTAGGCCGTTGTGTAAATAGGCTGTTGTGGTGTGGTGTGGATATTCTATTCTAGATCCTCTAGAGCCTCCCCTATTTCTAGACGCGAACCCAGTAAACCTAAATTATAAATTAGTTGTCAGTTTCTTTCCTTTAATCAACTTCATTTTGCAGTTGAACTTAAGTACTCGTATGCTGGCATATACAGCAAGCTATATTGGAACATTTAACAGTATGTTTTTTCAGTACCTATGTTCACAGATTCTTCCGTCAAAACGAATAAACCGATTTTTAAATATGTTTTTTTAATTAAAAGAGTGTGCTACGCCTGAAGTCATCCCATTCTCATCAAGTCACGATGTGATGATGGGATCTCAGTGAAATCGAGGGCAAGCCGCAATTTTTATAGGCTCGTATTACGCGTTTCATGTAGTTACTTTTCTTCTAAATAAGTAAGATATATTCTTACTGTACTATGTTAGGGTTTTTGTATTTGCATCTAGTATTCATCATGTTGAGCTGGTGATGAAAGCTCTTTAACAGTTAGATGTTGGAGGATATTTTTTGGTATGGTAGGACTTGGTGCTAGTTTCGTCCGGGTACCACATGTTATCAAATCTTCCTGCTGAGTATATAAATAATTAGAACTTGTAGCCAAAAAAAAAAACATCTTCTAACCCCGACTGACTAAGACAAAGTGAATCGACATCCAAAACTATAATGATGATCTTACGAGTAAAGGTACTGAACTGGAAATCGATCGTAGCAATTTGTCGAAGTTTGAAGACGGTATTGTATTTTTTGTAGGACCTAATATGAGAATGTCAACAACAGTAGGTGATCAACTATATGTTCCAAGCATGTTTTGGATTGTTCTGGATTGACAATATATCAGGCATAATACCTCAGGAACCCGATGTCGGTCGCTTTGTTTAGCTGTGGAGAACGTCAAGTGTCTGCCAGGCTTGAATTTGGAAGAAGGACCAGCGCCATCCCGCACCATGAAAAATAGGCTCATATTTACTGCGCAAACTTACACCTACTTAGGCATAGCTACCTAAGGCATAGCTGAAACAGCGTCTTAGTTCCGAGAACACCTGATATTATACTTCATACTATGCCTGGACGGGCTTGTCAGGCAACATCGCGGCGTGCTGCATGCAATGGTGAGTTGCTTTTCAGACAAAACGGGTCTTTTTTACCTACTTTAATTGGAGATATTGAAATAAATGTTTGTTTGGAAAATAGTAATGTGTATTATTTTGCTATTTATTTACCAAGTGCCGCCGGGCTCCGAATCTCATATCTTTTTGGATGATCTCTGATAGTAATAAAAGTATGCAGTATGTACATAGGTCATAAAATGATCTTCATTTCTCAAAGGGTACCTAGGGTACGTACGTTAAGTACTGCCTTGTCTTTCGTGACTTATTAGAAAAAACGTGATTGATTCGTGTTTACTGAGAGATCATCTGCAGATAGGAAGTTTTGGGCCCCTGGACTCTGATTTTCGATGCCTTGTTACCATTATCTCATGGGACACTAAAAAAGATTTGTCAGTTTTCTCTGACCATCGCGTTGTCGAGATAATAGTACCTAAAGGTGTCGATAATACGGCCCCCCGTAACGTGGTTAGACAGCGGTTACGAGGATTTTCAATTCTACTTTGTTGGACCATCGGGCCACGAGGACAATATTTTTGAAATATAAGCCTCTGGAACATGCTGACATCCTGCTGCGATACGTTCGCTAAGGTCGGGATCTTTGCTCCTGGGTTGTCTAAATATAAACTACTCTAAACTCCTCGCCATCTATCTATCTAAAGGGAAAATAAATCCTTAGACTATCTGGTCAAAGGATGTTTGCAAAGGAATTAATAGACAAACAAATCTTTGTTTGTCTATCAATCTATCTTGTGATTTGATGGACGAACGAAGGGAATTGAAATAATCTTCATGAGTGGTCGAATCGTGTCGAATTCCTCACTATCCGAGAGTGTGACAACGCTGTCAAACTACGCAGCCACATGAATATATGGGCCCTATATAGAAACTTATGGCAGCTGTACTCTCGCTGAGACACCCCGAGAGCTATGCTGGTCTCCACTTATTCGCCATATGCAAGAAAGACACCAGCATAATTTTCGGGGAGTTTCGTCGAGAGTACAGCCGCCATCATCAGATGCACGTCTTTTGAAATGGTTTCTTCATCAGAAAGCACTTTATTGTAAAATCCATACTTGCATGAAGCTTATTTTATATATATAGTGTATTCTAGGTGCGTCTCTCAGAAACAATCTCAAAAGAATGAGAATGTAAGCCCTATCTACTGCCAGTTTCGTACCCGCGTTATCCACTTCCCACAATGACCACTGCCATAATGACGACTTTCCAGAGTAAGTAGTTCCATAAATACCACTTCAGGTTGGTTTCGTTTGTTATATAAATGCCCAAAGGGCAAACTGGCTAAAAATGGCAGCCCCATTAAAGAAAGTCAGTCAAATAAATACCGCTAACGAGGGGCCCCTGTAACGAACCTAACTTGTGCTCAAGGCCTTTCTTGACCGAGCTGACTACGCATAAGTATTTCACATAGGTATTTGTCGGGTATTATGGGTAAGAGACGAGAGACATCGACACGAGACGTGCGTCATCTATGACCAAATCGCCCAAAGAATCGGCGAACCACCTCGTCATCAATGTACGTCGGTTTGTATTCTTGAATTCAGTCTTCGATGACTCTATAATTAAATAATTAAGTAAGTACATTGCGTTAACAGACATCTTATCATTCACCCTACCATAAGGTGGATGTTCAACCTTTTTATAAATAACTAGGCCAACTTCGCAGTTCATTCAAAGAACGAATGATGTCGCCATCACTAGTTACCGATTGACACACACTTTGATATATTGGCTCATTGACGGGTTTCCGATTCACACACACATTTGAAGAATTGTCAGTCAGACATATTAACCCTTTCCTCGCCACGATTATTGAAAAAGTAACGCCAATTTGAGCTCTACTGGTATGAGCAACAGTTTATTTTACGCTGTAGTCTTGGACGTCATATGCCGTCTGTGACCGCTAATACTAGCTGAACAGGAACTAACTATTGATTAACTTATTTAATTTAATTTCTAAACCCCCAGTTCTAGGAGAAAAAGAACAATGCCAATGATTAATAATATTCATATTGTTAATTTCTAACAGTGTCATGTTTGTGCACATTTCTGGGGCAAAATCTGGCATTCTCCTTTATGCAATGCACTGCACCGAGTGCCTTCCGGCCATTTTCCGGCGAAAATTACTGATATGCGGCCGGCTTTAATATAGTAGGTCGGTATCATCATCATCATCACTTTACTCATTATTCCTTGTAGATATCACCTTCAAAACCCGCTACTCAGATAAATAGAGATCTTCTACTATCTAAAGTCCCGCGCCTTCACATTTCAAAACGCTTTTTTTTATTATTTAAAAAGCACCACCAACACTCTCAACGCATAGTTGATGGCCGTCTCAGCACGCACACATGTGTTGAGAGTGTTGGTGGTGCATTTTAAATAAGGCGCGGGACTTTAGATAGTAGAAGATCTCTAATGACCTACTAGAGTCGGTAAGAAGAGAAAAATGCCTTTTACTTTAAGCCTACAAATCACAAACAGGTTAAAAAAAAACTATTTTAGAAATTTCAAGATTATGATGTAGTCCAACCTCTTTACTAAATTCAAATTTTGTTTGGACTATTCGAAAAACTAATTAGATTGACAAGTTCACGAAAACAATTGTCTTTTGTTTGCCGGCACCTCCAGCGCTGAGTTCAAGTTCCTACGAGTATTGCTCAAGCCGCTATATTTATAAGCGTTACTTAGTCTCTGATGTACAATAAAGAATCATCGATAAACCGAAGCGGAAGTCAAATTTGCGGTTCTCAACTTCCAAATAATGACGGCTGCGGATTGTGCTTCGTCCGAGACGAACTGCGAAGTAATTTCAAGAGTTATGAGTCATATGGACAGATCCTCGAAAACCGTAGAAAATGAAAAACCCCTTCAAGCAAAGATGGTTGGAACAGATTACTCGTACAAACATCAAATAGTGTGGAAGAACGCGATAGGTTTTCTTATATTGTATTCGCTCTGCCTGTGGGGTTTATTTGTCGTGCTTACTGGAGGAGTAACATTCAAAACCTTCTTATGGGGTAAGTTCAGGAAGAAAATTAGTGTGACATTTATTTTAGGGCCCTCGCCCATCGCGACTTTTTGTAGCGATGCCGCGCTACTCATATCGTAATAAGTATAGGCATAATAGTGTTTACGCCGAAACTAATCTCGCATAACGATTTTTCGTCGAATTATATTACGCATAATCTATTTACGCCGAATGGTTTTCACGCATAATTTTCGAATTTCGAATATTCTTTATGCAGAAAATTACTTTACTAGTATACATTTTATTCATAATCAAAATGCACCTTTAGTAGTCGTTGGCGTGGTAGGCTAGGGGCCCCAGTGCATGGATACCAGGTGGCTTTGGCGTTCAAAGGGTAAAGTGTTGTTTATTGTTACAGCGGTCCTTGTCGGCTTGTTTAGCTCGGAAGGAGTGACTATCGGCGCCCACCGGCTGTACTCACACAGATCATTCAAGGCGACGCCATTGCTGAAGGCCCTGCTACTCGTGGCTCAAACAGCTGCTGGACAAGTGAGTTATAATGGCTTATAAATCCATATCTATGTATGTATGTATGTATATGTATGTATCTTCTCATTTTCGCTTTTATTCCCAAATTACTAAACAGATTGACTCGAAACTGGGTACACATAATAAAATCATTATTGTGAGTGTCCAAAATTAGTAAATATTGTTGTAAAATAAAACACAATTAAATTACAGCCAATAAACTGAATTTTGAAGTTTGTATGGAGGAAACTAATATGGTCCTAGTTACTTTGTTATTCAATTATTTACAATCAAAGTGTATTTTGGACACTAATATCTCTGTTCCACTATTACTTGTAAAATTTGGTGCCAATCTGATAAGCAGTTTGCGAATTAAAACGTTTGTATGGAGAAAGGAGCTTACAGGGGATTCTTAAGCCGCGTCATGGACCAGTCGTCCTAAAAACTGGTTTGACCCGTAGAAATCCCGTCCCCGTGGTAATATCGGGATAAAAAGTATCCTATGTTATTCACAGGGTCTCAAACCGGCTCGCACCTCTATGTTTACTTATGTGCGAAATTCAATTTGAATTTACCACTCAGCTTTTCGGTGAAGGAAAACATCGTGAGGAAACCTGCACGCATCTGCGAAGTAATTCAAAGATGTTGTGTGAAGTCCCCAATCCGCACTGGGCCCGCGTTGGGACTATAGCCCAAACCCTCTCGTGATGAGAGGAGGCCTGTGCCCAGTAGTGGGACGCAAATAGGCTGTAGTAGTAGGTAGTAGTAGTTATAGAAGTATTGAAAAAACTGGTTTGACCCGTAGAAAACCCGTTCCCGTAGAAATATTGGGATAAAAAGTGTCCTGTGTTATTCCCAGGGTCTCAAACTATCTACATACCAAATGTCATCCAAATTGGTCCAGTCCTTTCAACGTGAATTAAGGACAAACAAACAAACACACTTTCTCATGTATAATACTAGCCGTTTGCCCGCGACTTCGTCCCGCATAGACTTGGAATTTTCTCGTACCCGATGATACTATACATATAGATGGTTATTATTTATAGAAGCCATGGTGGCCTAGTGGTTCGACCTACCGCCTCTCATACCGAGGGTCGGGGGTTCGATTCCGGCTCGCACCTCTATGTTTACTTATGTGCGAAATTCAATTTGAATTTACCACTCAGCTTTTCGGTGAAGGAAAACATCGTGAGGAAACCTGCACGCATCTGCGAAGTAATTCAAAGATGTTGTGTGAAGTCCCCAATCCGCACTGGGCCCGCGTTGGGACTATAGCCCAAACCCTCTCGTGATGAGAGGAGGCCTGTGCCCAGTAGTGGGACGCAAATAGGCTGTAGTAGTAGGTAGTAGTAGTTATAGAAGTATTGAAAAAACTGGTTTGACCCGTAGAAAACCCGTTCCCGTAGAAATATTGGGATAAAAAGTGTCCTGTGTTATTCCCAGGGTCTCAAACTATCTCCATACCAAATTTCATCCAAATTGGTCTAGTCGTTGCGACGTGAAGGAAGGATAAACAAACAAACACACTTTCACATTTATATTAGTAAGGATTATGTGTCTTATTATTTATGTGATTTTTTTTTGATGTTGTACTGTGTTGTAAAATATTGTCTCTTCTGTGCAGTGAATACATGTGCAAGAAAGTGTGATTTCTTCTTCTTTGTTGGCGTTACCTTACCTACATGGTGGTATCGGTGAAATGGTTTCAAAAAAAGAGGACCGATTACCCGACCGAAACCAGGAGCTCTATTCGAAACGTTACATAGTGAAAGGGAAATTCCCTATCCCTGCGCTAACGGCGTTGAAACCGAACTTTAAACAGCTAGATTAGATTGAGCGCGTCGCGTGAGGATAGCGAATTCCCTTTCCCTGTGTAACGTTTCGAATAGAACCGTAGTAGTCGTCCCCTCTTGAAATATTTATTGCCAAACATTCTTAATGAACTAAGTCACGATACTTATGATAAAGTTTGTGAAAACCCACAGCGATGTAAGCGCACTATGAAAGCCGCATACCTGTCCAATCACCAGTCCTGTCCTGGACCAGGATGCCAATAAAAATAAAAATAATTATAGTTCATAAGCTACAGATAAGGTTTTTCTCTGTGTAAAACTTGTAATAAGTAGGTATTTCACTAAATTGTAAAGAGCGAACACAGCGACAGATAAACGATTAAGTTTTTGCCCGCTGAAATGATGAAAAAATTGTAAAACTTTTATTCTTAACAAGTGAATAAATAAAAATAAAAAAAAGTAGTTTATACTCGTAGGGTTCTTATTTGTCCAGAATTCAATGTACATCTGGGTCCGGGATCACCGGCTGCACCACCGCTACACGGACACGGACGCCGACCCCCACAACGCAAAGCGAGGGTTCTTCTTCAGTCACGTCGGCTGGCTGATGCACAGAAAACATCCCTACGTCATCGAGCTAGGGAAGAGAATAGACATGAGCGATCTGGAAGCTGACTGGATGGTGATGTTCCAAAAGGAGTAAGTTTTACACGTTATCTATTTTCATATTTCATATTTCTTTATTGGTTCCATGGTTTACAAGATGTTAGGTACCTACATTGTTTAGGTTGTCGCTTTACATGGACCCTACCTATTGGGGCGTAGCATTAAGATCTTTAAAAAAAAAACTAAACTTAAACTTACGACCTAAAGTTACAAAAGTAGTTACTACTAAGATACTACCACAGATAACAATTCTCTAGTTAGTTATTATCTACTAACCGCACTTTTAGGTATTACTTTTCTGGAGAATGTATATATATAAATGGCCAATAATTTAAATTTTTCAAAGATGAACAAATGCATTAATTTAAGGGGAAGTGAAATCCGATTTTCCCTATTTACAGTGTTAAATAGACCTCCCGAAGTACAGCAGTGTTTTTATGGCCGTTTTCTTTCAGATACTACTACTCTCTCTACATCCTTCTGGCAATCCTGATACCAGTGTCGGTTCCAGTCCATTTTTACGGAGAATCATGGCTCAACTCCCTCCTAGTCTGCTATTTCTGTCGCTATGTGATTCAACTCAACGGAACTTGGCTCGTCAACAGCGCCGCTCATCTCTACGGGACTAGACCCTACGACCAGTGAGTAAAGAAAGTTTATAATTAAATCCAATTCATTTCAAATTCGTTTATTCTCCATATTAATATAAAACATACATTAAGTTATTAGCTTAACGAATCACATAGGTACTTTGATATATGGAAAAAGGGTATGGGCACAGCTAATGCTGATTTTAAGCCCATCCGGCGTCAATATTGATGGCAATTATTATTATCATTGCTAGTGTTTATAACTCTAAAATATATAACGACATACGGCATTGGAAAAGAGCTGTGTTACAAACTCCTTAGTCCTTTAATATTCTTCTAGCTTTGAATTTTGATACGTTTCTCATTGTTTTTCTATTAGTCAGTGTGACAGAGAGAAAATACATCGTTTTGTGATTCGGATTTGAGTTGCTTCTTTAATATCGTAGATTTTCACCGTTTCATCACATTTTCCACTGCCCTTCACCGTCATTCGTTACAAGCTGTTTATAACCTTTCATTTCATCTTTAGTCGTCTTATTTGGTAAATAAAATTCTAACTGACGATCAAAAATCAACTGAAAACTGCCTATTTTTTTAGGAACCTACAGCCTGTAGAGTCCTGGTTTGTCTCCTGCATCAGCTTGGGAGAGGGCTGGCACAACTACCATCACACGTTCCCCTGGGACTATAAAGCAGCTGAACTGTCCAGTAGATTCAACCAATCCGCAAAAATCATCAAATTCTTCGAAGACATCGGTTTGGCGTACGATTTGAAAACTGCTTCCCCGGAAATGGTATGTCTTTAGTCGTCTATTATAATTATTATAAACATCGAAGTGTGGATTAATGAATTTACTTAAACTTTAACGTTTTTCACACTTTCTTGCCAAACTACTGAACGGTTTTAATTTAACTAACACTGGATCATTAAAAAGTTTTTGGCTACTTTTTATACTGATGTTTCCAAGGGAACGATAGTTTTGGGTAACACCAAGATACACTAGTTATTCGCATTTCATGAAGGTATATGTAGTGTAGGTGTCAACGTCATTCAACCCTAACGTCATTCGCACTGTGTGTTGCAAGTGGTGTATCAAAATAATCCCCGACGCCCATGTCCTGTGAGTGTTTCATTAAATTATTAAGTTCATTTGTTTTTAACTCTTCCCGTTTTGTGTGTTTAAACAAGTAAATAACAAATGTAATGCGCAAACAATTTATTTTGCATTATAACGGCGGAAAATATTTCCTTCATTTTTGTTTTATTGCAATAAAGTGGCAACTCGACTTTGACGTTAGGGTGACACGTCACCCGGAACGGCAGACCTTGTTTTCTAGGACCATGCTACCAGTAGGATCGTGTGAGAAAAGTCAAATGGTCTTAATCCTTTTTGACATCATTTCAGATTTCGAAACGAGTCGTTCGAACCGGCGACGGCACTCATTACGAGCTAGGCAACGACGAGGCCAGGGCCGCGGTGACAGCTCCGGGCATCCTGCATCCCCTGAACCCCTTGTACAACGCCACGTACGACCCGCCAGCGGTGACGCTCAAGTACGCGGGCCTGCCTCTGTTCCACGAGAAAGATGTACTGAACAGTCCAAATGACGTCAGCATCAAGAGAAGCGCTCGTGCCTAGAAGACTAATCAGCCTGGGTTTCATCGGGAAAGTTGATCGGCTCACATTGTTAAGCCGCAGAAAATGACGTTTCTGTGTACAATGATTTAGTTCAGCGGCCATATTTAACGATGATGAGTCCGTCAACTTGCTTCGTGCAACTCAGGCATAATGATCTCCAGATGTTAAGTGACTACTTAGAATAAGTATTTATATATTTTGTTCTTAATTGTGTTAAGTGTTTACAGTACGAGTATGTTAAGAGAAGTATACTTTATTTAAAGGTTGTGAATATTAGTTAGATTCAAAATAGAAAGCACAGTAAGTATATTTTAAGTTTTTACTTAGAAGTTAGGTATACTTAGTTCGCCAGTGTATTAAGTGCTTACTTAGAAGATAAGTATAGTTTGTCTAGAATTCATTAATGAATATTAATATAACGTCATAAGATTGAAATTGTGGAATAGAAACCACGTTATATTTATTGTTTACTTATATTATGTTCTCCTTTGTTTAGTTAGAATAAGAATAGCTAGATTAAGTACCTTATAATTTAAGCAGGTACCTATGTTAAGTGTTTCCTAAGAATATAAGAACGTTTTGTTTAGAATTCATTTATTATTTTATTTTATAAGACAGAAGATAAGAATAATAAAAGTATGAAATAGAAACCACCGTTCATTTATTATGACTTATGAGGTGCCCGCTTTTATTAATTAAAATTAGTCGGTACAGAAGCACCCTCGGCGGGCGTTGTGCCGAATCCAGTACAGATATTTGGTGACTCGAGTGTACACTCCAGGGTAGCCTACTCGGCCACAGCCGATTCCCCAGGACACCACTCCTGAAAATTACATAAAATATAATGTAATTTCAATGTAGAACAACTAGCGTCTGCTAGACCTCGTGAAGGTCGCGGGAAACCGGTGGAAGCAAGTAGCACAGGACCGGTCTGAGCGGCGAGCCTTGGGGGAGGCCTATGTCCAGCAGTGGACGTCTTTCGGCTGAAATGATGATGATGATGATGATATGTAAGTTTATAACCCAAAGACGGACGTGTAACGAAAATAAATGAATTTTAAACATAGACCCTATTTTTGGGGGCTAAATTTGAAAAAAACATTTTTCAAACTATCGTGTGACATATCAAATGAAAGTTCTTCTTATGAGGATCTCAAATACATATTTTTTATTTCTTTTTTGTTCAATACTTTTCGAGTTATTTAAGAAAATAGGCGAAAAATGACCATCCCCCCCCCCCCCCCCTTATCACCGAAACTACTGCACCTAAAATTTTGGAAAAAATACGGAGGATAGTTTTTAACCTAAGATTACAGGAAAATTATTAAGAAGTCCATGGTATTTGAAATCTATCATATAAAAGAGCTTATCCTGTGAACCGGTTTGAAAATGACGTCATTGAAAATAATCAAGGGTCGGAACGCTTCTTAGCCGGATTTTTATTTTTGGGACAAAAGTAGCCTATGTCCTACTCCGGGACTCAACTATCTTCCTACCAAATTTCATCAAATCAAAGCAATCATTTATTCAGCAAATGGCCACATAGGGGGACTTTACACGTCAGAAATGAATTTACCATTTTGGCGATAGGTACCTACCTATCTAAATTGGTTCAGCGGTTTAGGCGTGAACAGGAAACTGATATACAGACGGACAGACTTTCACATTTATAATATTAGTATGGATAGAAAAACGGATTTTTACGTTATATATATACATACGTTGAAATCATAAGTAGGTAAATATAAGTTCAAGTTCTAGCCGAAGAAAGGTATCCTCTTTGAAAGAAGTACTTAATCCGGAGCTTGCCCCGACTACTTCAGACCTTACTTCAGACATATTTACGATGAAATTCAGTACGACTTACCTAGTAGTTCGTAACGTTTATCATTTCTTTCGGCAGCTAAAGGTCCGCCACTGTCACCCTAGAAGATAATCATTATAGTTTTAAAGGTAGATGCAATCATATATCTAAAGTTCAATAAAAAAACTAAATGAATAAAGAAAGGCCATGAATATAAATTATACCGGTCGGTCATACCTAAATATTTAAGTAAGTAGATATCAAGATTAAGACCTGTGGGAGACGTCTAAAACACGCCTAAAAAGTCCACTAACGACATGTTTTTATAGTTCTTTACATTGATTTTGGGTAGGTATTATTTTAATAATCTATCTTAAAACATCTAAACCTTGATGAAGTAATTAATATTAAACTAGGTTATTCAATATCACTGGCTGCGTTCCGAATCGCGCTTAGAGCGCTCACAGCACCTTGCATCCTTTTTCCTCTTAGGACTCGACTTTTAAGATGAAAAGGGATGCAAGGTGCTGTGAGCGCTCTCGGAATGCAGCCAAACTGTCTGCTCACCTGACAAGTGTCCTTCTGCCCCTTGTCAGGGTATCCGGCGCAGAGCATGTCATCGGCGATCATGGCCGGTTCGTATTTGGACTTCTTGCACTGGTCGTTGCTAATGATCGGCAGCTCTACGTCCATTAGGACGCAGGAGTGGTTCTTCTGTTCGGTGACGGACCCCCATCCGGTGGCTATGGCGTTGACTCCCACGTAGGTGTTATCTGTAGTTACAATTGTAAATATTGCGGTCTTTGTTTGTCAAGTAATAAAATATAGGTATCACCACGAGTGTCACTGACGGATCAGGGGGGGGGGGGGGGGGCTCAAATCATCAAGTGTACTGTCAGCAGGACCATGCCCCCCCCCCCCCAAATAAAAATCACCTGGATTCTGAAACTCCTGTTACTTTTTCGTACCGATAGCAGACTTACAGTGAATGAACTGCAAGATTGACATAACGTTCCTTCAAGGTACAGTCGAGTTCATTAATATGTGTACACTTTTGGACCTTATTACAACGTGGTAAGTTGCAAAAGTGTGTATATATTGGCGAACTCGACTGTACCTATTTCGTTAAGTGAGTAAGTTATATTACATACCATCGCTATGTGGCAAACAAATTAGTTTGACAGTGTTGGTTATGTTGACGGGTTCATTCAGGAGCAACAGTGCGATGTCTTGTCTGAAGCTGGCGTAGGTGAAGTTGTGCCATCGACTCTGGTCACGAAGCTGTACTTAGTGATACGTGATACGTACAATCACTAGGTATGTGGCAAACAGAGATTGAGTCAGTGATGTTGACTTGTTCGTTCAGCAGCAAAGTGCGATGTCGTGTCTAAAGGTGGCTTAGGTGAAGTGGTGAGTACGACTCTGATGGCGATGCTGAGTACAGTTTCGCCACCAGAGTCGTCACTCACCACTGATTGATGAGTACAGTCATACGTACCATTGCTATGTGACAAACAGATGGGCTTGACAGTGTCGCTGATGTTGACAGATTCATTCAGCAGCATCAGTGCGATATCGTATCTAAAGGTGGCGTAGGTGAAGTTGTGCCATCGACTCTGGTGACGGAGCGGTACATAGTAATACGTACCATCACTATGTGGCAAACAGATGGGTTTGATTGTGTCGGTGATGTTGACGGGTTCGTTCAGCAGCAACAGCGCGATGTCGTGTCTGAAGGTGGCGTAGGTGAAGTTGTGAGCGACGACTCTGGTGACGAAGCGGGTCTCCGGGCGCGTAGTCTCGTTGCAGCGGTTATGCTCGCCCAGGGTCACTTTTATCATGAACCACATCAGCCTGGAACAGAGTCAGTGCATTTTTCGAGCACCATTTCCACAGTCATAATATTCATCATAATCATATCAGCCGATAGACGTCCACTGATACATAGGCCTCCCTCAAGTCTCTGACCATTATTTCATTGTTTTGTAGACATTAACTACTGAGATGCAAAAAATTGAGATAAGGCCTACCAATCGTTGTCAGGAAGTATAGTGAGTAGGGTAGTATATACTAGAGGTATTGTTATGGTAAATAAAGGTAGTTTAAATTTTTGGCGAAATTACCACATTCACAAAATTACCCCAAGCGACCTTTGCGTAGACCAAAGTTATTAATTTAATTTTCATTAAAACTTTTCGTGAATTGGTACTTCTTACGAAGTGTCGATATACCCTTTCCTAAACTAAGTAGATTGAAAAAAACCGGCCACCGGCGACCGGCGCACGAAAGGGTCCGTACCATTATCTATAATAAAACCGGCCAAGAAGCGAATTAAACTCGCGTGGAGAGGGTTCCGACCCTTGATTATTTTCAAACCGTTTCACAAGATAAGCTCTTTTATATGATAGATTTCAAATATCATGGACTTCTTAATAATTTTCCTGTAATCTATATAGGTCAATAACTATCCTCCGTATTTCATTCAAAATTTTTGGTCCAGTGGTTTCGGAGATAAGGGGGGGGGGGGGGATGGTCATTTTTCGCCTATTTTCTTAAATAACTCGAACAGTATTGACGAAAAAAGAAATAAAAAAATATATTTGAGATCCTCATTAGAAGTACTTTCATTTGATATATCACATGATATAGTTTGAAAAACTTCATTAATATTTTTTCAAATTTAGCCCCTAAAAATAGGGTCTATGTTTAAAATTCATTATTTTATACGTCCGTCTTTGGGTCACGAACTTACATATACGTACCTTTCAACTTAATCGGTCCATTAGTTTCGGAGAAAATCGACTGTGACAGACGGACGGACAGACACACGAGTGATCCTATAAGGGTTCCGTTTTTACCTCTTGAGGTTCGGAACCCTAAAAATGGCAAAAAATCACGTTTGTTGTATCGGAGCCCCCTCAAATACCTATCTATTTATTTAATTCTGTCTTTTAGTATTAATTGCTGTAGCGGCAATAGAATAACATCTGTGAAAAGTTCAACTATCACGGTTCATGAGATACAGCCTGGTGACAGACGGACGGACGGACAGCGGAGTCTAACTAATAGGGTCCCATTTTACCCTTTGGGTAAGGAACCCTAAAAAAGAGAAAATTAAATCCATACCCCTTAACGCAATGCGCAGCGGTGAGTACAAAGCGGTCGTTGATGAGTATGCCCCCGCAGTAGAACTTTTTAAAGTACGTCAACCGCACCACCCAGGGAAACTCATTCACCATAGTCTCCACTCCCCCGATTATACGAGACGCTTCATTCCGTTCTCCACAGCCTTTGAACAATGAAAGGTAAGTACTTATAAATTATAGGCCAATAGGCGCCGATTACTTTATTTCATACTGTGCAGCGGAATAAACAGGATACTTACGGCAATTGCATTTTGAAATGGACTGATATTCTTCATCGTCTTGAATTTTTTTCAGCAGCTCCTCAGCATTGACCTGTAGAAAGTTTAAAAAACACTAGACATTTGGAACAGCAATGCGTTGTCGGGTCTCGATACCTATATTGTCAAAGCATTTTGAAAAAATCCTTCTACGAAGACTAATAGTGGTTACTACGCACCGAAATTAATAAGGGATTGCTTTGTCACGACGATGCTGCTTGCTGCTTTGTGACGTACATACATATACGTTAAGTTCGGAGCAGATAGCTAGCTATCCAGACGGACACGAGGCTAAACCTAGCTAGGTAATGGAACGGTTTATATTTTTATCATCATCAAACAAACCGTTTGTAATGTTGCTCAGATAATACAACTTATACTGGAACATTAGAATATTATATTATATTATATCTAGGTCAGCGGAGAATAATAGCTTCCAAAGAAAATATATCACATAATTGACGACATCCTCAGAGATATATAAATGAGACAAAACCTAGAGCACGGGGAAAATGGGGGAGACCTTAGTAATAATGAAACATACTTAATTCCATTTCATACAAATTAAGAAATTCGCTTACCACAAATACAGCAATACATGAAAGAACAGCCAAAGATTTCCACATTTCGCGCACAAAATCTAGTCTAGATATTCCAACTACCACGTCCACGCAATTCCGAGAGAACAGTGAGGTTTCCCTAGAAACGGTTGTTAGGACTTGGCCTATTAGACGAGTGAGCGTCCCAGAGGCTGTGTCCTGCCATATGCGCCTGCGCCGGGCGTTGCACCCGCCGCGGTCAACGGCCCACTTGAGCTGCATTAGAATAGTGTCACCTTATTAATATTCGAAAACCAAGGGAATAAACTTTATTCTGTTCTAAATATTAAATGTTTTTTCACACGTTTCTGCCCCCGTGAAATTTGGTTATCGATTTCACGCGGCTATGATGCGTTTTTCTGTTATGAAAAGCCTTTCCCGGGACTCGAACTAAGGTTCAAGCGTTAAGTAGGTAAGCGTTAAGAGGTATTAGACAGACCGCCAGACAGACAGAAAGACAATCAGACAGAGTTGCTTTCGCATTTATAATATTGGTATGAAATGAATTAATATTATAATACTAAGAATTGTGTTAAAAGTATCCAGTGGATGCGAGTGGCACAGGACTGGTCGGAGTGCTGAGCCCTAGATCTAGCAATAAAAAATAAAGTAAAGTAAAAATGGTTTATTTAGAGATATACACTGAACAGCAATGAATTCGAGTCACTTTGAATAGCATTTTTCATACAAAGTGACCGGAATTCATTGGTGCTGAGTGTATAAAAAGTTCTTCCAGTTCAGCACAATTAATTTAAGTATAGAAAGACATATAACTAAAAATACAGCAGTAGGAATACATATTATATTCGTAAACATTACAAATCTTTCCACGTAACTTTTATTTATTATACCTAATCAACATGTATAGGGTAAACACGACTTGATATTCATTTATCTATCTTTTACTATAACAAAACACGTACTAGTCATTTTTGCATATTATAGTTTAGAGATCTTTTAATTTATGTACTAACTAGCTTCTGCCCACGACTTCGCCCGCGTGGAATTCGGTTATCGCGTTCCCGCGGGAATTATGCGTTTTTCCGGGATAAAAAGTAGCCTAGATAATTTGGTATGGAGGTAGTTGTTGTCCCGAGAAAGGACTCGGGACAACAACTACCTCCATACCAAATTTCATCCAAATCGGTCCAGCGGTTGAAGCGTGAAGAGGTAACAGACAGACAGGCAGACAGAGTTACTTTCGCATTTATCTTTGATACTCCTCGTCCCGGTTGTGATCTGCGTTCCTCTCGTTCTCTTCAACTCGTCTCTCCTTCTCACTCCACGGGTTTTGTTTCTAATTCTTTCACCCTTCAGGCAATCCGCCTCTGGAATTCGCTACCTCTAGATATTAGACAAGCTCAAACCAAGCTCTCCTTCAAGCGAATGCTGCGTAAGCATTTGTTTGAGAAGGTCGCGTAGATTTGGAATCCTTCATATTTTTCTTTGCTTCGTGCGGCTGGTTTATGTATGTATTAGTTTATGTATGTTTATCTTTTATATAATTTTTATGTACGTTTATGTAAATTTATCCTCTTTTGGAATTATTTGTTATCTTCCTTGTATTTCTGTAGTTTCTTTCTGATATTGATGCACCTACTCACTTTTCTTTCTGTTTGGCCTTATGGTTGACTGGTAGAGAATGCCTTTAGGCATTAAGTCCGCCAATTGTATACATTTTGTATGTGCAATGAAGTTTAAATAAATAAATAAATAAATAAATCTAATTTTAATGTGTGAGTAAGTACGACTTATTGATCTCTACAATAGCAGGCATCCTCAGTGTTGTCTTTGATCCAGTCCAAGTATTTGGTGACTCTGGTGTAGACGCCGGGGTAGCCAACTCGAGCGCAGCCGTAGCCCCAAGATACAATGCCTGGAAACCGATAGATTAAAAAATTAGTAACAGTCAATTCTTACCTACACAAATACCTATACACATTAAATCAATAGTCCAGCAAATAAAATTGATATTTTAGATAGGTACATATGTTTACTCAAAACTTAAATATAAATAAGCGATTGTTTTTTTTTTTGATGTGATAACGTCTTATAAATCGATGAACGCCGGCGGTCTGCGTCATTGTCACGTTCCACCTGAGCCGAGCGTGCAAGTGAGAGCGCGGAACAAGCGATAGAGAGGCACGATCGGCCTAAGCATGACGTTGTCACGTAAAATTATTGTCCGTAAACCGACTTTACAGACAATCAATTTCTTTTTATTAGACTTTTTGACTCTTTAAAGTCCAAACTAAAACAATATGTGTTCCAAAATTAATCTGTCATATGAGAACCATCTACATGGAAAACCGTTCAAAATGTTCGGAGAAATGCGATAGGAAGCAAGAGAATAGTCAGTAAGACTTTTGTACGCACTTGATTTAACTAATTCGCACTAGTGACTAAGTTACGACGTTCAAAATATGCCAAGATATGCTCAAAATATATGTTCATGATATGCTCGTCATGCTCACCTATTAATTCGTACACACGATCCGAGTTCTCCATGACGAGAGGTCCTCCGCTGTCACCCTGAAAAGTATAATATCAAAGCTTAATATAAGACCATAAGTATCATAACTGCAGTTTATTGGAAAATATAGGTAAGTTAGAAGCATACGGAATATCCCTTAGATTTTGGTGTTTTCTTTTTATTTAAGCATAGCCATGAGAAATTTGATTGGCTTTGGCACGCCGGTTGAGACTGAAAATTTGATAAAAAATGTGTTCCATACGGTAAACAGCAGATGGACCGGTCTTAGAACGGATTTTAGACTGCTGGGATAATGTACGAAACAGACGATAAGCTATTTTAATGCTCACGGTACAAGCATCCATATGTGCGGTCTTAGGGAACCCTGCGCAGAGCATGGACTCCTTGATCTTAGAGGCGTTGTAATTGGTGTTCTGGCACTGTTCATTGCTCAAAATTGGCAGCTCGGCCTCCTGCAGCGAGCACGACCAGTTCTTGGTCTCGCCCGTGGCTCCCCACCCCGATACTGTTGCTACGGAGTTCTCGTAGGACCTCCCTGGAAAGGTTCACATTCCTTTTATTTTTATCATGATTATAGCTTTGAGATTTCAAGCGCCTAACCTTTGGCTTAGATAAAGTTTAAACGGTAATTCCAGCATCAATCCAATCCATCATTCTTGTCAGAATGATTAATGGGTGGTACTGCAGAACCGGTTGGTTCTGGTCTGCACGTTGCCACACCGAGCAAGGCGCTATATGTTTCGCGCCTGCATTACTCCGCCACGGCTGATGATTTGGCGGAGTATGTTCGCCAGAAGACCGGCTTCTCCCTGAGGGTGTTCCCGCTGCGTTCACGCCACTACGTGCACTTCAGCTCTTTTGTGGTGCGCGTGCCGCGGCCGTTGCTGGAGAACATCGAGAGTGCTGACTTCTGACCGAAGGGTGTCGTGTTTCGACGGTTCCGGGGCAACCTACCGAATCCTACACCGGAGATGACGATGCAGCGGAGCCACGCCGTTTCGTCGCCTAAATAGTTTTTATTTGGTTTCATGACGCATTGGTGTTAACTGTAAGGTCATGTTAAACTTTTATAAATAAATAAATAAATAAATTAGAGAATGATCGTCTTGCGCGCGGACTACAGACTGACGGTTCGTATTGATGATTTAAAAAACACATATCATAATATACGAGTATTCATCATTCTCATTTGCGTCATTTAATGAGTTGAGTTAATGAAAGAAATATATATGACGCTTCAAGGGTTTGCTTGGGACTTTCTGTGGGCTCCACTTAAGAGTTAGGCAGGACGCTGCATGGATTGCATTTGTTTACTTAAGATGAAAGTCCGCGTGCTCCGTCCCAGCACGCACGACTCGAGCCTCCACTCAGACCTTACCAGAGCAAATGTAACCTACACTTAGCGATATTTTCAATCTAGTTACCCGTGTTCTTGGGCAGGCAGACGGGCTTGACGGCGTGCGAGTAAGTCACGGGCGAGCTAATCCTCAGCAGTGCGATGTCGTTTCTGAGGTCGGATAGTGAAAAGTTATGCGCCACCACCTTCGTCACGTAGCGCGTCAGCGGCCGCTGGGTGCGCTCGCACCGGTCGTGCTCCCCGAACGTCACCCGGAACATGAACCACATGAAACTGAAGAAGTAACAAACATAAGCTGCTTAAAAATGGAGCTACAACAACAATCAGATACAAAGAAACAAAGATTTAAATAAAATAGATATTCTGAAACTTTATTGTTTCTATTCTTTAAACTGGTATTCGGGAAACCAGGTAAATAGAAGATAGCCAATCCCAAAGCTGAAAAGCTTATTCGGTACTGAAAGTGAGACGGACGAACGGACCAATTGAGATAGATGTTCTCTTTCTCTAATGGTGTTCCTCAGGTGCACCAGCCACGGGAACGCGAGGCTGCTGGCTACCTATCCCCCAGGATAATCCTTACCCTTTCAGGCAGTGTGCTGCCGAGACTACATAATTGTCGTTGATGAGGGAGGCGCCGCAGCCGAAGGCGTTGTGGCAGATCAGACGCGCCAGCCAGGGGTATACGGAGCTGGCCAGCTATCCCCCAGGATACTCCTTACCCTTTCAAGCAGTGCGCTGCCGAGATGACATAGTTATCGTTGATGAGGGAGGCGCCACAGCCGAAGGCGTTGTGGTAGATCAGGCGCGCCAGCCATGGGTACGCGTTGGGGCTGGCCAGCGAGCCCCCCACGATACGGGCCTCCTGATTCCGTTGGCCACAGCCTGGTAAATTTAGAGAAGCAAAAGGGTCAGAGGTTATAATTTATTTTATTATTTTATTTTTATAAAACTTAGTGTATAAAAGGCGGACTTAATGCCAATGTATAATTTAACATTACTTAGGTACTTAAATAAACAAAAAAAAACATCGTACATCTTATAGTGTCAGAAATTATTAGTATGTACGTACATATCTTCATAGTCAATTCAATAACAAATTACTCACACCTTTAATATTATATATTAATTAATACTAGCTTCTACCCGCGACTTCACCTGCGTGGAATTCGGTTATCGCGCTCCCGCAGAAACTATGCGCTTTTCCGGGATTAAAATGTAGCCTATGTCCTTTCCCGGGACTCGGGAGATAGTTATCTCCATATCAAATTTCCTCCAAATCGGTCCAGCGTTTGAAGCGTGAAGAGGTAAGAGACAGACAGACATACAGACAGAGTTACTTTCGCATTTATAATATTAAATATGGATATATATAATATGGATTACTTACTGCAAGACCTGCAGGATGGCCCCGACGTCAGAAATCTCCCTTCCTGTATATCCCGTGTGTGGATAAAGGCGTTTTCTGTGGTGACAAGTGTTTCCTACGAGTACAAGATTACCACTTGATTAACACTTAATACCATCGCATTGGGCAGTCAATAAAAAAAAACGTTTTTTAAGTATTTTATGTTACACAACCTAAGGAAACGTGAATGCATTGGCGAAGCGATTCAAGATATGTGTGAAGGTCCCAACTCCCAATCCACACTGGGGCCGCGTGAAAATAGCCCAAACCCTATCGCGGTTAAAGGGTCGTTCCCAGTCGTGGGACGTAATTGGTTATTTTTCTAGTAAGTATTAAAATCTCTTCGATATACTCCAAAAAAAAACTTGAAAGCGTCTGACTATCATCACTGAATTTCATAACGTAAAATATATGGAAAAACAATAGGTAAGTCCTTTAGGAAACCCCTAGGTTAGGTTTGCTCACCTGAGGTAGTGTACTGCTCAGCGCTATGCACAAACAGAGTATCATGAAAATACACACCATTTTCCGCATTATTACTAAATACGTATTAAATTTGTAAGTTCCACGATATGGTGTGGTCGGGCTCGAAAGTGTACTAAAGTGTACTAAGTCGTGTCTTTGATCTCACAGTATCGACACAAGAGGCGACTAAAATGTCACTACAACAACAAATTGACGTTATAAATTTAAAGAATTAACAACTTTAAATCATTTAACTTAATTATATTGAATGCCATTTTCAAAGTATGATTGAAATCATGAATTAAGTATTAAGTACCAGATTACGTAGGTATTTTTTTTATTAAATGCGGGATTCCGGTGATGAATTTATAGATCTAAATATATACAATTCTCGTGTCACAGTGTTTGTAACAAAACTCCTCCGAAACGGCTCGATTCTTCTGAAATTTGGAGTGTATATTCAGTAAGTATGAGAATAGGACAAGAGCTATTATTCATACCCAAAAAAAAATTTCTAAGGTTGTACGAAGTCCGCGGGGTCAGGTAGTTTAATTTGATAATTTAATACGAGTCCTTTATTGATTAAAGACATCTAACTACCTGTTGGTAATGTTTTTGAAATTTCAAGAAACATGTTGCTGGCCCATGAAATTAGATATTATACTAGCTGAAATAATTTAGAAAATTAAATCTTTGAACTTTAAACATGTAGGTACTTAGTTATGTATTTCTTTTTCAAAAAATCTAGGGCTGATTTTACTGTAAAAATACAAATCTCGGGAATGTAATTTTCAAGTTTTTTTAATCGTTTGCACATGTCCTAGTAAAACAGCCAAAACGAAGCGCCATTTTAAGGCCCCCGGAGGCTGTATGACATGTTTATTTGGCAATGACCTCGCAGATCATTGAACTCTCTCAATAAAATATGTTTAATTAGAACCTTCTTACCAGCAGATAAAATCGAATTTAGTTAGTCCAAAGATACGTAGAATGTTTAAATTATTGGATTTACAATTTGCGGTTTCGGGAAAGCAATCCTAATGAGTTCAATGTATCATGTGACTAATCAGTTAGCTATGGGTTGCAGCTTGAGGTATTTTTTGATGGTATTGGTTGCGTACATGTCACCTGATGGTAAGTTGTCTCTGGGGCCAATGGAAATAATTAATCATTATTAAAATCGCGAATGCCCGAGGATTAAGATTAAGCCCTCTATGGATATAAAACCCATCCCAGGGTCTTTCTACTGTTTCAAACTATTTCCGTACTTTTTTTTCATAATTCTTTCTGCAGTTTTTACGTCAAAACGGTATATGGAAAGACTTATGCTTCTGAGCTAATGATAATCTGAAAAGATTTTATTAAAAGATAAGAACATTTTAGAACATATTTGAATTTTGAGTAGGTATTTATTTATTTATAAACCAAATTAATCATAATTATCTTGACAGGCCTAAAAATTATTATCTTACTGGTGGCGAAAAACATGTGGATGGGATTTTACACAGGTTTTTGTTTTTTTTTTGCAACAAAAGTACCTACCTATAAATATTTAAGCCCCGGAGTCGAATTCTTGTTTGTACAAATACAAAATTTTGAAACTAGTTTCATTATTTGAATCCTCGACCCCAAGCCACTGTTCTACCATCGTAGATTGTTTTGGTAGAAAATATTTAAAATTTAAAATGTTACTTACAAAAAGCTAAATCAGGATATTTCAGGATGTACAAAATAAAACCGATCAGTATTTGTTTCATTATATGTTTAATATTTATCACTAAGTATCGAATCGCTTGAGTACAAAAATAATATTAAAGATGATTGGGTACTTTTGAAATTATTCCTTTGCAATAATAAGGCTCAAAATTGTGTACATGTTTTTGTACTTAACGATTTAACATTATTTTATGCATTGTTCATACTCGTAATAATGAATAATAACTATTAATCAAATTAGAATATAAATATTATCTAAAACACAATATTTTCAGACTTCATTTTAATCCCAAATGCTATGTAATACACAGTCACACAATCTTTTAAATAATTCTAAAATTATAATTCAAGGGATGATGTTTAATGTACCTAAGTACTTTCTTAACTTCTGTTGCTCAATTATGAAATATTTTTATCAACCTATAAGTAATAATTGCAATTTGTTATGCAAGATTGCAAAATTGGTAGGGTAATTGTTTGTTGTGTGTATTTATTTTATTTGCATTGAAAAAAAAATACAGAATGCAGCGAATCTTTCGAAGCATGAGACGCCAAAGCTTTCGAAACGGTTAATTTTTAAATTCACTTTAATAAACATTTACCACACTAGAGCATAAAAACGACTTTAGCCCTCTGAAATCGAAAAATAAAGACAAGACAGCTCCCTTTTCGAGAACTGAGGTAAGTAAGTATTAAAAAAATTGGCCACAACGTTGTCACGATATTATACCCACAAAATCAGCTATCGGTTATAAAAATATTTTTTACATCACCCTTGGCCTTAAAGTAAGATTATAATTTTTTACCTACTGTAAAAATATCAAAAACTTGAAAACCAGGCTTAGAATTGATAGCCGATTCTGTGGGTAAAATACATTGACCTATAATAAGTAATAATAATAACATATGGACGAACAGTGCCTAACAGAATATGTCAAAATATATGGAGCAAACTGACATTAGAAAATACGTTCCAATATGCTAATAACGCCTCTTTATAACGAAGGCCAAAGGGGTGCCCAAGCTGTTCGGGCACCCGTTTTGACGGGGCCATTTTTCTCCGGCTGATTGCGAATCCTTACTTATAATAGATCAATGGTAAAATATCGTCACAACGTTTTGCTTGACCCTGTATATTTTTTACTACTAACGGGGAAATGCTGCCAGCATCTTTGGTATTATGCCGAGGAGCCATTTTTAGATTACATAAAGTCATTTTAGAACCTTATCATTCCCACCTACTGGGTGTGCGTAAAAGTTTTTTGCGCACTTCCTTTTTTTACTTTTTTAAAGTGATCCTGATTGATCATTTTACTTTATTTTAATTTTCAAGTGAACCTATAAAAATGTCGTTTGATACACGTGCGACATTTTCATTTTCATTCGTCCCTAATTTCGAACTTCGCTCTCGCTCGAGCCGACATTTCAAGGTTATGTACCTACTGACATGAGTTCCTAGAATGTTGGCCGGGGAAATGACGAAATTATCACACTTGCATCAAATTGCACTATTATTAGTTAGATTAATGATTTGATCGGTCTAGTCGGAGCAGTAGCAAGCATCCTGCGTGTTCTCCTTTATCCAGCCGAGGTAGTTAGTGACGCGCGTATACACGCCCGGGTAGCCCACTCGTGCGCAGCCGTTTCCCCAAGACACGACTCCTGGAAAATACAATACCAAAGTGTTATTTTTCAAATCATCATCATCATCATCATTTCAGCCGAAAGACGTCCACTGCTGGACATAGGCCTCCCCCAAGGCTCGCCACTCAGACCGGTCCTGTGCTACTTGCTTCCACCGGTTTCCCGCGACCTTCACGAGGTCGTCGCTCCATCTTGCTGGAGGCCTACCGACAGCTCGTCTCCCGGTTCGCGGGCGCCACTCGAGAACTTTCCGGCCCCATCGGCCATCAGTATTTTTCAAATATGCTTGTTAGTAGCAGAAGCAGCCTGTACACGCTACAACTTTATGCTGACAACCATCAGTCAAAGATTGAAACCCCGTTGATTTCCGTTCGTTTTTATTTTATTTCGCACGACACGTTTACAGCCGCCTTCAGTCGTGATTCGTTCGCTAAACTAAAAATACTACGTTAAGTAGGTAGCAATTTTTAATGATCGTGAGTTAAATTGAGTCAATTTATTACCAATCAGCTCGTATCGCCTGTCTTGCTTTCTCTCCGTAATAAGTGGGCCGCCGCTGTCACCCTGAAAAATGGTAGAAAGTACGGTTAAAAAATGCAAGGATAAATAAACAACGAAACAGGTTCTCAAATGACAAAAATTGTCTTGTCATAACCATAACTTATTCTTAACGTTAACTATCAAAACTTCCCTGAATGAAATATGTTCGTTCATAAATTATAGTGTAGGTAGGTACTAAGATGTTGCCCGTGACTTCACCCCCTCAAAGGATGCTTTCCCATGTTCTATTTTTATCTATTTTATCTACAGGTAAAATAAGTCAACGGACCATATGTATGTACTCACTAAAAATAATGGTGGATGTTAGATTATAACGCGGGTCAACATGTATGTGTAGTTTCCCCATAGTTCCCACGGGAACTCTTGCCGAATTCCACGCGGACGAAGTCGCGGGCAGAAGCTAGTAGGTGCCTAGTATTAGTATAGAATAGACGTATTTTAATTTCCAATACCTGGCAGGAGTCTTTCTTCCCAGCTTCAGGGTATCCCGCGCACATCATGTTGTCGGTGATCATTGCGGCGGTGTACTTGGTGTTTCTGCAGACCTGGTTGCTGATGACGGGCACTTCCACCTCCTGCAGCTTGCAGGACACCTTGCCTTCCTCTGTGAGTGTGCCCCAGCCCGCCGCTACGGCTTTGACGCCCACGTAAAGTTCGCCTGTGGAGGTAAAAGGTAAAAGTTTTTGTCAGTTGGATCTGGTCGCGTCGCCAAGGACTGCGGTAGAATGCGACAACGCGGTCCCAGCAGTCCTCGCGCAGTCAGCGCGGAGGAGAATCGTTGGAGTTTTAGCGGGTGCTGAGTTAATAGTCGCGTTGCCAAAGTATGATTCTGATAGTTCTGACACGCAACAGTGTGAAGTTGGTCAGGCTGGACTTGTTGAAGATGTTTAAAAGGTAGCTTTATTTTCCTTCTCCGTTCCATGCGTAGAGATCTCTACTCACGGTCAGTGCCCGGCAGGTGGGGTTGACGGCGTACGACATCTGCACGCGCTCGTTGTTTATAAGGTAGGTATTAATTCTGTTCCTTCTGCGTTCCACACGGGTGGTATACTCACGGTTAGTGGCAGACAGATGGGGTTGATGGCGTATGACATCTGCACGCGCTCGTTGTTTATGAGGTAAGTATTATTTCTCTTCCTTCTCCGTTCCATACGGGTGGCGTACTCACGGTCAGTGGCAGGCAGGCAGATGGGGTTGATGGCGTACGACATCTGCACGCGCTCGTTGTTTATGAGGTAAGTATTATTTCTCTTCCTTCTCCGTTCCATACGGGTGGCGTACTCACGGTCAGTGGCAGGCAGGCAGATGGGGTTGATGGCGTACGACATCTGCACGCGCTCGTTGTTTATGAGGTAAGTATTATTTATCTTCCTTCTCCGTTCCATACGGGTGGCGTACTCACGGTCAGTGGCAGGCAGGCAGATGGGGTTGATGGCGTACGACATCTGCACGCGCTCGTTGAGCCGTAGCAGCGCGATGTCGTTGTCGAAGTTGGTCAGGCTGAACTTGTTGACGATGGCGCGGAGCACGAACCGCGTCTCCGGCCGCTCGGTCGCGTTGCAGCGATCGTGTTCACCGAATGTGACCTTTATCATGAACCACATGAAGCTGGAAATAGAACAGCAAAATGTAGGTACTTGGTCGGAATTCAAATTCATTCATTCTTCGTTCTTTCTTTCCACAACCTTTATCTACTAAAATACCTAGACGTATTACTTATCTATCACTATGTACCCTATAAGGATAAATAGTATATAACTATGAGCTGCTTATAATGAAGATTTATTCGGAGCATCCATGATCTAATAGGAATGTCGGCCAAATAGGTACGCATCGCTTTAAATCGAAAGCGACAACGCATTTCGAACATGAATAACTATTTAAATGTTTCCTTATTTACACTTTCACTTACGAGTAAGTTACTACTGTGGTATGTCACCCATCACCACCTTATTTATTTGTACGGAAATCGGACGAATAAATTGTATTAATTAACAACCTATACAGCGCACAATCAGCATTTATGTATCAATAGACAGTAAAACATAGACGAAAATTAGTTTAATAGTTTAAGGGTACGCAGTTGAGGAAACTTACAGAAGTTCTACTGACTTCAGACTATTATCTGATCAAGGCTTACGATATTGTGATTGGACAATGGACAATAGTTAGTAGGTACTACTACATCCTATTTTTCGTCCCACCCCACTGCCTGGCACAGGCCTCCTCTCACCACGAGAGGGTTTGAGCTATAGTCGCCACGCGGGTCCAGTGCGGATTGGGGACTTCACACACTTCTTTGAATTACTTCGCAGAGGCGTGCAGGTTTCCTCACGATGTTTTCCATCACCGAGAAGCTCAGTGATAGATTCAAATTGAATTTCGTATATAAGTAAACTTAGAGGTGCGAGCCGGAATCGAACCCTCGACCCTCTGCATGAGAGGCGGGTAGGTCGAATCGAAGCACTAGGCCACCACGGCTTTTTTGTTAGTAGGCTGGCTCCCACTATCATACCCCTAACCGTTGCCAACAACTTGCACTATTGTGTTCCGAAATGGGGTAAGAGAGCCGCCGGTGAAATTGCTAGCTATGTATCAATTTTAGTCCTCAGTGTTGGCAACGCATTCGCGGTCTTGTGGTTCCTTATGTACTTAAATGGACTACAGAAACTACTTACCATCAGGCCATGTGCTCGTTTGCCAATAAAAAGTACAAAAGATTATTTTGAACAGGTTTCATTAGGAAAAATACAAACAAAATGTAGAAGGATTTTGCGTAAACATTAAAAGGTGACCACAAAACTTAGGGGACATTGAACCCTGGCCTGCAGCCGGTTTCAGGTCAATGTACCTACTAATTGGAATTCACAAATTCTCTTTTTTGGACTCGTTTGGTCCTCGGGTTATCGTACTTTTGCGCAAACACGCGCAATTTTAAATATCCACATCGTATACTCCATTTCTCAAATAATCCCTATTGACATTATCCATTCCATAAATGCGAAAGTTAAGGTAACACCGTCTCTCTGCCTGTCTGTTACCTCTTCACGGCTGGACCTTTTTATCCCGGAAAAACGCATAGTTCCCGCGGTTTTTCATCTCGGCAATCATCCCTACCCATCATCATACCAACGTAGCGTTTGTCATGTCAAAGATGATACAAGCCCATAAACTAACAATTCAGTTTAAGAATATAAAAAAAAGATTTTCCGTTTTCCGATAGCTACGAATGATCGTTAATATATCGTTAGCCTAGATAAGTTCGTTTCGATTTTCCATTATTAATCACGTTGTAAGTTACAGATTATTAATCTTAATTGTTTATCTAATTAAACTGTTTGCTATGACTAACTTATTGGTTAGAGATCTTCTACTATCTAAAGTCCCGCGCCTTCACATTTCAAAACGCTTAATTTTTTTATTATTATTTAAAAAGCACCACCAACACTCTCAACGCATAGTTGATGGCTGTCTCAGCACGCACACATGTGTTGAGAGAGTTGGTGGTGCTTTTTAGGGTTCCGAAGTCCACAAGGAACCCTTATAGTTTCGCCATGTCCGTCCGTCTGTCCGCACTATTGCTCGGAGATGCTAAGGTCTAGAGAGCTGTAATTTGGCATGAATATGCATATTAGTTACGCTGACAAAGTGGTACAATAAAATTTTGAAATATATTTTTTTATAGGGTACCTCCCCTACTCGTAAAGTGGGGATGTAATTTTTTTTCTTGCGTACCCCATGGTGCGGCATATCGTTGAATAGGTCTTAAAAAAATATTGTGGGTTTGTTAAAACCATTTTTTTATTAAGTGATGCGTTTGTGAAATATTAAGCTTTAAAGTGCTATTTTTTGTTAGAGTCACGTGTCCCCCCCCCCTGGCAGCTAAATGGTGGTATTTGGATGGCTGAAAAAAATCACGGTTGTGGCATATATAACGTAGTTGAAAGAAAAACTATCAGAGCTAAGTAGGCTGCACAAACTTACGAGTAATAGTCGACCAACTTATAATGATGATTTTTCTCGAGCGGCAGGGGCGTCGGGCGGGCACGTCATACCACAGGCTAGCTAGATGGTAATAAGTCTTAGAAAGGTACTGTGGGCATCCTCAACTTCGGAACCCTATAATTTGCGCGTGGCCCGACACGCACTTGGCCGGTTTTTTAAATACATAGAAGCGTTTTGAAACGTGAAGGTGAACTATGTGTGTGAACTATGGAAAAGGAAAGGTTTCACAGTAGGTAGGTAATTTGGTATAGCGATTCATTGATAGTCTCGAAGGTAAAGTCACGTTGTTTGTTATATATGCGTTACATAATATACCTATTATATGCCGTTATTTATTATTTTCTTAAATAACCTCTCGGGCTACCAGTTTATGGTAAGCGATATTTTTGTGGCTCATTGTATAGACAATGGAAATCCTATGATTATTATGCTTATTCTGAAAAACTTGGTTGTCTGTAAATTCGGTTTACGGACGATGAGTTTACGTGATAAAGTCCCGCTTAGGCCGATCATGCCTCTCTATCGCTTGTTCCGCGCTCTCAATTGCGCGATCGGCTCAGTCGGAACGTTACTATTACGTCATGTTTTTAGTGCGCGCAGCCGGCGTTGACCAATTTGTAAGACGTTATCACGTCAAAACACTTCCCCACGTGAGCCATCCCAATTTCGAGAAGCAATCAAAGCGTGACTACGCCTTTGAAATGCCATATACTTACTTATAAGTAGTACACAATTATTCATTTAGTCCCATCTCGTAGCCAGGTTTTGGTAGCCAGTTACGAAATGAGAACTTTGAATTCCCGCCTCGAAGCCAGTTATGTAATGGGAACAATTCTCCCATTTTGTGGCCATCTGACAGCCAGAATGGCCAATATGGCTTCCCGGTAAATAATGTCAGTTAAATTAATAAGAAGTAATAGATAACTTTATTTATTTGACTGACTTTTTCAACTTGCGACTAGGTCGACGGGTCTCCGCTTCGCGGGACCCCTATTCCTTACCGTCAGTTTCCCTTCGGACGTAGGTATATAGATGACTAACGAAGCTAACATACTTATTGCTCCTAGCAGAATTGGATATTTTCAAGATAGGAAACCACATTTCAAGGTACGAATTGGGATTAGAGGATTCCTGTTTCATAGCCAGCTTCAACTTGGGCACATTTTTCCCATTTCTTAGCTGGCTACAAAATCGGGCTACGAGATAGGACTAAGGCGATTATTGGACTTTGCACCTACCCTTTAATGCAGTGAGCCGCAGTGAGAACGTATCGGTCGTTGATGAGCATCCCTCCACAGTAGAAGCGCTTGATGTACGTTAGGCGAGCCATCCAGGGGAACTCGTGGGGGCCGGCCTCCTGGCCTCCCACTATCCGAGAGGCCTCGTTCCTCACTCCGCATTCTGAATGGTGGATTCTGGTTAACATTTCAGCTATAACGTAAATCTAAACTTCAAAGCCTGCTGTACAGCTACATGGTGGGCTTTGGGATCTCGCATTGAGTTATTTAGAGCCTTGTAGAAAAGGTAGGTACCTACACTTTTCCCATTCTTTTTTCACGGTCTTTATAAATATGTCTGACTGTATTGTCTTTTTTAAAATTAGTACTTTCCGGGCTTGGCGACCGAGCTATGCTCTGGTAAAAATAGCTAAAATGATTTTTCCCAGATATGAGACCTAGGTACGATTTATCGCCTCCGTAAGCAAACCCCTACATTTCACATCCAAAGCGTTAGAACTGGTTCAAATAAGTAAATATTTACGGTTAAGGCCCACTTGTACCAAGCCGCTCAGCTCTGGTTAGCCTCCTAACTCAAGTTTAGTTGTATTAACTTAACTCGAGTTAGAGTTAGGTTATCAGCGTTGGTGTAAGTCGAAAATTATAAGTTTCTGACAGAAAATTCTGACGCTCGCCAGAAGATAGCCGGAAGGCACTCGGTGCATGCATTTAACACAGGCATTGTAAGCTTAAAAGGAGGCCCCAGAAACTTTATTTTAATATCTTGTTGGAAAATGAATAAAGCATTTTTGATTATTTTTTTTGTTTTTATTTTTATTTTGTACTAGCTGACCCGGTGAACTTCGTATCACTTACCTCTTAATATAAACCATTTGTCTTATGTTAACAAATAAGGTAAGTACCTTATTTATTCGGTCTCTATCGATTACGCCACATTCCTAAACGCAATATTCGAATAGTAACCTGGCAACACTGTTGACTGTCAGTGTCATTGTCACCGAATTTTCGAAGAAAATTTCATTGATATATTTTTTTTCAATAGTTTGAACATTTTTGAAGATACTAAAGATACTAAACATTTTTACTTGATTTTTCTTTTGTACCGTACATTTATCATTATTACCGAACAACTTGCAGGCCTGTGGCCCTAACTTTGATATTGGCGTAGTGTCCAAGACAGAAGCCATTAATTTATATAGAATAGAATAGAATTGTTTTTTTTTTTCAAAGTTATAATAACTTAACAATGCATTGTCCCTTTTGTAAAAACTGGATAGAACGGCAGAACAAAAGTACTACCTGTCCTAGTTGTACAAAAAAAATGTTAAGATGCGACGAATGTTTCACAATAACCGCTGATACCTTCAAGTTTTGTATAAAGTGCGGTCACAATTTGAGCCGAATGATACGAATTAATAGGGCTAAGGAACAAAAAAAATCGAGTGAACCAACAACTGTTGAAAAAGCCGAAGTTCGTCTCAACAATGCCATCATCATCATCTGAAATAACATTTTCCGAACTGAATTAACTGTAGAGGAACTAAAATATTTGGATGAGATTGAAGAAAGCCAGGAGCACAACATCGGCAATATTCTGGTTCTGCCAGACTCGTCCGAGTCACCGACGCCTTCCGCCACGCCGTCAAGTCCCGGCAAGCGAAGTCAAGACATCATTAGCAAGCCGGATTCGCCTTTGCTATTAGATTAATTGATATGTTGCTGATTCAAGTCTCATTTGCGGAAATTTTAGAAAATATGGTTCGAATATAATATAATCTACACGCGCTCTTATTCTCTTGACAATAGAATCGTGTGGAGATCATATTGAGCTCTTCGACTGTGCATCTACTTCCGCTGCTGGCTGTACTGTGACTGTACCGTGATAAAGATTGATTAATATATACATATAGTAATAAAAAAATAAAAGACGAAACGTAAGCGGTATCAGATAATAATGTTCAATCAATCGCGGTTAATGGCAGCAGAGATGCCTATGCCAATGTCAGTTTAAGGCAGATGGGCGGTAGTCGTGTATTGTTTGACTATGATAAGATTCTGCTCATAAAGTCAAGATTTGAAGGTAGATAATAATGTTTTCGAATCGTAACTGAATGACACAATTGGCTATGGGTGAAAAATGACAATGTGCTCGATTATTTTTTTTAAGGATAGGAATAACCTTCCGTATCAAGAAAAAAAAATCTCATAATTTTCCGTGCCGTAGATTCTGCGAAAAAAATAAAATTGGTTTTGCGTTATGACGATTGAAATAAAGGTGTTTCCTTGGTCTAAGTATGCAGCACTACTTCTTGAAAAAAAGTGTTTCCTTGGTCTTAGTATGCAGGACTACTTCTTGAAAAAAAGTGTTTTTTTTTTAATCTTTTTTTTTTTGGGCCTTTGTCATTAAGTGACGATGCCAGCCCATTGGAGCCGCTCTAAACTTCTCCTCAGTAGAGTGTTGTTATGGAGGAGAGAGGGAGGTTATTTAGTCAAAAAGCTTAAAATCATTTTCCCGGCATCCGAGGCAGGCTCAGACAGAAATTTCCTGGAATGTTCCCAGGTTGGACTTACTCAGATGGAATTTCTCAAATAACCTCTCTCTCTCTGGCCGAGTCCGAGCACACTCCGCCAACCGATGATACACGTCTTCGAGCAAAACGCATACCTCACAATTTGGGGAAGGCATCTTCCTCATGAGAAACGCGAATCCGTTTAGCGGAGCATGGCCTGATCTCAACCTATGAACGGATGCAACTTGGCTTCTAGATAAACTTAAATTATCGAACCAGGGCCACCGGGGGGGCTCAGGCTGGATAGTTTTGTACCATATACCCTTATCTAATGAACACTTGTCGAAAAAAAGTGTTGACATTATTGAATTTTTCAAGAAGTAGTGCTGCATACTTGGACCAAGGAAACACCTTTATTTCAATCGTCATAACACAAAATCAATTTCTTTTTTTTACGCGAAATCTACGGCACGGAAAATTCTGAGATTTTCTTCTCTTGATACGGAGGGTTATTCCTATCCATAAAAAAATAATCGAGCACATTGTCATTTTTCACCCATAGCCAATTGAAAAATCATTTTTTTTTCAGGCGTAAAAAACAGTAGGGATGGGCGATTTCGATTCGATTAGATTCCGATAATATGAAGCCAATAATCGATTAATCGCTGAATCGATCAGTAATCGATCAATCGATTATTTGGTGGGCAAAAATCGTAACAGATTATATTCTAAGTGTTGCCATCATAGCGCTCCTATTTTTTTCTACTCTTTATTAACAATTTTGACGAATTTTCTTTATAAACCTCATACAAATTCACATTTCATAAAGAGTTGCTAATCTTTAGTGAAGTACCCAATTCTGATCGTATAAAAGGAACTTTACTGTTTCAAAGTATATTTCTGAACGCATCCAACACAATAACAAAGTGTCATTGTCATTATAGTCATTATTTGTCATCTTTTAAATGTAAATACGCGATAATTCGACTATTATGGATATATGTTGTCGATTCCAATCCCTTATTTAATCTAGATCTACATGTAATTATCCTTAAAATACCGATCCGACGGGGCGAACATCGAACGTTTGACAGGTAAGAACATTTTGTATGGGAAAATAAAATTGTCGTTTTTTGTATTTTCCTCGCAATTTTTCCATATATTCTAATCGTTTAAACCTTCCCTGGACTTCCACGAATATTTCAAGACTAAAATTAGTCAAATCGGTCCAGCCGTTCTGAAGTTTTAGCGAGACTAACGAACAGCAATTCATTTTTATTTATATAGATTAGACCCCGCACACTGTCAGACAAAAACTGATCGGAATTTTTTAACAATGTGCGGGGTCTACAAAATGTATGCACCGAGTGCCTTCCGACGAGCGTCAGATTTTTCCTGTCAGAAATTTTCTTAGGTATAATGTGGGGCCGGTCTTAAGTATAAGGTTAGCTGTCTGTACGCACTGCAGGTGCAGAAGGCTCGCGGCTGGTTGGCCTCCATGAGCGGCGGGCGGTTGCCCCACACGCCTCCGAAGAAGTTCTTCGTGAAGACCCCTCGATCATCACGAGACACTTCATTCTGGAGATACGATAATTTTTGTTACATCCTGTTTAAAAATACTTTTAACAGTAAGAAGGTGCAAAATAAGTAATGAATTGTCTTGTAAAAAAGATCACTTTTAGAACTGTACAATACTCGACGAATATTTTCGGGGACAGATGATGATGAATAATTAAAAATTTAAAGTAGTTCTAATATGCCCAGCAGTGGGACGCAAATAGGCTGTAGTAGTAGTAGTAGTTCTAATAACTACATCGTCATATTAGTATACAGTCGATTTGGTTAGTAACGTGGATGGGAACGAAGCGTTTCAACCGCCATCAACTTCATGAAATTCAATTTCTGCATGATGTTAGAAGACACCTTTACATCTGAAATTACCATTTTCCGCATTATTCGTCGAAAATTTAGTGGAAAAAGTTGTAGGCGGTTGGAACGCCGAGAATAATCAACCTGTTAAAACATCGTTTGATTACACGGTGCAAAAAACATCACAGCTAAATGAAAAATAGAAGTAAAATAATAAATGTTGGTGGTGGTAACCAAAAAAATACACTAAATAAAAAAATAAAATACTTGTGAGTGCTAGGAATTTCTCAAAAGATACTTACCTCCGAATAAGTGAAAGTGATGGCAACAGTCAGTAAAACAAAAATAATTTTCCACATTCTAACTGCCACTTTAAACAAAAGAGAAAATGAAGAACTAAATTCAAATTTGGAGTTAAATATTTGCGCACAGCGGGCGCTTTCCTTGAACTTGGCGCGTACGGCGGTCAACAAACACTGAGCGCCCGCGCATCGGCCGGACGTGATTTGGGTGCCTACGTCAGTGTACACAGCCCCACTAATTCTTTTTTTTACGAGACAAAATTCAATAACCTCCTTAAACGCGTTTATCGAAACGCCACCGATTTTGTTAATAAATCTATTGGGTGGGTATCTATATTGAGCCTTAGTCATTAGGTATTTAAGGCTTCGAGACAAACAGTGAATTAGATACTTCAGTAACTTCAAAACACCCCACGAGAGTGACAGGAGAGTATTAGGGCCCCATTCGAGGCGCAGAGGGGATTTCACAGGGAATCAATCTGGTTCCCCTTGTTTACGCATAATTTTTTTTGGCAGAATTCGATTTTGCATAATAAGTATAGGCATAATAGTGTTTACGCCGAAACTAAACTCGCATAACGATCTTTCGTCGAATTCTATTACGCATAATCTATTTACGCCGAATGGTTTTCACGCATAATTTTCGAATTTCGAATATTGTTTAGGCAGAAAATTACTTTCGCCGAAATTCGTTACGCCGAAAACTACTTTCGCATACCTTTATTCTCGTCGATTTATTAAATGAGTATCCTGTATAACATCATTCATGATATTGGGGGGAAGGGGATTTTTACTAACTGATAATTTCGTTTACTTATATAAAAAATAACCTAACCTAACCTATGCGAGTCGGCTTTCCTCCAAACATTGGGTGTTACCGCGCACACCGTCCCTATATAATTTGTTATTTCGGACATAAATTCGGACAATATTTCGGCCTATCCAAATTCTGGTAAATTACTAGTATGCCAAACAATATTATGCATAGTAAAATTCGGCCAAGTCAACATTATGCCAACACAATATTCGGCTAAACACCCATTCGGCCAATAAAGAATTATGCGTAATAAAAATTCGGCAAAGTCGAGATTCGGCGTAGATAAATTATGCGAAGCCTGTTATGCGTAAACAGTTTCGGACAAAAAGAATTATGCCAAATAGAGGGCACCCAATCAATCTATAGAGAACGTCAAAACGTGACGGCGTCAAATTAAACTTTAAGTGGCTAGATTTAAGCCCTTTCGCGCCTCGAATGAGGCTCCAATGCCTAACTCTAGAGCATCATAGGAAATATCAATTTTAATGTAGGGTAAAAAAACCAGACTTGGACGCACATCTGTATTTTAATATATGTCAACCTTGGGCTCTATGCGAAGTGTTAAATAGGGATCTCGCTTTTCCCTATAGGATCGCTCACGCGTCAAGTTGAATTTTAAATCTAGCTGCTTAAAGTTCACTTCGAAAATAGGCCAAGCTTATCTTCTAGGCATTTCCCGCGGTACATAATGGAAATAGGGGAAAGAAAAATTGAGATTAAATATAACCTATGTACTCATGAATAATAAACTCTCTACTGATTACAATCGGTTCAGTAGTTTTGAGTATCCATTGCAAACAAACCAAAAACAAAATTAATCTAATATATAAAATTCTCGTGACACAGTGTTTGAAACCAAACTCCTCCGAAACGGCTCGACCGATTCTTATGAGGAGTGTATGTTCAGTAGGACTGAGAATAGGACATAAGCTATTTTTTATACCTAAACTTTAAAAAAATAAGACGGTACGAAGTCCGCGGGGTCAGCTAGTAAACTAATAAGAATTCGAGTGATTTCTGGAGCCTTGTCCACGATCGGAGCAGTTGCCTCAACAGGGTCTCCAAATGTTGATGTAGCGCCGCGTGCGCATCCTTTGTTTGAGCGACCGGTTACACGTTGGAAAGTGTCACTTTCACGTCGTGTCGCGTAATCTATGCAATTCTGCGTTTTTGTCTCTCGCGCGTAAGACAAGAATAGCAATTAGGCGGTCTGTTAAGTGGGTCAATCAACTATTTCTTGTTGTTATTCTGTGCCATTGTCCAGGGGACAAAATGAGAGGGTCTTCTTAGAAAAACTGTAACAATATAGAATTCTAAGACGCTCAGAAAGTGCTTCATTAGGGAAGGGATTGAAAATGGCAAAGAAACCCCACACTTAGTGTATTTAAACTCACAGAATAGCAATTATAAAAAGTGGCCCAGGGTACAGTAACCATGGCAACTATTGACATAAAAAGTTGATTCACCCAAGTACATTCATTTCAACGGTAAGGAATTAGGCATTTCTGTCTATTTGGTTCTGCTAATAGCGATATGGGATTTCCCTTATCCCTAAATAGATACCTACCTGTTAGCGAGGTGAAATGAGTTTCCCTATTTAGTGAGATATTTACATTGACCTATAATAAGTAATAGCATACACAGTGCTTAATAATATGTCAAAACGGCTGCCCGAGCTGTTCGGGCAGCCGTTTTGACATATTATTAAGCACTGTGTATGCAGCAGTTATAAATAGATCAATGGATATTTACCAAGTTACTTAAAAAGCTATTCATGGAAACAGATCAGCCATCTCACTTCAGTATATGTACAGTACCAGTATCTGTCTATTCAAACATTAAACCATTTTTTTTTTTCATTATAATATATCGAGGGACAAAATTAGTGATGAATTTCAAATAGCTTCCATCTCCAGAACGGCATAGAAAATAAATGAAAGAATCAGAATGGATAAGCTTAAATAAAAATAGTAATTGCTTTAACTACTCAATAAAGTCTATAGATTTGAATTTCCCTACGTTACGTTAGGGTCACAACTCAGACTCACCCTCATCAACTCACCACTTCTCCTCGTATAATCTATAGTAGATACCTGGGCGACAGACCTTTCATCATCATCATAATTTCAGCCGAAAGACGTCCACTGCTGGACATAGGCCTCCCCCAAGGCGCGTCACTCAGACCGGTTTTGTGCCATTCGCATCCAGCGCGTCCCCGCGACCTTCACAAGGTCTTCACTCCGTCTAATCACACACACAGACAGACAGAGCTTTGCTCGAATGAAAAACCTAGTTTTCCCAGATATGAGACCTAACCAAGGTAGATCGCTCTGTCGTCCCGAAAACTGTTTATTTTCCTTTCGAGCCGTTTATGATATCGTTTGTAAACATAAATATATATTTAGGCAGATAGCTCGTTTTAAAGTATAAGCTAAATTCAAATTAAAAACCTCGTCAGATCTTAGGTCGCTGGTTCATATCCGACTCGAAGGACCAAATGTTTAGAAGTACATAATACATAATACTTTATATTTTTTATAAGTAACAGCAGTGTTTGAACTTATTTCAAATCTTCAAATTAGAATGAAATAAAAGATTAAAATTAAAATCCTAACTAGAAATAATTAAATGGTTCAATACTGAACACTCGGCATATTGTTCTCATGAAAAAAAAACTGATATCTCTGAAATGAAGATGTACCTAAGTAAGTAGGTAGGTACTTAACTAAGTAGTATTTATTTAGCTCTTGATACTTGATAGGATTCAGCGTGGGAGTAGATTCGTGTCCAGAAATAAAGTGGAAATATTCAGTAGAATTTTACTATATTAATAAAACATAGTTACATTTCAATAACATTATAAATATAAATATTAAAGTCAAACAAGCATCAACAAAACTATTTTATTTTATTAAAAATCCAATAATTGAGGTACCTATACGCGCATTACGGTTAACAAACATTACAACAAACAATAACGTATTTTTATACATTTTAATAAAGCAATTTAACATATAAAAACTTAATTAAAATACATCGTGATAGGATCACAGGTACAGCCTATAGAGCATTTTTGTCCAACATTCTTAATCTAAAACAACCAAAAAAGATTTAATTTAATGCCCAATATCAACAATTTACAATATTTAACATTTTAGGTTAATCAGGGCCTATATTTAACATTTTAGGTTAGTCTGGGCCTATAGCCCCGGAGTCAGTGCGGATTAGGGACTTGAAACACATCCTTAAGTTACTTCGAAAATTCGTGAATTTTAATGAGGCCTCTGGCTAAATTTAGGTATGGGTACACACACATAGTCATGGTACCGTTAGGTACTTTTCGTAACGTTCGTTCGTAAACTTACAAAGGACACATTAAATAAACTTTAATATAAAAATATGTTTCTTCTTCTCTTTAAATAATGGCTTCTGACTATGTGCAAGATAATTTCGCCAATGTCAACAAATATGTTTAAAGGGCGAAATAAAACTGTCGTTCATTACAGTTGACGTAAAAAAGATGTTTACACTTTCGGACCTTAATATAACGAAATAGGGTACAAAAGTGTAAACCTCTCTTTTTGATGTCAGCCGTATACTTTGTTACAACTAGATTAACAAGGTGTCGGTAAGTAATTTCACCGACAACACAGTTACTTATTGTATAAAAATAAATTACTTAAACCGTAATTTGCTAATTTAATATATACAAGCAACATAATGAACACTTAGGTAGTCATTTCTCGCTTACTCACTATATTGGTAATCTGCACCACCGGCCTGATTGTAACTAGGATTAATCTATGAGACACTAAAGTCCGTATCAATAGAGACTAATAAGACTAACTTATATGTTCAAGTTCATATTTTATGACATTTTCCTTAGGCCCACTGGAATCAACGCTGTTAACCCGGTTTACCCCCTACTCCTCCTACTCGAGTTAAGTTGATACAACGAGAGACAAGGTAACCTACATATAATAATTATATAGACTGACAATTGAGCTTTAAATTTTTATACAGGCTACCTACCTAGGCAGCGACATCTATTATCGCATTTAACACTTACTTTTATTTCGATTTGCCTCTTAATTCGGGATTAAATGTATCAACCTCAAACGCTCAAATAAGAACTCACCCCAGGTTAGCAGTGTTGATTCAAGTGGGCCCAAGAGGGTTATAATTATTTATTTGATGTATTTGTAACTGCGACACCGTAGTTGAGAATTCAGCTATTCCGAATGCAACCGTGCAAAAGTGTAGTACCTACTTTAAATATATTCAAAATATAAACAAGCATATTAGCGCGAAAATGTACTAAGAGTGTTAAAAGTTATGACGTTAGTTACGAAATGATATGACGAAATGAAATAAATGATATGATTAATATTTATGAAACAAAATCTATATTAGCGAAAAGTCTATACTATGGCGAGTGTGTTATCTATGGAAATTGTATTTAATTTAAACGTTAGTTTATTCATATTGTTGTTATTTTTATTATTTTGTTTGAATAAAATTGTTTCTTATCCTTTATAAAAAAACCGGTCAAGTGCGAGTTGGACTAGCGCCCCAAGGGTTCCGTACAAACTTAAGGGATTAATGCAAATTTACTACCATAAATTTGTATTAGTCAATTTGCTTTTTTTATCATGAAAATATATTTACAGTTTTCAGATTTATTCCTGTACGTGTGCTGTTAGACCTTGCTTCTGGCCAAATTTCATGATTCTAGGTCATCGGGAAGTACCCTATAAGGTTTTGATTCCCTTGTGGAATCGCAAAATATGCAACATAAACGGGCATATCTTTTGATCGCGTTGACTTAAATGTTGGATTTTTTCACAGCCAAAAGAAACTGTTTACCCGTATATTTGTTATAAATTTCAATATTACACCGCTACGCTTTTCTGAGAAAAATGGTCTTGACAAACGGACAACAAAGTGTTCCTATAAGGGTTTCGTTTATTCCTTTTGAGGTACGGAACCTTAAAAAATACACGGTATGATAATTAGCACCTAATGTATTTAAACGTTATTAAAGCGTCTATAAATTTACTGGATTGAGAATCGTAATTCAATTAAAATTAACTTGCCTTACATTAACGCTGGCTATTATTATATTATTTACAAAACAATAAAATCTCCTTCTAAATTTTAACTAAAACTCTCAATCATAAAAAACATATTGAAGTTAAAAATATAGTTAATATAAAAATACTTAGTAGAAACCTGCGTAATTTCTATTTTCGTTAGATCCATTGTAGTGTACATTTTAAATACATCAATTAATTGAGAGTTAATAAACAACAATCAAGGTCACGTAATTCGAAAAAAAAATAAGTCTTAATTTAAATAATTCCTAAATATAAAGTTAATTCACCGATGTGTTTTTGACAGATAGATGGATAAAACACACATACATGATAGGTGCATTCATACACATGCTACCATGTATGTACATACACTTAAGTATAAGGCACGTATGGGTAGGGTTTAGGTGCCCCGACAGAGCAAAGCATATGGATATTATGCATCTCCTTTTCTAAATACTGCTAAATGCGAATAAATAGTTCGTTAAATAAGTTCTTGAAACAACTGAAAACATACCATACAAAAGAATTCAACGTGCAATTGTACTGAAAACCAGTGACAAAAATTGGTTACTGGTGATTGTGTAGGTCGCATTTTTTGTTGAATAACCGAAAACTTTAAATTAAATTATTATTGGAGGAATAAAAAAATGAACTTTCATACATTGAATGAACAATACTTAAGTATTAAAAAATAAATGGATGATTGATAACACACTAATTAACGTTTGAGAAGAAATGAGAACAATTTCGAATTCATCTAAGTACTTACATAATTTTAGCGAACTTTTGGTTAGTTCGAAGTAGAAATGTTCGAGCACTTCTCGGGAGAAAAATCGAATTTCTCTATTTTCAGCGATCAACCTCTCGTACCTTTTTAGTTTCGCAGCGTTCGTAAGAACTGTTGAAGGACTTGTCGACTTGGCTCAGATCCTATTTCTACAAAACGCCATCTAGCTACGGGTGATTAAAATTTGACAGATTATTTATGGAGCAAATGTCAAATTTGAGAGAGTGTATGTCAAAGGTTAACCTTCCGTATATATGGAGTGTGGAATTGTGTCTTGTTAAGGAGCGCAATCTTATATGGTGAAACAGTTGAAAACGCGTCCAGCGGATTTGATAAGCACCAAAAAAAAACACAACCGTTTTCGCTGCGTTTTCGCCTCAGCAGCGCCATCTGAAGGCGCTACTGCAGACTATCCGCCTAGGTGGCTCGACTGGAGTGGCCAAATCAAGGCCTTTTTTGGATATAAGTAGGTTCCGGGCGTTATTCAATTGCCGCAGAGGCAGGAGTCCTTCAAGTTGGCCCGCAGCCAGGGCAGGTAGCGAGTGACCCTCGTGTAAACGCCGGGGTACCCCGGCCGTCCGCACCCCACACCCCAGGACACTATTCCTGAAAATACAATTAATACTTATTTTTAATACAGTCGCTAAAAAGTAAACATTTCGATACCTGTTTAGCGTGTGAAAAGTTTGGCATTTCCGAACGAGCGCTTTTTATTTTGTTTTGTTTTTTGAGCGTGCGTGAATTTTTTACGCACTAATGCTTTTTAGGGTTCCGAAGTCCACAAGGAACCCTTATAGTTTCGCCATGTCCGTCCGTCCATCCGTCTGTCCGCACTATTGCTCGGAGATTCTTAGTTCTAGAAAGCTTTAATTTGGCATGAATATACATATTAGTTACGCTGACAAAGTAGTACAAGAAAATTTTGAAATATATTTTTTTATAGGGTACCTCCCCTACTCGTAAAGTGGGATGCATTTTTTTTTTCTTGCGTACCCCATGGTGCGGCATATCGTAGAATAGGTCTTTAAAAAATATTGTGGGTTTGTTAAAACCATTTTTTGATTAAGGGATGCGTTTGTGAAATATAAAGCTTTAAAGTGCTATTTTTTGTTGGAGTCACGTGTCCCCCCTTCCCCCCTCCCTCCACCCCTGCCATCCAAATACCACCAGTATTTGGATGGCTGAAAAAAATCACGGTTGTGGCATATATAACGTAGTTGAAAGGAAAACTATCACAGCTAAGTAGGCTGTACAAACTTACGAGTAATAGTCGACCAACCTATGAAATGATTAAAATTACCAATGATTTTTCTCGAGCGGCAGGGGCGTCGGGCGGGCACGTCATACCACAGGCTAGCTAGATGCTAATAAGTGTAAGAAAGGTACTGTGGGGATCGTCAACTTCGGAACCCTATACTTTGCGCGTGGCCCGACACGCATTTGGCCGGTTTTTGTTCTTTTTTTCTTAATCCTGTTCGCTTCTTTACTTTATTCTATTTATTTCGCAAATGTATTAAAAAATGTCGTTTGATACACGTGCGAATTTATAACTAGGGAAGTAGGGACCCGTGATAAAATGACGTACTTTTCGCACTTGCATCAGAATGTATACAATACCTACTGCAAAGTTGTATGTGAGCTGAGCAAGCGAAAGATGGATTGGATGCGTGTAAAGAGAGTGGTTCAAAAAATTCAATTGTTAACGGCTAACGCCGCGGCGCACTGCATAGTTAACATTACAGTTGGTTTTTTTTAACACAAGTTGCTCTGCACAAGTTACATTGCCTACTACTGTCATCATAGATATCATCAACGGTTGAGATATGTATAAGAATGGCGTGATGAGCCGTTATTGTTCCACTAGGTTACGACTTCGCGCGATCACCCAGCGGCGAGCATTTTCTTAGACACAGTTAGCTGGCATACGATATCAATACACACACCAAAAAAACGACAGCGTTGAGCGTTTTTCCGATGTATTGACATCGTCCTGTCCGGCGAAATCGTGATCGAGCCAGGTTTCATCGCGAGCGACCGCGATATTCTTTGGCTTGAAGTCATGAATGCATCACAGAACTTACCAACAATCTGGAATTTATCTCCTTTTTGCACGAGGAGTGGTCCCCCGCTGTCGCCTTGGCAAGAGTCAGTGGAAGCTCGCCCGGCGCATAGCTGGAACATTTATTTAGGAAATATGTAGGTGATGTCACAATTTTCAAAATAGATAACTAATTTAGTAATCTCCTCTTTGCGGCTATATGTCCCATTAGGATTTCATAATGGAACCCAGAAGAAATGTTTATTATTATCTATAAGCAACAAAAAAAACTAAATGAAATCAGTTCATCAGGCTGCACACATGTCAGTTTGGAGCACTTTCCGAGTGGGTGTAGCAAATATTTTGACGAAATTTTTCGTTTTCACCTCACTAACTCGAGAAGCTAGTGACTTTGGCGTTCGATTTCTGAGTGCAATAGTACATTATTGCAGAGGCCGCCAAGTAGCGCATTGCCGGACGAGTCAGCTAGAAGCCTTCTATTAGTACGAGTCCGGCGGCAATCGCAATTGCGGCCGAGGTATACATAATGCTTTTCTCAAACAGCGAGGAAATACGTAAGGTCAGTCGGGGCAAGTCCGCCAGGATGGGGTAAGTGCGCCTAACATAAATATATCGAAACCTATAAATATATATTACTCAACTAGTAGTTGGCTGTTTACAAGGCATAGGGGCGAAATAAATTTAGGCGCACTTACCCCACATCAGTATTTACTACTTCCATGATCGTGGATGATTTGGCCATGGAAGTTGTACTTATTACCTCCATGGATTTGTCAGTTTCTCTACAGAGGTGTCTCAAATAGCAAGCGAATTAAAAAAAACACACACACGACAATAATGTTTTTGCTGGCCAAGGCCGGCAATGGACAGCCTCGCGTCTTCTTTTTTGAAAGTAACACGAACATTTTCGGAAATGTTTGTTTGAAACTCGGGTATGTTTGAGAAAAAGTAATTTTACAAGCATTCTGAAGGGCGCCCCAAACCCACCACGATGCCCTCTTTGTATACAGTACCATGTTGTTTGTGATCCTGGAGGCGCGGTACTTCATGCCGCGGCACTGCGTCAGCGACAGGATGGGCACGCGCACCTCCTGCACCACTGCTGGCAGCTGCCCCCCCTCTGACGTACGCCCCCAACCCACGACGATACCTTCTTTGCCCGATGGGTCGATCCCTGACAACGAAAACATTTAGCCTGGATTGGATCAAGAGGTTGACATCCCACGTGAGCTGGCATATAAGGAAACGTCATTTTCTTTCAGTAAAAATCTCACGTTAAAAACGGGACGTTAACTTCTTGAAGCAACCCAGGCTTGACCGGCGCCATACGAGTACATACTTCCATGGTGGCGGTCGTCATTTTGCTTTGTGGTGCTTAGTTATAACTTGAAGGTCTATCTCGTAACATTGTCTGACCTCACACACATATCAGAGTTGGTTAAGTAGCTGTCCTTGCATAAGCTTTGACCACGATCGACTAAGAAAATCAATGAACGTCTAGGTACTTAGACACGGCAAGGGCCCCAAAATCTCAAAATACGATCAGATAGTATATAGGAGGTTTGCGATGCAAAGACGAACAGTAGTTTTTTCTATACGTATATGTGCTTCACTCGTATTGAGCCGATCCCGACCGACCCGGCGCTTTTCCAACCAAGTGACTAAACGAGCTTATTAATGACTTATTAGCCTATGTCGTTTCCCGGGTCTCCAACTATCTGCATGCCAAATTGCATCCAAATCGGTCAAGCAGTTGAAGCGTGAAGAGGTAACAGACAGACAGACAGAGTTATACTTTCGCATTTATAATATTAATATGGATTGGGGATTTGTAGGGCCATACCTATGTGTGTCACCTCGACCGTGGCTGATCTTTTGTCCAGCCCTTATACTATTAGTTCATCGGAACCGAAAGTTACCTGAAGGCGGCAGGCAGATGGGTTTGATGATCTTGGAGAAGACGACCGGCTTGCGCAGCTTGAGTAGCGCGATGTCATTGTTGTAGGAGTCTGCGTCGAAGCTGCGGTGACGGACGATGGCGGCCACAGCGCGCATGATGGCCGCGCTCTCCGTCGTCACCGTCTGGTCGTGGTCGCCGAGGATCACGCGGATCTTCGACCGCTTCAGTCTGGAAAAAGCCGATACGCTCTTAGACAGTTTGTCCCGAAAGCTGGCAACGTCGCAAGCCGTCGAAATTTTTGCTGTTTCCATTAACCTCACATTAACCTTGTCAATATGATCGACTTAATGAAAATCGTTTCTTAATTAACTAAACACGATTCTTCTTCTGGTACCTCTCCAACTAGTGAAGGTTGGCAGTCAGCACTTCGCCCAATCCACTAAACATGATTAAACAATATCAAACAATTATCATCGCAACACGCTTATGTTTAGTAGGTGCTATAAATATATTTGATAGCGTTCAATACATTTTAATCTAATTTTATTATTTTAAAGTCTTCCTGAATGTGAAACGACGTGCGTCAGTCAACTATACTATTCGTCTCTTTCATTCAGTTCTTTGATACATTTCATTGATGAAAACAACGAAATATACGGTAGTTATTTGCGACGTTGCATACTTTCGGGAAATCCCTCTCAGAACATGAAATTTACAAACACTGAAAACATGCCAAGAGTTCCTTGGATACAAAGACGTCTAACTGCTGGTTTGACTTGAACTGGTTTTAGGAGTAAGTTACTACACGGATGTTATACATTGTTACTTTCACTTCAGTACTTGCTAACAACTACCTAGTACCTATCTTACTTTGCTTTTAGTAAACAAATTTTACACTACCTACCTAAAATGTGTATAAAATTATAGTTGGCCCGGCGAACTTCGTTTCACCACCGATTCCCATACAATTTTTTTGTGTTCCCGATTCCTGTTTTTTTTTCTTTTTAAACCTTACATGAATCACAGGGAATAAAACAAAAACCGGCCAAGTGCGTGTCGGGCCACGCGCAAAGTATAGGGTTCCAAAGTTGACGATGCCCACAGTACCTTTCTAAGACTTATTAGCATCTAGCTAGCCTGTGGTATGAATGACGTGCCCGCCCGACGCCCCTGCCGCTCGAGAAAAATCATCATCATAAGTTGGTCGACTATTACTCGTAAGTTTGTACAGCCTACTTAGCTGTGATAGTTTTCCTTTTAACTACGTTATATATGCCACGACCGTGATTTTTTTCAGCCTTCCAAATACCACCAGGCAGGGGGGGGGACACGTGACCCTATCAAAAAATAGCACTTTAAAGCTTAATATTTCACAAACGCATCACTTAATCAAAAAATGGTTTTAACAAACCCACAATATTTTTTTACCATGGGGTACGCAAGAAAAAAAATTACATCCCCACTTTACGAGTAGGGGAGGTACCCTATAAAAAAATATATTTCAACATTTTATTGTACCACTTTGTCAGCGTAACTAATATGTATATTCATGCCAAATTACAGCTTTCTAGGACGAAGCATCTCCGAGCAATAGTGCGGACAGACGGACGGACGGACGGACGGACGGACGGACGGACATGGCGAAACTATAAGGGTTCCTTGTGGACTTCGGAACCCTAAAAAGAATGAGCTGAATCGGCCAAGCCGTTCTCGAGTTTTTATATATAAGAAGAAGAAGATATAAAGAAGATATAGAAGATAGAAGATTCACGAAGCCTCTCGCATTTTGTGTTTGATCTAACCCACTCGGCATCATCAAACAAATCGTCTGATTAATACCTATTTAGTTTACCTACACAATACACTCAATTCGGATGAAGAAAAAATATGAGTTTTTGAAAAATAAAACGGTCTGATCAGGCGGAAGTATACTCGCCAAAACAAAAACCAAATTACCTGCCTATCAAGTAAAATGCAAATAAACATAAATAAGTAAGTACTTACTTACGTCGACACGCAAACCGTCATTCGCAACGTCGTGATTTTCCGCGGTAATGTAGATAACAGTCGAGTTCTCCAATATATACACACTTTTGCACCTTACTTCATTGTAACAAGTTCCAAAAGTTTTAACATATTAATGAACTCGACTGTTTATTTTAAGTATTGGCGTGTTACAGAGATGCAACACAATGTAACAACAAGTTCTTTGACATCGATAGATAGGACATTGCTCATGTTTATTTATTCTCGTCGCATATTGATATCATGATGTCTAATGGTATGTGCAGTGTAGCCGCTACACATCATTAAGAATCCATTCCGATGTTTTATTAAACAAGCTTCTGCCCGCGAATTAGTTTGCGTGGGATTAGGTAGTTTCCGGGATAAAAAGTAGCTTATGTGTTTCCACGGGACTCCATACCATTTAAAATCAGTGCAGTGGTTTAAGCGTGAGACACAGACAGTATTAAGTATATTATAGTAAGAGGGGGTACGCTGACTTTTTGTTTTTTCCTTCTATGCAATACCTGTAAATATACTTATATACGTTGATGAAAGAGAAAAGGCGACAATAAGGAAATCCCGGAGCGAGGTAAACGTATCATTACTTCGACTCTCACTTCGGTTCGATAGCTACCGGCCGTGAGAACCCATGTACCTACTCATAGAAAAGGCATATTACCTACCTGACAATTACAAGTTCATTGAATGACAAGTTCACTGTATATACATTGAAGTAAACTGTAAAAATATGATACTTTAACAAGATAGATAAAGCAACCCTATTTAACCTGAGAAAATTAGGAGTTAAAAACAAATCTGGGGAAAACGTGTACGCTACCTCAGTACCTACTTTTGGAATTTGGTACAGTTATAGCTAGAAAATGAAAAAAAATCCTCAAGTCTGGTAGCATACTTAAGAAGTTAAAGCCAATCAGGCGAGCCAAAAAAAGCCGTGGTGGCATAGTGGTTCGATCTAACTCATGCCGAGGGTCGGGGATTCGATTCCGGCTCACACCTCTAAGCTTACACGTGCGAAATTCAATTTGAATTTACCATGAGCATTTCGGTGAGGAAAACATCGTGAGGAAACCTGCACGCATCTGCGAAGTAATTCAATGATGTGTCCCCAATCCGCACTGGGCCTGTGTGGGGACTATAGCCCAAACCCTCTCATGATGAGGAGTGGCCTGTGCCCCGCAGTGGGACGCAAATAGGCTGCAGTAGTAGTAGTAGTATTAGGCGAGCCAAAATATATCAAAATTCATATCAGTCAAAATTACCAACAGACAGGTCCCCGGCGAATCAATGGTAAAAAAAATTAACAGTACTTCAACGACTTACTTCCTAACACAATGCGCTGCAGTGAGCACATACTCCTTGGTAAGCAGTGACGCGCCGCAGTGGAACTGGCCGTCGTACACGATCCTGGCCATCCAGGGGTAGCGGTTGGCGCCAGCCGGGATACCTCCGACAATGCGGTTTTCCTGGTTCGCTCCGCCGCACTCTGTGGAATTCAGGACCCACTTTAACTAGATATATAGTCAGCAGCGTTTACGTTTGGCCATCCGTTTCCGATGCGGATAACGACTGTCCAAAGGCAAGTCCCTGAAATAGTTTTTCTATACGAAATTGGACCTTATACGCGCCACTCGTATTGAAAAACTACCGGTCGTAATCCGCATCGCAAATGGAAGGCCAAACGTAATGACGCTACAGGCCTCATTCGCTTCCTTTGAAGTGACAAAATACATATGGTGGTTATTGTTATCTACGGAACACCTTATAGGTTCAACTTGAATGCTAGGATTGTTTGCAAAGCATAGGTACGAATAGATCATATCGATACGAGTATGTCATACATAGCTCATACCAAATGAAGTATACAAAGTTTAAATATAAAATAAGCATACAAATTCTTTGTGAATACACAATAAAATAGATACAAAAGTCCACGTTGTTATTTACACTTTAAGTTAGTAGCATAGCAACATGTCAACCACCGACAGCCAAACGTGAAACGAGTAGCCTTGCGATATTTTGGGCCCCTTGGGCTCCCAGATTCAGCGCTTTTCGTGATATAGTGTGGCTATAGAGCAGGGTTAGGTGTTCAGAGCACAGACTCGGGGTCTCAGGGAGCGCACAGCCCGATCGTGCCATTTTGACCGCGCTCCTACTAGTGGGTTCTATTAGGTATACTATATTGATTGCACATGGATGCTACGAGGGCTAAAGCCGCTTCTAGTGAAAGTGAACGCAGTTTGTTGAACCTAACGGACGGGAAGCGTGCCCGATCTCTAGATAGCCCTTGATAGCGGCAAATCGCAATGCGCAGTTGCTTTCGTTCGTGAGTATAAAACGGTTCGATTTCCTATGAAGTCACGTGAAGGAAAGTGAGTTTTGTTTACCTAGTAGGTACTCTGTTTCAGGCGGTTTATTCTGTTCCGTAAATAAGGATAATGGGGAATCCAAAATCTCTAAATAACGATACCTACCTATTTAGCAAGATGTTTTCAAGATATTAAGTAAGATATAGGTATACCTACTTAACGTTTTTAAATAAAACTTTTAAAGGTTTTTGGGGGAAAAGGGATTGCCCGTCCCTCTAGTTAGGACTCTTTTGGATGAAAATCCCAAGGAGTCCTATTTACTCACCCAAGAAACGAACAAAGGCTATAGATCCCGTAATCAGTAAAATATGCACTGCAATATCGAATATACCCTCAGGAGAAAGTATTTCTATAGCTTGAATTTTACGGAAGCACACTTTTAAAACTTTTTATTGAACGGTAATTAAGAGATTAGACCTTATTAGGACTTACTACTACAGCCTATATATTTGCGTCCCACTGCTGGGCACAGGCCTCCTCTCATCACAAGAGGGTTTGGGCTAAAGTCCCCACGCGGGCCCAGTGCGGATTGGGGACTTCACACACATCTTTGAATTACTTCGCAGATGCGTGCAGGTCTCCTCACGATGTTTTCCTTCACCGAAAATCTCAGTGGTAAATTCAAATTAAATTTTGGCACATAAACATATTAGGACTTAATATTATCAAATTTATAATTATTCGTCATCATCTTCAGCTTCAGGTATCACCTATTAGTATTGGCGGTTGCCAGATCGAGCTCCAATTTTTCCTCGAAGTGGTAACGGCGCGATAGTCGAGTAGGCAGTTAGTCCAGTGTTGATTCCTGCCATCGTTGGATCTCCACTTTCACTGTCAATGCTACCGTTAATAAACAATGGGTCGTTCCTCCTGCCGTTCTTGTGTTAATCATTGTTTCTGCTTCTCAGTTTCTTATCAATGCTTTACAGAACCGTGTTTTCGCAAAGGAGTCAAATATCAATAACCTTGTACGATTACCTTGGTGTTAGTTTTTATTATTATTACGTGTTTTAATTGGTTAATCTATTTTTATAGTCTACGATTGCCTTAACGGTCAATGTTAGGTGTATTTAACAAAAAATGTTAATGACTGGACTGAAGATCTACTTATGTATCTACATATATATAAATAAATAACGACAAAATTGTAAACGGAAGACAATTTCATGCACTACATAAATACGATTCGGAATATCATTAGTATCATTTCAAAAGATATTTACTAAGACCCAGTTTCTATTTTTTTCGCATAGATGGTGTGCATTGTGCATTTGCACAATTACACAAAGCACACCACTGTTTCTCTTGTTTAAAATTGATTAAAATTCGAAGAAATTGAGACCCAATTTTTTCATTCCTTTTTTTACAAATTCATATTTTCTCTACTCGATTAGTATTTTGAATATAGGTACCAGGTTATATATAAATCATCACTACATGATAGAGGTGCTACATATATAGACAGACAAATTGGGTGCCGTGCATGGGTTGACTTACTTACCCATTTTTCTAGGGAGAGGATTTGCTCTGCCGCACTCTAAAATGTGAATTCGAAGGTAAAATTAGAATTACAGTTTACTTCAAAGATGCTGTGAACCGTGTATAAAATGAAGACTGAAAAATAGTCACAGTTTACTGAAGGATTTTCATGCTTAGATACCATTTTGGATTTAAAATTACAAGATACTTAGGCCTCGTACGCGAAAATACGCCTCGTTATGGCTACGGACGGATAAATTTGACAGATTTTCTATGGAGCAAATGTCAAATTTTACCCGTCCGTAGCCCAAACGAGGCGTTTTGTAGATAATACAAATTTTATGTATAACGGTTTAATTAAGGAACGTATCGGCGCCGTAAATCGCTAATTGAGTATAATTATGTGCAGAATAAGTACTTTTCTATTGACCACTTGCCATAATTTCATCAGGATACTTGAACAAATTCATTTTCACCCACCCTAACTTCGCCTTAAAATAATATGATATCCAATGTGAATCAAGCAAGAATCAATATTCTTAAATTCTCATTGATACCCGCACATTATAATATTCACAGTGTTTCCATCCGAAAAGAAAATATGCACTTGCTAAGTAGTTATTCATGATCAGTAAGGGATGAGATACTTGCCACAGGAGCAGTTCTTGATCTGGGAGTCTTCATCCTCTTCTTCCACGCTCTGCTCGTCCAGGAGAGGCACCTCCAGCCCGAAGATGGCGTCGAACAGAAACCTCTGACTCCTGTTGCCTGATGACACCTGGAAATGTGTACCATTACACCTTCAGATTATCAAGTTCCGCCTGGCATCATTGCAATTTACCTATTTTAGTGTCTAATCTACTACTACAGCCTATATTTGCGTCCCACTGCTGGGCACAGGCCTCCTCTCATCACGAGAGGGTTTGGGCTATAGTCCCCACGCAGGCCCAGTGCGGATTGGGGACTTCACACACATCTTTAAATTAATTCGCAGATGCGTGCAGGTTTCCTCACGATGTTTTCCTTCACCGAAAAGCACAGTGGTTAATTCAAATTGAATTTCGCACATAAGTAAACTTAGAGGTGCGAGCCGGAATCAAACCCCCGACCCTCTGCATGAGAGGCGGTAGGTCGAACCACTAGGCCACCACGGCTTTCATTGTCTAATCTGTGAATAATAATAAATATGTTGGGACATTTCAACTAAACATCCATGACTCGGGTACAAACATTCGTGCTCATCACACAAATGGGCAGGGTCACTACCAACTGAGCCAAACCTGTCGTCATTTAGTTCTAACACACACACACATCTCTAAATGAATTAACTAACTCGTAACTTTACGTTTTACCTACTAAAAAAGTCACAAATGAACCAATGCAGTTAGCACGACACCACTTAGAAGGCGCGCGGCGATGCACTTAAGCCGTTGACGCAGAATCTATGATTGCTTAATCCACGCGTCTTCTTTGTTGTGTAAACCTATATGAACCTATTATATCATCATCATCATCATCATCATCATCATCATCATCATCATCACCTATTATATACTGTATATATTATATATTAGATATACGCCACAATCTCTTCTTCTCTTCTTCATCAGCATGTATTCGCCCACCGTTGGGCATACGCCTCTCCAATATCTCTCCATTTAGAGCGGTTGTCCGCTTCCCTCATTCAGACTAGTCCTGCTGTCGCTTTCAAGTCATCGGACCATCGGGCAGGAGGTCTGCCGACACTTCTCCTATCCAACCGGGGACTCCACTCCAAAACGCTACAATACTAAATATTAATTATTTATAGGGCAAGAGGCAAAAGCGGTCCCTAAAGCAAGCGCGAACTCATACATATACTACGAGTATTATATAATCGACTTATTCAAAAAGCCAATCCAAACCCAAAAATCCAAAAAAAAAAACAATGTCTTGCCCTATAAGGGTTGAGTATCGTAAGGTGAATAAATCCTTATGTACCTATTTGGGGTGTACTTAACCTGTATCTTCTCAACCATATCGCATAAAAGTTTTCCATACTTATAAATACTTATTGTATAAGGAATATACTACCATGGCATGGAAAGTTTTCTATTACACAACAATAACCTGTAGTTATTAACGTGACATCTATCCGATGACCTAAACATAAGTGAAGTTTAAAAACTCGAAACCCAGATAAATGTGACGAGATAGAGATGCTGTTGTCAACGGAAATGCACTTACATAAGAATTGTTTATTTAAAGTTCACAGGCGGCTTCACTTTCGCGGCTGCGCACGCGCTGCGGCGGGTTGCGCAATGCCAAGATAATTGGCTAGTAATGTCAATGTTCCTTTCACAATCTTAATAACTGGGTTCCGGTGATCCGGTACGCTATCATTTATTTTATTCGGTTTTTGTTACACTTTCATTCTCACCTAGCAAGCGTTTTTTTTTTTCAGTGACCACAGTTTTTCGGTTTTTCAGTGTCAGTAATATCCGCGACTTCATCCGCGTGGAATCGGTTGTACCGTGTGAACTATTATAGTTACGCTTTTTCGGTAAGTATAAAAAGTAGCCTATGTCTTTCCTCGGGACTCCAGCTATCTCCATGCCAAATTTTATTTAAATCGGTCCAGTCGTCCGTCAACAGACTGGGTCAATGATAACTAAGTAGGGACTCGTGATAAAATGACGAGGTTTTCGCACACGCATGAAAAAGTTGCTATTATTTTGTTGAATCTTTAAATCATTGTTTGGGTCAGCCGCAATCGTGAATCATGTGCATGCAAAGGATAGGTATACATTGTTTATGCGCTTTCCCCGATGTGAGCCCTCACGTAACACGTGAAGAAACGGACTGTCCCCTCATTGCGTAACTATTATGACACCAAAAATGAGGCTAAGGTTGGAACTGTGAATCAATGGTTACGTGTGATAATAAACATGTAAACAATAATATTGGATTAATAGATACTTACCTATACTATATTATCTATACCCGCGATTTCGCACGCGTGGAATTCGGTTATCGCGTTCCCACGGGAGCTATGAGTTTTTCGGGGATAAAAAGTAGCCTATTTCCTTTCTCGGGACTCCAACTATACCTTCCATCCAATAGGATCGTGAAGAGGTAACAGATAGACAAACAGACAGAGTTACTTTCGCATTTATAATAGGTATTTGTACTGATATATATGTGATAAAGCTATACTGTAACTTCTTCAAACAAACCTAAGTACCTACTAAGAATAACTTAAGTACCAAATCGCCCCAAGAAGATGGATACCAAGCAGCCTGGTGAAGGTCGCCGGAATCCACTGGATGCGGCTGGCGCGTGACCGGTCAATGTGTCGAACGAGGAGACTGAGGCAGTGAACGAGGTTCTTCATTTGTACGCCTACTTTTTTAAGCCTTGAATACAGTATTTTGTCCTCTTTAAAACTTCTAATAACCTAGATGCTTAGATACATATTGTCAGCAACAGAAAAGCGGTCAATGTCTGAAAGGTCACGAAACGACTGAAACTAGAATTTTCGGATAGCTCATCTGAACATGGCACCGTGACCTAATTGTAGATTACAAAAGTGACCCTGTAAGTAATCAAATGCAACAATTGATTGTCTTCTAGTAGCCGGCCGAAGTTCAATGTCTTATGTCAGGGCCGATTGAAAATCAGTTCGTTAACAACGTAGGCAAGTAATGAAACAATGCATTTTCCTCACACTCTGCATACAATGGCCAAGGAACATTACGTCTGGGTAGCTTGCTTAAACAAAGAACTCGATTTAAGGCAGCTAAGTACCTACTTGTGTGAAAAATTATGCAATTACCTACCTGAAGACACATACAATCTTAAGATCTCATTTTTCTTGTTTTTTCATATAACTGGCAGGCAAGGATTCGAGTCTCAGATCAGGCCATAAGAAATCCCAAGATTTGAAACGATGAGATTTCTCTATGCTATATGCCAGTAATTTCCCCGGCTCCCTTAGCGGAACACTAGTGCTAGCACCGCTATTTGGCGGCATGTTAGCGAGTACGACGGTGGTAGCGCTCCGGACGGACTTGTTTCTAAAAATAATTGTAACTTTAATCTAGTTTTAGATATACCTAATTTGGTACTATTCATGAAGTTTATAAGTAGGTACTGCATTTGTTATGTCCACAAAAAGTTTCGTAGAATTTTAATTTATCTGAATATTTACGTAAAAGGTCGGACGATAAGTACTTTCCAAAGTATGACTGGGCCGCCTTTCACGAAGTAATTGAGTTTGATCTCGTTTTTTTGCAATCTAAAACCGTGGTTGAAAATAATGCAAGAAAGTCAGTCTGAGTGGTAGTAGCAGTTATGCAACGAGGAAAACGTTAACTTTTTTTTGCTGGTAAAAAATATAAAAATAACCTCAAATTTCTCGAAAACCAATCACATATAATACGTAAAGTCGTTGTAAGTTAATATCGAATTCTTTGCCCGTCGGTTCACTTGACGCCACGCTTCAGGTTTTTCATTTTCAAGACCTTCCAGTGAACTATTTTTATCATTAGCTACATAAGTATCCTACTTATACTTACTTACTTTTAGCAAAATACGTGGACAAACATAGGTATATTTCACCTGCAATAAGTCGGCTATGGACGGAGTGCAACTATTGAAGTAAATTTAAATCGCCGTCTAGGTACAGCCGTAGTTCCATATCATGTCATGAGATTAATAAGGATTAGTAGTTTAAGTCTCTCGTCGTACCTACGGATGGATTGGTAAAGTTATAATCATCATTTCAGCCGAAAGACGTCCACTGCTCGATATAGGACTCCTCCAAGGTCAGACCTGTTTTTTTCCACACGCGTCTACCATATTCCCGCGACCTTCACCAGGTTATCGCTCCATCTTGTTGGAGGCCTACCGACAACTCATGTCCCGGTTCCAGGAAAGCACTCGACAAAATTTCTGACCCATCGACCATCAGTCTTGCGAGCAAATTTTATTATTAAGTTTTCCATGTTTTTACCCTTAGTTAATTTTAAATGCGTATCGTTACGGCACTTTTTTTTGTTAAGTAATTAACTGTTATATATACAGCTGGGACTGCCTCTACCGCAAAGGCCCGGCCTCAAAACCAGCGCAGGGAATTCATACCAAGCACTACGTATGATGAGACTGGGACCCATTATTACACCTTATATTGTATTATGATTTTTTTTTAAATGCACGTTCGTTTTTGTTACGTTTGTAGGTTGTAATAACAAAGATTTTCTGACCCTGCCGCTTAAGGTTCGCAATTTTTCGTGCTATGTCCTCTGCCCTATGTTATTGGCTATATGGATTGCAACTTTACTTTGTTTTTAGCTGACCGATTAAATCTGTGAAAACTTTAATAATCCGTTATCCAATTCAGGTAAATTACGAATACCAGCGCATTTGCGGAAACACGAAATGCAAACTTACATAACGCGACCATTGAACGACCTAGTGCTGCGGAAAGACCGGAACTAATACTCGGCATGTTACAACTGCATATTTATTTGTATTGCCTGCAATACAGCACTGCCTACAGTTCCTGAACTGGGCACACGGGGACCGTGCCCATCCTCAAGGGCCCCGAAGACAGACAGTAAAAAAATATATACTCTTAGCACAAACACCCATACTAATATTATAAATGCGAAAGTTACTCTGTCCGTCTATATATTACCTCTTCACGCTTAAACCGCTTAACTGATTTCCACGAGATTTGGTATGTAGATAGGTGAAGTTCCGAGAAAGGACATAGTCTACTTTTTATCCCGGAAGTTAATCGACTTCATACAAGATACAGTACAATAATTGTACTTAAGTATCAGGGTAAACCGTTCCTTAGTAGGTATTACCCTAAACTCTAATCTCCCCATGAAACCTACTCGTACATGGTAAATTTTAGATTTCCTCAAACATTACCAGAGCCTCCCATGGATATTCTACCTACCCTTACCTACCGTACCTTAATATCCGAATTCTTCTACGTCGAGTAATTCTGAAACTGTCTTCATATCTGCCGTGATTTGGTTTTACTTATTACGGGATGCTCTTTTTGAACCATTGATCTGGGGCCTCATTCGGGATTGAAAGTTCAATTTGAGCGCCGTGACGTTTCGACGTTCCCTATGAATTCCCTCTTGCGCCCGAATGACGTCCCTGGTTCTCCTTGGTAACTACTTCATGGCTTCGTTCTTTACGACACGATCAAGGCTACTAGGTCACCGTTGTTTGAGACCGTATCAATATGTTCTTATATAATACAGCGAATGCGTATGCGTAACGGCGAAAGTAGTGCATTTCCGCTTCATCTTTAGAACTTAAGTGGGTACCTATTACGATTTCATTATGTTACTGTTCTATTTTTAATGGTAGGTTACTTTCTACTTTTTGACACAGATAGATAATTATTTAGGTACTACGATTATGTACTTACATTCGTTGATAAATATTGGTGCAGCTGATCAGTAAATTCCCTATATTTAAGTTAAAGGGCTTCATTAGTAAGAGATGCTTATAGGTATACTTATTCCAAAAAAAATCCAAGGACTGCACTGACTTAATTTATGCTATTAAATCCAAATTAAACAATTAAACACAATTCCTATTAAGTCTATAAGGTTTTTAATAACATCCTCTAGTTGATAGAAACGACGTCTAATTGATAACCAGTGCGAAATGAACGGAGCTACGGAAAGTAAAAGTGCATGTAAACGGAGTCAATGCACGAATGCATTTATGCACCTCCTGCAACACGGCACTCGGTAGCAAGGGATAGCATATGATAACAGCACGACAGAGTCGTTTTGTTTATTAATAAAACTCACATGATTATCAAGCGGAGGGATGACGGGGGAGCTGATCTCTCGGGCGGCCGCTTCAGAAACAAGTACCACAAACAGGATAGCCACCGATCTCCATTGGCACATGGTCGCGAGGGTCCGGGTTTGAGAGCGCGGCGACAATAAGGTGCGCAACCATTTATTAGCGCGGCATCTCGGGTATCACTGGCGATGTCGGTGAAGGCGGTCGAATGGCATGCCGCGAGCGGACGGACGGCGGCGCCGCCGAGTCCGCAGTGAGGGACCGACCACACCACCCGTACTTTCACTTCGCGCCAAAATCGGCCCCCACCGGCTGCAGGTTGCTGCTCCTACTCAGCTGTAGATAGGTATGCCATGTACAATGTATAGCACAACATACATATTTTAATATGGCCAGTCCCGGATTTAACCGTATAGCAGGAGTGGCAAATGCTACAGGCCCGCGCCTTTGGGGGCCCCACGCACCACACTTTCTGACCGCAAAAAAATATCATTTTATATTGGATTATACTCCAATATTTTGTCAAATGATTGTAAGGTACCTACCTCTTTTTCCCCTATACAACTGAGAAGTCCCGGTTCACGTGCACGAACAGTTTCTTAGGCCATGGTCATCGCATCGCTTCTTTACTTGTCTAAGTATGTCTATTTAGTGTGGTTAAGTATGTCATTGTGTATTTAGCCTGAGCTGGGTTAGTTGGGCTGACAGCTGAGCTGGAAAAAAAGGACCCCTTGACTTAATTTGCTAGGGGCCCCGCGCTAGCTTAATCCGGCACTGAATATGGCGCGCGGATTAAGCAATAATAGACTCTGAGTCGACACCGCAATTGCTTCGCCGCGCGCCTTTTTTAATTGCGTCGTGTTTGTACCTTACATGGATCATACATTAACATTAACACTAGTAGTAGGTATAGACCCCCTCGGGGGTAAAACAGGTATGTAATTGTACCTACTTATCTGTCTACTCCCGAGACCTTTAGTAGCGGCTCAGAGCTGATTATTTTCCACTACTATAGTTGCTAAATAGAAGAAAAGCCGTGGTGGCCTAGTGGTTCGACCTACCGCCTCTCATGCAGAGGGTTGGGGGTTCGATTCCGGCTCGCACCTCTAAGTTTAATTATGTGCGAAATTCAATTTGAATTTACCACTGAACTTTTCGGTAAAGGAAAACATCGTGAGGAAACCTGCACGCATATGCAAATTAATTCAAAGTTGTGTGTGTGAAGTCCCCAATCAGCACTGGGCCCGCGTGGGAGCTATAGCCCAAACCCTCTCGTGATGAGAGGAGGGCTGTGCCCAGCAGTGGGACGCAAATAGGCTGTAGTAGTAGAAGAAGAAAATATTTATTCGTTATGCAAGGCTGCAAAGTTGTTGTTTGCTGTGAGTGGTTCAGATATAGAATTCTGAGTGTAACGAGGGTTTCAAGGCACGAGACAGCAAACGACTTTGCTGCTGAGCGCAACACAAAATTTTTCACCTCACGCGCGATTTTTCGGGAAGAAGACTTAGTTCGGCGTCACGTACAGTTTGTGCTAACTCTGGAGGAGTTAAATTCGTATCTTCATCGCTAGAATCGCTCATATTTTCTTTATTACTTCGTATAGGTATTCTAAATTACAAAACCAGCAATCTAAAACTTTTTTTTTTATGTTTTTTTCCGGAGGTTGCGTTCCAAATCACTCTTACTCGTACTACAAGATTCAATTATTCATTGAATACAGTTAAAATATACACATATTTAAGTATTTTTGTGATAAAACATAGTGAAATAATGTAATACATCTGAAACGTTGTATTATTAATATAGCTTTATTAATGATGATATTAAGTAAATTGAACCTTTATTTTAATAAAACTCTCACGACGAATTGCGTTTCAGAACGTATCGTTGTTTTTTTATTGTGACAGTGGCGTCATGCGTCGTTCGAATTTCAAAAACACTTTCCACGCTAGCGGATAAAAACAACTTTTGCGTTTGGATATCAAGCTGCAAAACGACCACTTTCGAGCCAGTGAGGTGAAAAAGTACTTAGGTAGGTAGGTTCCTATATTAATTATGTTTCTTCAAATGTCTCGAAAACTGCAGGGCTCATTGCGTTTGGCCACTTGCAGTGGCGGATCCAGTTCGGTGGGGTTAGGGGGCTCTATGTATCTTACCTATTAAAAATCCATAAGGTAGGTAACTCAACTCGGCCGTGTTTCTTTCCTGTGTTGGTTTATTTTTTCTGTGGGATGACGACTTCACACACATCCTTGAATTACTTCGCAGATGCGTGCAGGTTTCCTCACGATGTTTTCCTTCACCGAAAAGCTCAGTGGTACATTCAAATTTAATTTCGCACATAAGTAAACCTAGAGGTGCGAGCCGGATTCGAAATTCCGACCCTCTTCATGCGAGGCGGAGGTCGAACCACTAGGCCACCGCAGCTTAAATAAGATACGTAATAAAAATACTAAATTAATTATTTGTCAAATACAACGTACCATTATCCCATATAGCAAATTTTTAACAAAAAGGGCATTGAACACTTCGGGGAGGCAAGGTAAGGTATCGAAATTGCACGTATGGCGGCAGCACCGCACTGGCACCGTGTAGTGTATTGTTTAATAACTTCGGAACTACATAAGATATTCATGTGCGGTTTTTTGTAGTAAGTGCTCAATGAATTGCGCAATATAATAAATATATAAAAATATACAAGTTTCATACACTTTTTTCATAAAATTACAAAAAAACGAAAAAACTTAATATTTTTTTTCAATAATGAAGGTTTTTCTGGTATTTATCATAATTTTTTACCACTTCATTATTTTTTTTATGATAGAACAATTCATTTTCTTTCGATTGACATCTTAATCGTCAAAATCAGACAACCCGTTCAGCTTTTAGAAATTTTTAAATAAAATTTTGAACAAGTGGCGCCATCTCTGTTCCTAAGGGTCGAATCAGAGGTTGCCTCGGATCAAATCGCTTATTTTGGTCCCTACTATCACTGTGCAAAGCGGCTTGCTTTTTTCCTAAAGTGCGGTATTTTGACCGTAATAAGTATGACTAACGCGGGCAGAAGTTGGGTACTATATTATAAAAGTCCCCATTTCACTGCTTAATAAGAGGGTTTATCCCGAAAGTTGGCAACGTCGCATACCTATAGCTCTCATATATAATGATAATTTCTTTTTTAATTCAGTAAAATTGAGAAATTAATAAAAACGTTTCGCTGTTTTTATTAATTTCTCAATATTACTGAATTAAAAAAGAAATTATCATTCTATGGTTGAATGACGCGTCTCGTTTTAAATATTTGTTGGTCAGGCATTCAAATGATAAGATTACATTAATATGCATGGAAAACGCGATGGAGTTTTCAGAAGATAGTACTTCCATACTTAATCCTTGAATTTTCTGTAAGAAAGTTGGCAATGAAAGAAAGAAAGAAAGAAAGAAAATCGTGGTAACAAAAAAACCAAACAATACATAAAAAAAGAAAAATTACTGACCACTATATTAACACTAAAAATAACACTAACATAATGTGAAAAACTGTGGCAATAGGACCCGGCATCAGCGGTGCTGCATGACCCACGCGGGGTGGATTCGTGCAGCGCTGTTTTTCAGCCGGCACCTTTTTCAAATGCTCCAACCGATACAGTACTACCTAACTACACACGATTACCTTATACCCTATCGTCATTTAAACGTATACATCACAAATTACTCATTTACATCATGTAAAGAAACAACAAAAAAAACAAGCGACAATCCTTAAATATCTATAGATATTGTTGGTTTCATAAACAGTGGAATTTCCACACACAGTCAACTTTTGTTCAGAGGGGCAGTTCTAGAAACTTTTACGCAAACATTAATAGCTTTTCTTTGATTTTCCAACAAGATTCCTTTTAGATGGGCTTTGAAACTAACATTCGACCTGCGTAACCTTATGGGAGATGGAATGTTGTTCCACACCTTCGAAGCTGCGTATCTAAAACTACCCCTAAAGCGAGCCGAGTAGTGCTTCGAAACTAGTAATAACATTTTCACCTCAGCAGCTCGAACAAGTAGACTTTGCTGTCAGAAATCAGTGAGCAAAATCGTGTTTGTTTCACTCAGTGAGACAATAGTAGATTGTTTATCAAGGGACTAAAACAAGCCATTATGACACGAGATGTTTAGCCACCCGAGCAGAGCGAGGGTGGCTATAGTTCGAGTGTCATTATGGTTGTTTAGTCACGCGTTAAACACTCTACTCTAACTAACTCGAAACTAACTCTAACTCGAAAGCGAGGAAAAAAAAAACGAAATTCCATACAAAATTACGATATTTATTATAACAAAGTAGATAACCGGCTACTTCCCGATGACCTAGAATCATGAAATTGGGCCAGAAGCAAGGTCTTACAGCACACGTACAGGAATAAATCTGATAACCGTAAATATTATATATTTTGGTGCAAGAAAAGCCAATTTACTAATACAAACTTATCATTTGCGGTTGGCGCAGTAGCCGTGTCTACTTCAGCAACCGCAAATAATAAGTTTGTATTGTTAAATTTGCATCATCAAGTTTGTAGGTACGGAACCCTCGGTGCGCGAGTCCAACTCGCACTTGACCTGTTTTTTTATCACGTGACGTTTTGAATGATATTTAGCCAACAGATTCAAAATATTTTAAAACTAATTGGGTCATGCATTATTAAATGTATTCACTTTAAATAAAACAAGATTCATAGGTATTCGTAATCATTAAATCGTGTTTCACGAAATTAAATCGTTTTTTCACGCCCTAGAAATTGTCTAGGTTCACTGGAAATGGGAATAATCCTCCTTTCACAAACTCTGTGGTTGGCTGTTTAGGCGGGTTTCCAATGTCAATTAAAAAAAATTTACTTTAGTCCCTAGAGACTAAAAAAGAGCTTTAGTCCCGATGTGCAGAGACTAAAGTAACATTTTAAGAGCATGAGACGTGAAAAGTATTTTTTAATTTGTTTTTTTTTAATCCATTGATCCCATCAGACAATTCCATCAGGCAAAGGCAAAGGCAAAGGCCTAAGCCATGCAGCCACAGTGAAATCGTTCCCGCGCTTTTTTTATTTTTTTTATTTGATAACTGCGAATGGTCATTTCATACTGCGGCATCTAACCAGTAACCACTTCTAATAACAATAATTCAAACTATCTCGATTTTATCAGCTCTCTTCTTTTCATTTCTTTAACAAAAGAGGTAGAATTCTATTAGGCAAGTCGTAGTGCGAATCTATTTTCGTAGAAAAAAAAAAACTGAACAAGAATCGTTCGGATACCAACGCATCAGTACCGCCGTGTATTTTTAGGCATTAAAATTATACGTTGATTTTACCTTCTAAAAATCTTGCAAATTTTTGAATGACTTATATTTCATATAATTATGTTATTTGTAATAAATTTAAACTAAAGTTTTAATTTAAAGTAAACTAATAGTTTTCAAATGTTACCGAATAAATTCGAAATTTATCATTGTACTAGTTTCCGAACATACGTTTAGAAAATTGCCGCCATTCTTTCATGTCAAATCATGTCTTTCTTCTTAATTTTCGATAACTAACTTTAAAGTAATTCTTTTAAAACATGAAATTTAAGTAATAATAAAAGTTAAAGGAGTGAAGAAGAAATGTTATTTCATATTTTTCGTGATGTAAGTATTCTTTGCAAGTAAGTACCTTTTATGTGTTCTCGCTACTGAGGTGAAAAATTGTATGTGCTACTCGAGAGCAATTTATTTTACTTCTCGTGCCTTTGAGTCCTTCGCTAAGCTCAAGATTCTAAATTAGAATCACTCGCTAGACGCTCGTGATTCAACTATAGAATCTTTCGCTAGCTCAGGCCTCAAACATGGCACTCGAAGCAAAAAACAATTTTGCTCTCTTGTTGCACAAATAACTATTGTTCTTGAAACCTTGTAAGGAGAGAACTGTTTGCGTACCAGGATAGTTTTTCGTAAAGGTAAACTGGTTTTTTACTATACGTAACTTTATGCGTGAGGCATGCTAAATGTAACTCCCTTTGCGACTCCATATTTAGTACACCCTGTACACCCTTCTCATTTATAATTGGCGAGATATGTGCTCTTTTGGGGACATTTGTACAAAAGCGCATACAGGCATTTTGAACCCTCTGAATGGCCTTTTTTGAGAACTGATACAATCTTGAAAAAAGTGTTGACACTATTGACATTATTGATTTTTTCAAGAAGTAGTGCTGCATACTTGGACCAAGGAAACACCTTTATTTCAATCGTCATAACACAAAATCAATTTCTTTTTTTACGCGAAATCTACGGCACGGAAAATTCTGAGTTTTTTTTCTCTTGATACGGAAGGTTATTCCTATCCATAAAAAAATAATCGAGCACATTGTCATTTTTCACCCATAGCCAATTACGTTCATGCGTTTTTAACTTGGCCCATTTTGTGTGCTTAAATTTAAACAAGTACTTTTACTTCACACGCAATCTTTATAGTTCCAAAAGTGGACACCAAATCGGGTAGGTTGGGGGCGCTGCGGTCGCTACTCCAGTAAAGCCACCGAGGCGGATAGTCTGCAGTAGCGCCTTCAGATAGCGCTGCTGAGGCGAAAACGGTTGTGAGAAGAGTGTGTTCCGTTTTGTTGCTTATCAAATCCGCTGAACACGTTCTGTTTCGCCATATAAGATTGCGGTCCTTACCAAGACACATTCCACACTCCATAGTTTAGACCATCGTCTTAATATTTATTAATCTGTGGTCTTACTATGGTACTTATAAAGCTTTGGTTTCCTAGGACAGCGGTGCCGTCACATACCGTCTTTTTACGTCGGCAAGATTGCGGACATAAAAAGATGGCCGCCTTTACGGCCGTGACATGTGTAAAGTTCCACGGCCGTCTTTACGGTGCTGTCATTTTCGCGTTTCCCGCCCTCAATACAAAATTGATACTGTCAAAACATTCAAGTGTTTTATTTGCGTCGCTCATTGGAATATGCAATGGACGACCTCGATTTAGCTCTTATAATTTTCATGGAGGATGAATCATCAGAAGATCAGAAGAGGAAGACAGACGAATGGAGGAAGGAGGTATCTTCAAATCTCGTGGCTCGGTGCATTCGAGATTTTGGTACGTCGCCGTTTACGGAGCAACGAAGACAAATTTAGGGAATACTTTCGGCTTACGCCAGAACTGTTTGATTATGTACTGAATCATATAAAAGATGAATTGATATACAAACCTTACAATAGACACAGAAATCCGATAAGCCCAGAGCAAAAACTGTGTATATTTGTTAGGTAAGTCAATAAAAAAATCGTTTTTGCAAATCTTTACGTACGAAATCTATTAAAACTTCGTCGTCTTCGCTGGACCAGTAGGAGTTGGAACTCATTTTGTTCGTCCTCCGGCCGATCAAAACAATACAATATTCTATGAAAATCAGCTGATGTATGTTCATCAGTAGTGTTGTCAGGTCAATTGTCTTGAAAATTACAATGGCAGCCTTGAAAAGTTCCAATTTTCGACAGAAAAGTTCCGTAAAACGGAACCAAACGGCAACACTGATGAAAATGGCTTCACCGCTATCGAGAAAAAACGTCGGCGAACTATCCAACACCGCCATTACGGCCGTCACGCAAATGATTTTGACGCTACGGTGTCGAGTACCGCTCTCTAGGAAACCGCGCCATTGTATTTACATAGACAACGTTCTAGTGACGTCACTCACCGCTGTATTATGGCCGCTATATTATGGCACCGCTGTCCTAGGAAACCAAAGCTTTACCTCCATGTATAGCCTGGGTTGTACCAATAAGCTAACGCCCGTTAAATATGGACGCCAATTTTCAGTCTGGAGAAAATGACGTCTGTATGAAATGACAGCAGGCGCTTTGTTTAACGGACGTTAACTTTCCTCATACAACCAGCAATATTTGTTTATATTTTTGAAATCACGTTATCGTAAACGGGTAACAATTTGGATGTCTTTTTTTGTCAAAAATTGATCTAGCTAGGTCTCCCTCATCTCTGGGAAAAATAATTTTTAGCTATTTTCACTCGAGCAAAGATCGGTATCCCACTTTTTTAATTAAGGGCCTTACCACACTTGCGATTTGCGAGCGAGTTGAAAGCGTTTTTCAATACAAAACTCGTACGCGGCGAACTCGCGGCGTGTTCGCCTCCATACAAAACTCGCTCGCGAATCGCAAGTGTGATAACGCTCTTATGCCCGGGATACACGAGGCTAGTTATTCAAGCCAGTATAGTAAGCTAGCTAGGAAGCTAGTAAAACTGTCCTCGCTTGAACACTGGCTAGTGCTGTCTACATGATGCCAGCAATTTTATGTCAGTTCGACAGTGCCAGTACCATTGCACAGTAGTATGGAGGGTTAAGGTAAAGGAGCGCAATCTTATAGTTCCAAAAGTGGAACCATATCGGATAGATTGGGGGCGCTGTGGTCGCTACTCCAGTCAAGCCACCTAGGCGGATAATCTGCAGTAGCGCCTTCAGATGGCGCCGCTGCAGGCGAAAACGCAGCGAAAACGGTTGTGAGTGTGTTTTGTTTTGTTGCTTATCAAATCTGCTGGACACGTTTTCAACTGTTAAGTACGCCATATAAGATTGCGCTCCTTGCCAAGACACATTCCACACTCCATACACAGTAGTGTCGTAAAAAAATCGTCGGTAAATATGAACGTCATTCGTAAAAAGAACACAGTACGATTGAAACAATTACTTCAGAAACTATGTAAATTTGTATTAGATAGATGAATTACTTGAAGATATGTTAGAAAAACGTGTATGGACAAGACCTTGGATTTTAAGGAGTGAACGTGGATCATCTGCTTTGCTTTTAAAAGAACTCCGAAATGAAGATCTAGGAGAGTACAAAAGTATTCTGCGAATGACGCCTGATATGTTCGATATTCTGTTGAGTCTTGTAACGCCGAAAATACAACGAATGGATACCATTATGAGACCGGCGTTACCAGCAAGAATAAAATTGGAGTTAGATTTCCTTTACAAACAAAAGCACGAGCACATGGTCACTGCGCACTAGCCGGACGAATACTGGCGAAGCTATAGCTTTCGCCGGCCACACGAAATTAGTACACAAGCCAGGCTAGCGAAATCGGTGGTGGGGGGCGCTAAGCTATTAAAACTATCCTGGCTTCAGCACTAGCTTACTAGCCTGAAAGTTAAGCTAGTTTTGTATACACGAAGATAGACCCACTAGCTTGCTAGCTTACTACCACTAGCTTACTATACTGGCTTGAAAAACTAGCCTCGTGTATCCCGGGCATTAGGGTAGCTCATTATGGGGGGCGGGTTTGGTTTGGGAAGTGGACAATGCGAGAGGAAGCACAATTTATTAGTGGATACTGGACATGGTTGTCGTTGGCGTGGTGGTAGGCACGACAGTGCATGGCAACTAGCCGTTCTTGGGTTTCAAAGGGTTAAACGCGGGAGTGACGGTCTGGCAGCACGGCTTACGCTTTCAAGGCTGAACCGATTTTGGTGATATTTGGTATGGTGAAGACTACTGGGGACATACCCGTTCTCATGGAAACTCCAACCGTATGTATCATTTATAAGGGAACAAATAAACAACAACTCCATTTGAAAAAGTTTATTTATAATAAGTGTAATAAGCTAGTAAAACCAATTACCACATCGAAAACAGAGTAGCATCTAGTCGATCTTATATATTTCTGATATTTTAATAACTGGTTCTACTATTTGAGAAAAGCTATGCATCACAATACTCACCTGAAGATGATAGAAACTTGGCAGATCGTTATGACCCCAGCCCCCGCAGTTTGCCATGGAAAATAAAAATGTAACAGATTAGAAAGAAAATTGTGTAGAAAATCATCATAGTAAATAACGAAACGAACAGAAATGAATGAATAATCCTTAATACGTCAAAATAAAGTATTTTTTTAATTGTGCCCCAAGCCATCCTGCCCTGTGATGGTCCTTCATAATGTCAAGTAAGTTTCTCATAAAATTGTTCCGGGTCTCTTGAAAGAAACCTTTCAACATACTAGCCATAAGTATTTCCATGAGTACTTCAGTAAATATTTTTTTTATACTTATGGCAAAAGGACTAGTTAACCCTTCGTGTTTCATAAGGATCTTGACCAAAATTTCAACATGCTTTTTGTATTTTTTTATTAGTAGTTAGTGCATCGATCCGTGAAGACGCGAATTCACCCTTTTCTTTACAGCCACATAGGGTGACGGCACCAATAATGGACGTTGAACCAGTTATGGACATCTTTTTCTGTTAGCCAAAATATTAAGCAACTGTTATTTAATTTTTTAACGAGCAACACTGAATCACAAGCCATAGACCCTTGAGCTAACATATTGACAACTCCGCATGAATCGGCCATTTTGATGATGATGATGATGGATGATGATGAAATGTATTATTATTTTGTCAAAATACAATAGATTGAATTAAAGGGAATTAATTATTGAGCTAATTCTAATATGTCAAGGGGGGTCGTTTTTTTCGGACCTTGTTCAGACTGGTTGTTTGATATCTCATGAAATCCATAACTGTTCATTTGTCGAAAGTTATGGTTATTCATGTTTTATTTTATTCACTTAAAATATTTAAGTATTTCGCGGTTCTAAATGAATGTACTGCTATGATTTTGCAATTGCTATTTATTTTCTAATAATGGACCACTTGTCCATGACTGGGTATTTGCAGATGTGTAATTATTCTTTATTTTGCAGATGGCACCAAAAAAAATACACCAACAAATGGGGAGAGCATTGGATGCAGTTCGAAAGGGAGATTTGTTTGTTTTCATTTCATGAGCATGCAATGCATGTGACAATTCGCACGTCCATCAATGGATGTCCAATAATGGCGATAACAAATCTATAAATGTCCATAACTGGTAAAGTCCATGAATGGTGGTCCATTACTGAATTTCTGTTTTATGTACTGGAGTTTTTGGTACTCCGGAAAAAAAATCATTGAGCTTTGTGATGTTTTAGCTATATCTCAATGTTTCTTATATATTTCACTGTCGGAAAAAAACCATTGTATATAGAAGTCAAAAAAGTTGCCGATAGAAAAAGAACTCAAACCAAATGAGCTTCCTTAAATGTCCATGATTGGTGCCATCACCCTACGAAGGGTTAATCAAAGCAGATATTAAATTGGTAGTCTTTATTGAACCCGATTTTCCATGGTTTTATCTCTTTTTTATCAGATTGATATGTGAACGATTTTACCTGATTGATACCTGATTGCCAGTGGTGATCGTCAGAACATAATTGAAACGAATATGTGGATCTCTTCTTATTATTTCAAAAATATTTTTCTAGTATAATTATGGGTAAATTTGGTAGGCCAAAACCCGAAAAGCTATGTCACCCCTCTGCTGCATAGAGGGGAAAAACCTTTTATCACCTATTCGGAAAAGCTTTGTTTGCCACGGGATATTGCAATCCAAGGCACTTCTGTTCAGACTGGTTATTTTTCAAGAACCTATTGGTCATAGGGAAAGAGATATCCATAATATAATCCCTCGCTCACTGTGAATGTCTCTTTCCCTATTTAAAACTTTGAATAGAGCCCCCGTTGTATTTTTGAGAAATAAATCTGTTTCAATGCCTTAGTAATCTTTTATTTTTCTCACATGTGGTTCAAAAAGCTGTACATGCGTAAATACTGGTCTTAAATCCCTCACTACGCTCAAGATTCTATTTTAGAATCCCTCGACACCCGGCACCACGCTATTAGTATCTATGATCCATTTTATACGCTTCTTTCAGGAATCTCAATCTACACATCCTCTCCCGTAAATATATCATTTTGTTCCCTTGACAAAGGAACCGATCTACTACTTATTGAATGATGTATCTAGACAAAATGAATAACAGATAATGACTGTAAAAATACGAGTAGCATTTGCAATTAAGTAGGTAAAACGCGCATTTAATAGACATAGTTAAAAATAACGAATGCATTGAAAAAATGCAGTGAAGTCTTCTCTTACCATGAATATGTGCCTATATACAGGTAGGTACGGTATTCAAGTGGTGATCGCTATGGGATGGGAAGCCCCGTCTTGTCTATACACAGTGGAGTTCCTGGAGGATTTAAACCATGAATCGCGTAACCTGTGCCAATTTTTTAACACCGTTAAGCCACGGAAAATTATAGGCACAGGCATTGGCTTCTATTATAGATAGTGATGAAATAGTACTAAGTACTAAGCTATCGAGGATTCCTGAAAAACAAATGGGCTCAGATCATAAATCGGTGCAAGGCTGGGCGCAAACGTTCGGTTTTCAGATTCGGAATTCCGAATGATGTCCACCCGAACGCAGCGCTTCCATACAATTTTGTTAGAACCACCGCACACGAACGGAAATTTACAAATTTACGTTTCGGTTTCCATTCCTCAGCCTAAGACTGCTCGATGCCCTGTAACGTACACCGTGACAGCCTCTTT